>JALIRH010000002.1:27422219-27572219 GCA_023055505.1 Callipepla californica brunnescens
GGTTCTGTATTCTATTATCAGTTGTAGCCATTCAGTCACCACACTATAAATATTTAATATAATTACAGTTTGCTCCTCATAAACTTCATTCACTTGTGGATGCCACTAGTTTCCAATTTCATGGTGACAGAAACTGAAACTCAGCTGAAACTGAACCTGGAAGTCTTGCTTTCCTTGTCTTTAGATTAATTCATATTGTAATTCCCTCTAATTTGAAAATGCATATACAGAAGTGTTGCTCCAGCAAAATGGAAAAAGGTCTGTTTCGCATTCTGGACAACATCAAATGTCTGTCTCTGTTTACTTTCTTCGTACAAATTCCCTGAAATGACACATTAAATTATAGAGTAAATCTTGTGTTGTAAATAAGAACATGGTCCTGACTGGAGGAGGGAGAATTAAGAAGGTATTTTCACACGTTAGTGATGACAACATATAATTGACTTGTTGCTCTGTTTTGTTATGCTACTCAGTGGTTATGCTGTCATCAATGACTTATGAAATTAACTCACTCTCTTTGCATGTATGTCCTCTTTGAATGCATTGGGTAAAGGGAAAGTGGCTTACACCACTCTGGAAATATCTGACATTTATGTTGTCATCACTTTAGAAATATGGTGAAACTACACAACAAAAACTTGGGGAATGTAGTGGTCATTTTGCATTATTCTTTGCAATCTGTAGAGATTTTTCGTTCTGCACAGGACTGAGTTTCAAAACTTAATATGCATTTAATATTGCTAATAACGTTCTTAAGTCTTCACGCTTCAGAACTGTAAGTGTTGGAGAAGGTTCTTTGGGATTACACTTCATATCAGCATCCTTTACATATACACACATATAACTTATTGCGGAGTAACAGTGGTCAAAACCTTATCTTAGATGAAAAGTATTTCCCATTACATATTTATTTATATAAATGCCCAACTTAAACAGAAAAAATGGTGCTAGAGTCGCCTTACTGAAATTAAATAAATTCACAAGCTCCAATGTACTAATACTAGTAAACAAGGACAAAGATTACTTTGTTGTAATTCTTCAAGCAAAAGTGCATGTTCATACTCACGTATATGCTATCACTTGAGATCCAATAATTTTTTTGTAATTTGTAGCTCACGTGATATGATTTGTAGCTACATTTCCTCCCACACTCTGAATGTTCAGGCAGATAGTTTAGGCTTTTAATTTTGCACATCCAAAATTTAAAAGAATGAATAATAAGGCTTTTCTGAATAACTTACTTCACTACCTCTGGTCTAGAAAACAGCACTCACAAGTGATAGAAAGGCAAAAGAGGATTCTTGGAAAATACCAAGGAGCCAGACAGACACACTGTATTTATTGTAATTATGTAGATATATGGACTCTTCCTTGAAGACCATGCTGCAGCTTTACAAATTGTGAATATTCAATTTTATTCAATAAGAAAGCTAGGGGTAAATTTTGGACATGCTTAATAAACATTTTATTAGTAAAATCTCTGAAAGAATTCTGTAATTTCTTCCTTTTCAATAGGAGACTTCTAATAAAATTGCCTGCTTATATGCATGATACATTAAGACTGTTAACGCTGCTCTGATACTGAATGAGAAATCTTTTACTTGAGAAAAGTAGGTGTGATAAAACAAAAAAAATAAAAGTAAAAAAAAAATTATAAAAGCCATTCCAGTCTTCTTGGATTATTTTTTATGTGGAAGCACTACACTGCATCAAATAAAATATATTCACTAAGAATGATCAGAATTACTTTTATGCACAAAGTCTTCCTAACTTCATTTAATAACAGTGCATTACATCATATAACCACAGTCTAAAAATCACAAAAACAAAATCCCAGAGGTCAGAATTACAATGCTCGGAACCCAGTATGTTCATCAGAATAAGCAGAGTACATGGAATTATCTACAGCCTAAGCCTAGGCAATGACAACAATTCTTGTATCATTCTCCTCAAGAAATATGAAAACTCTCAGCAGTATGCCTTGCAAATAAGGGGATAATTACCTAAAGACTTTAAGTACTTATTTTGGAATCCCAGGCAAAGGAATTTGGAAATCACATAGACCTTTCTGTGACGCGTTCTAAGAAGACTGTTGGAGAGCACAAGCCTGATTATGGGAATCCACGAAGAATGTCTGTAGACTGCACAAGGGAGTGCTTGGGTGAAAGACCAAAGGTGGGAAAGTGGAGGGACTAAGTTGGATTGTGAAGGAACAAGTGTGGGAAAACAGGAAGAGAAAAATCAGGGCCTATCCCATGGAAACAAACTTCTAACCAGTATGTTCACATGGCCTTGCCCTGCAACCTATCACTGCAGTCTTTTCTGTCTTCTCATTAACCTCCATTTAATACTATTTTCCAGGGCAAAAAGTTGTCTATTTACGTTTGTGGGTGTGAGTGAGGTCTAAGTACCAGCAACTGCAATCATAGTGACCCATTTAACTGGGTTTCCAGACACTAAAATGAATGGTATACATGCATGTTATGAGGGCACATGTTAGTGTACAATAACTAGTGAGTACCAAGTTGGGTGGGTCAGCATGCTGGATAAGAGGTTGTGAAACAGCTATCAAAACAACTGTAAATCTGTGCCTTGATACAGGAGAGATCAAGGGTCATTAAAGTGGTTAGTGAAAGGGAGAAGGAAGGTCAAACCAGCTGTGGAGGCCAGTGAGGCATTTGGAAAATGGCAAGGTCACTAGCTACCAAAGAAATCTTTTTTGCATGTGTGTCCTTGTGTGAGGCAATCGGGAGTCCAGGAGATTCAAGGGAGAGGTACTGAATAGACTGAGTGTTCAAGGAGTTACTGAAAGAATTCACTCTGTATAGATGTACATATATATGTACATATTTTCCAATCATTAGCTTTCATTATGATCAGCCAGTGAAGAAAACAGGATGAAACCTTCAGTGTTGTTTGTGTTTGAGTGCTGTTTCCTGTGTGCATTGATCTATGAGACTAGCTGAACATGTACCTGTATGCATTGTATGAGTGTGGGCCTGTGTGCCTGTTGTGAACGTGTGTTCATCCTTGCTCCTGGCTCAGTCTGGAAACACTGGCTTGCGGTAGCTTCACCTCTGTTGAGCAAGTCAGATACAGTGTATCCAGAGAATTCTTTGCCTGACAAACAAACACACCAAAGGAGTTGGAAAAATACTTGAATTCATCAAACAGAACAAATATCTTTAATCTTCGAGGGACTGTTAAATATTTAAATACATCTGAGGAGAGGTAATTCAAATCTCTGTCTGCAGTCTGACATATGCCTTTAAAGATTTTTAGATGCCATAGCAAAACAGTTTCCATCCTGTTCTGTTTCATCTTTATCGAGAACTCTGCAATTAGTTACAAAAATTGAAAGAAATATAATTTCCATATATCCCATATCCACAAGGAGTGTCCATTTCCAAAATCACAATACCAAGAGCTTACATCTGCCACTGGCACAATTTTGTATATGTTCTGTCCATAAGTAAAAGAACAGTTAAAGAAAAATGAAAACTTTAGAAATATAGGTTTCTTTTTTGTCCCAGTTACTAATTTAGCTGAAGCTGAGCCAAAGGTCCATAATTCTGACCTTTCTTTTAAAGCAAACTGCCTCAAAAGTGTAAATTGAAAAGTTCATCAGCAGTCATAGTACTACAGAGGTATAGGTATTTCTGATATCACTCTTCACATTCATCCATTTGGTCTGCAGTACATAATAGCTATGACATTTATGATGAAAGGTTTTAAATGGGTAGAAGCGTAACAATGAAAAAAGGGAGGAGAAAGACTGTATTAAAGCTAGGAATTATGGCTTCAATCTGCCTCTTGATGAGGAGACAGAAAAGCAAAAATGTTTATATTCATATCTTGACCTTGACTGATATTTGTCAGGTCTATTGTGGAGCAAGTGCAGTTAGTATCATGATTTGCATTTGGATTCCTTCAGCAATTCATATTATCTCCTTTGTTTTCTACTTATGGAAGGATAAGGATCTATAATTTTGTCATTTGAGTGAGATGGGACCCTCCTGAGAAATGCAGGACATAGAACTGTGAGCATAAGTCTGTTAATACTGTGACCCACAGCTTGGCAATATAATCTCAGCTTTACTGTAGATTTGCAAACATTTTCTCCCACAAATGTAGGTAACATTTGTTGAGTATAAACATAGAGCACCTGCTTCTTCATTTCTAATCAAAAACACGTAAAAGGAATTAATAAAAAGTCCAAGTTTCCTGCTTAAAGACAAGACAAGACTCATTTGACTGGCTATATCAACAGATATTAATTCCTTTGCCAATAAATCCATATTTCATTGCCGTATGACAAAGTTCTTACATACTAGAGGAAAATCATGAATCAGTCTTTAAAACTGAGATAATAATAACCTT
Source organism: Callipepla californica brunnescens (assembly GCA_023055505.1). Classification (NCBI taxonomy): domain Eukaryota; kingdom Metazoa; phylum Chordata; class Aves; order Galliformes; family Odontophoridae; genus Callipepla; species Callipepla californica. The sequence goes on from JALIRH010000002.1 coordinate 27,426,600, forward strand.
CACATTATTTACCATTCAGAGTCCTGTATTCTCACACATAATAATATATCTTGAATTATGGTATGTATGGGGTATTACATATAAATTTTATAGCAGAATTGAAGGTACTTTTGTACCTTCTATTTGAGAGTTCTTGCATCACAGTTTAAAGGATTATTTAATAGTTCTCTCCTCAGTTGCCCTGACTCTTACCAAAAGATGATCAGAGAAAAAGAGTATGTTTAGTAAAGCAACAGGTTATTGAAAGAAAGCACAGGGCATGACAATAAACTTGCACTTACAAAATAGGCATCTAATTCACCTGGTATATCAAGTTTATTATTTTTTCTTTTATCCTAATCTACCTTATGCATAACAATGGACAACAAAGTTTTTGAGGCTACTGAAATATATACATATATATATATACAAAATATATATATAAATAATATATACTGTGTGACCATTATATAAAACAGTCATAAAAACATTACATAAAAATGTTTTTCCTGACAAAAGCAAAACAATGTGTGTTCCCTACATTACCCTAAAAAGAACTGATATCACTTCCTCTTAGTACAACAGCGCATAGCAGAAATTTTAAATAAACGACTGCTGTCAGTTCCAAACAAAAACATAAGTTATTTATACAGCAGAAACTGTTGACAGTCACAGTGCTGGTTTGCAGCATGGTTCAGTCATGACATTCAATTTCAGCAAATGTGTACTAAGAACCCATCTAGAAGAGGTTTTCCCGGGTGCAACCTGTGAGTAGCTGTGGGTTGTGTATTTGCAATGTGGTAGAAATGTTCCAAGTATGTTTTTTGTTTGTTTGTTTGTTTGTTTGTTTTAATTAGATTAAGTTTTTCACCATCGATAAAATAAAGTTTAGCTTTTGAAGTGACACTTATACAAGCTGAAAATTAATATTAATGAATTTATCATTTTCACAACTGATGTTCTTTACAGAAACTGGAAAATTGGAGACAGTATGATCTAGGTTATACTGCATGCGTGTTGTATGTAGAAAAAACTTGGGCCATGGAGATGTATGTGCATTACAGTAAACCTTTTCTCTATTTCCTCTGCAAAGCAGACAGACAAAATCCGATATCACACACACTAATGTCTTACAAATAGTGCAGGTATGGCCAAGTGGTTTCACCATGGTGAAGCTATCTCTAACATCTCTATTCTATAAAATAGTAACATCTTAATATTTTTAATTATATTTTTGTTTTTCTTATCTAGCATACATATTGTTCTAGTCACTCATATACATACTCTATTATGAAAACCTGGTCTGTGAGCAGTAAACTTGCTCACCTACTTTTTAAAAAATATTTGAATTTAAATAGACAGAAATGCCCCATTCTGTCAGTGCTGCCACACTTTCCATGCTTCAAAGGTTTAACAAACTCTATACCTAACTCTACTAATTTTACTCAATATAAACACGAGCCACACAATGGAATATTTTTCTTTATAATAACAATAGGCATTAACTCATATATATATTATAACATAATAAATGTATTATTAATATATTTATGTATTAATATGTAAAATATGTAAATATATATATAAATATCATAATAATTTACGATATTTTTACAGTGAACTAATCAGGTGAAAAGTGGTATTTTTACTTAAAGCTTTCTCCCCATCATTTATAAATCTACTTTTGTTTGATTACTGTGTTTTCTACAGTCAAAAATAAAACCAGAAATTATTTAGATTTCAATATACAGTATCATTTTCAAAATACTTTGCATGTTGCTTTTGATAGTTTTGTTATGAGTTTTTTTTGTCACTCCTATTTTGTGCCTGAGCTGTATTAAATCTTTGACTTACCTTCTTTTCAAGTTCTGTGAAATCAGATTTATGAGCCACAAAGACATCACGCCAGTGAGCTTCTCCAGCTGTAGGCACACTCTGATTGTCCACTGAAGGCTGCTTGTGCTCTTGAACAATCGTCTTTCAGTCTTCCAGCTGTGTATTTAAATCAACAGAAAAGACGGAGATAAGAATAAGTAATGATCTAAATATGCTACAAAGTTAACCTTTCTGCCACTTGAGACTGTTCCTTACTGTTTAATACATATTTACTTCTACCAAGGTATTTCGTTGTTCCATTAACTTACATTTTATACACACCACAGAAATCTTTTTATACCGAGCTTCTTAATAAATCTTTAATAAGTATTTCCTGATATATAACAAAATCTCAGCGAGTCAGATTTATTATCTCATCCCTTAGCAATATTCCTACTGATGGCATATGAAAAAAGTGTTGCCAAGAGTTGTTTGTCTAACTACCATATTTAGATTTTCTTTGACTGAAGGATAGACTTTATAGTACATATTTTCTTAACATGAAACAATTTAGGATTTTCTCTGAGAATATTTTCCTTTTAGGATTTCCAGCTTCTATATATTTGTTTATCAAATCATTTTCTACTGTGCAAAGGAAGAAACTATTCCATGTGGCAATCTCCTGTCTGAAAAGGTCATTTATTATGAAGCTTACTGTATATGCCTAATTTTATATTGCTTAATAAATCTTCAGCTACCCCTATATGTGACAGCTCTGAACATTCAATCAGAGGTTGGATGTATCAATGTTTAATGTATCTCTTAATAAAAAATTAGCACGTGCCTTCAATTAAAATAGATGCTCTTGGTTTATGTGGTCTGCATCACAGGACCATTAAAATGATTTTTATTACAGTGTTAATATTCATGTAGGCATAATAACAAAGTTAACTATTAGGTTTAACAAAGCAAAATAATCAGTGAAACATATCTGCCTTCATAAGGAAAATGTCCTCAGTTCAACACTGACAAGATACAAAGTACAATAAAATTCATGACATAGAAGAAAGGAACCTCCATACATGTGCAACAGTTATTCACTGTAACACAGCTCTGAAAAAAATTTGTCTTTGACACGATATTACTGTAAAAAATATGTGATCAGCATAGTTTTAATAAGACAGTGATCAAAAAAGGACCATTATAATTCTTACATGTTGAATTTGACAAATTAATAAACATTTGCCAAACACACCATTACGTTTCATATTTTGCAACAGGTACTGTTGTGTCTCTCTCTGATAAAACACTCAGTGTTTTATTTTTGAAAGAAATTAGTATTTTTATTTTTATTTTTTATTGAGCACCCATTTTGAAATTCTTAGAGTAAAACCTTTATTATTAAGGAAGTGCCATATAAAATGACCATTGGTTTAGAACCAAACTTTTTTTAAAAGTCAGCTGTTTCAATATTGATTGAAATTATTTTGTTCTCATCTGGATACTTAAAAATGGATTGATTTTAACTTAAACATGCTCTGTGACACAGGGTGACTGCAAAAGAACTTTCTTCTTTCGTACTTCTATGCAAAGCAATATTTGATAAATAAAGCAATAATTGATAAAATAAAATTTCTCTTGCTTTCACTTGTATTACAGTGAATTTACTGGAAATGTCACTGATCATACAGATTCAATTAATCAATTTGTGAAATGATAGGTCATATTCACAGCAAGAAATATTTTCAATAATCACAAAAAATATTTAAAGTGATAAAGAATACAAGAGCAAAAAGAAGTGCATCTTTGTTCTAAAATAAAATTTTGGAGATAGAAAAGACCATATATGCTATAGTAAATGCGTTCAGATAACTATTAAATTCACTAGATAAAAATGCCTTTATCTTCACACTCAGACTTCTCATGTCTCTCAAGTTCTTGAACTTCTAAGAGGTGTCAGGACAGCAAAATCCCTCCCAGTGTGAGAGCAGAGCAAGTCTAAGAGCACATCAGGGGACTGAATTTGTACAAGTCTATGAGGCCAGTAGACAGTCATGCCAGGATACTAAAGGAATTCACTGATGTGATTGTCAAGCTGCTCTCCTTTAAATTTGAAAAATCATAGTTGTCAGGTGAAGTCTGGTGACTGGTGTCAAGATTCCATGATTTTTGTTATCAGTATTCCATATTATAACAGCATGTAGCGCACTGGGATTTTAAGATTAATGCTCCAATTCCTTGTATTCCTTGTATTGTTGATATTTCTGGTTCCAACTTGGTTTTTGCAACTGTTCTCATGTAAAGGCTTGGGATAGCCTGATAACATGACCACATAACGAGTAGCTAGACACAGGACTTAATACCAGTGCAGGGTATGTTGGTAATAAAGTGCAGGGGCTCAGCTAGACATGACAACCATGTGTTTGTGATTCCCTTTTCCCTCTACTTTTCCACACCTGATCCTATTTAGTATATCTTGATCTCTTCCTTTCCACACTATTGGTCCTTTTCAGCATATTCTATTCTGAGTTTTAGATGATACCAAAAATGTTTACCTGGCATCACCTAGTAAATCCTACGCTTGTTTGTTTTTTTTTTCATGGCAGTGCAGGGAGAGGATCTTTGCTGAGTCAATGTGGTGGGTGTTGCAGCAGTGACAACTGTTCTCCTATGATGCTCCAAGGAGCAGATGATTCAGTATATTCCACTGATCCTCACCAAGACCCTGTGTTTAATTTGTCTCATTTTCAATCAGATAATCTAATACCTACCTTTCTGTCAAATGGAGTTGTATTCTGAGTTTCCACTATGTAGCTGTGTTGAGGCTTGTATTTCAATTTTGAAATGGAAATCATTAGATGAGAGATAGAAATTGTGATCACACGTGCTTAATTTTCTTAAGGAACAAAATATCAGCAATCTTCTTTTTCTTGCTGCTCCTTTCTTCCTTATTTAATTTATTTTTCCCATTGTCAATAAATACAAAGCTGATTATTTTTTCTTCAATCAATACATTTCTTTCATCTTTATATTAGAGATATTTCTTGTTCTGCTGTTTGACATTTTCCAGATTTCCTCCAATTCTCCTCAGTTTGTCACTTTAGCAGTACAAATAGATTTCAGACGGGATTCTTCACCTTTAATTTCATTGAAAACAAACCTAGAATTGTTGCCTGAATTCATCTGTGCAATCCCATCCTAGATTTTTGACAAACTTGAAACTTGAAAACACTCTGAAACTAGATGAAACTACTTGTGTTTTTAGAAACAGTTTTTTTATCCCAACATTCTTAATTTGTTTGCTGAGCTAGGAAACAGGTTCTGTTTTTCTTCTTTTGTTTTCTTCTAGTTCAAACAGACCATGGACTGTTGCTACCTAATGATGTTGGTGTAAAAGACAAACTACCCTTGCCAATCCCATTAATTCTCTAATTACTAAATGTCTGGAAGACTTTTATGAAAAAATATTTAAAAACAGATGATTCGGAAAAGAAATTCTAAAATGAGGGGAAGTGTTATGCACAATGAAGAGGTTTAACCTTCCTGTACTTAGCCCCAAAATAATTATACATTGCTAGCATTAAATTTTATGTTTCTGACATGCATCTATCTGACATGCAGTTCCTTGGGTTAAATTGATAAACGGCCACAGATATCAACATGTTTACATGAATTGCTTTCTCTGAAAAAATAAAAATGGTATTTTCAATTTCCTCAATCTCATTACAGCCTTTAAAGTATTGTTTTCATAAAAGTACAAGCAAACATTATTCTGATGGTTTTTAGAAAGTCACAATATAATTCTTTCTGTAAAAATTTTTGAACAGTGTTATGTAAGAATTTCAAATTCATGTCATATGCAGATTGCTGTAAATTTAACACATAGAAATGAATATAACAAATAGCATGATTGGAGGACTTTTTAATATAAAGCTAGTTAAAATTATGTAAAAAAAAAATATATATATTATAATGTAACAGTCTGTATTATGTCTAACCATAAATATTAAAGATTTTTGCACAATCATAACATTCAAAGTTACCCTGATCTCCATTATAGGCTGTAGAATTGCTTACTGTGATATGTTTACAGTGTTTTGAGATTCTTTTTGGAAAAAAATACAAATAAGTATATTTATTCTAAATAAATATACCTATATATATTTACCCTTTGAGGCACTGTGTTTAGGTCATATCAAGTTTTCTTTTTTTTTAGAATGAATAAAAAAAGAAATCAACATTTCTTCATATATCTAGTTCTCCAGGACTATAATCATTTTTGGCAGCCCATCACAGATTCCTCTAAATCATTTAAAATTTTCTCTTCCATTGAAAGACATTAAAGCTGTAAACAACAGTCCAGGTGTAATCTAATAAGCACCAAGTTCCATGAAATAATCCCTTGACACCAGCCAACAACCAGTCCATACATCCCATGACATTTTTTCCTTCCTTGCTGTGTGGGCATCCTAATGGCTAACATTCAGCTTGCTTTCCACTGGAATTCATGCATGTGATTTTTACTGCCCCAGTCTTTTATACTTCTAAGCTCTCTCATATGGTGGTTTTTCCTCCTGGCATATTTACCTCTGCATCAGTTTGCTGTCATCAGCTAACTTGGTGAGGGTGCACTCAATGCATTTGATACATTTCTCAATATATTTATTTTTAATATTCTTATCACTTACCAAGTAAAAATGTAAGAAGGATAACTTTGCATTAATGAAGTAAATGATAAACATTTAAAATAAATAATTTTAAATCAATAAATAAAATCTACTGTTCAGTGCATGTCCTCTATTTTATCTCATCCCCTATACATGTTAAAATTTCATTGATAATTTCCTCTCCCAGAGTTTCACATTTTGAGTACGGTCTGAGATAGGAGATTAATACAGTCTCAACGTATTACATATATAACATTTAACATTTTAAAATACTTCTACATTTTTATGCAGAATTACAGTAACTCATGATGAAAGCCGCTTTCAGTGTTTTCCCGTTCCATTTCTCCAATTACTTTGCAAAAATGCGTAAGAATATAACAATTATTAACTGCATCTTCAGTGTCATTTCCAATGTTCCTGTAATTACAGAAGTCTGGTGGAATGTTTTTGTTATTAATGTAGATATTCCATACCATGCTTGTAACATGATCCTTTCAGAATGCTTGCAAAATTATTTTTGTCAAACTAGTCTCTCAATCATTGTAACTGCAAAGAAATTAAGGAAAATAAATGCTTCCAATGATCATATGGGAGAAATTGGATTTCTTAAAGCAAAAGGACTAAAGAAACTGATGAAATACTAGATTTTCCAGAGTTAAACAAAATCTTTGTCTAGACTCAACTAGCTTTTAAGTACTAGTGTACTACTTGTTCATTTTTTATTTTTATATATAGATTGAAAGATTAGACAATATCACATTTCTGTACTATCAAAATCTGCCTGTGGTGCAAATTGAGAGACTGTGAATATACAGTTGGACGAGTATTCAATGGACACTTCTCATATAAAAACCTAATCCAAGATAGCATTCTATTGATAATCAAAAGAAACACCCATCTTGATGAGATGTAAATTGAGAGTTCCAGTGATGGTGTGAAACCTCATTCAGCTCTTCTCTAGGAGAAGATATTTCATATTTTTTAGGCAGGTCTCCTGCCAGACTAGCACAAATTTCAGAACATTTAAAGCACACCTAAGAACAAAACTCACAGGTGAACAGATTCTGAGAAGCTCTAAGGTTTTGCTAAACCTGCATCATCTCATTTAATAAAAATCCTTCAAATGTAAACTAAAAATAAAGAAAGAGAATTAAGTGTAAAGAAAGCAGGCAGTAAGAAATAGTGCATAAGCATCTCGTATTAGAGATGTAGCAATTATTCCAAAGGGATAATGCCCTGAGTGTGTTGACAATACTTTGCGGCTGATGAAGCTCTAGGCTGAAGAATGTAGTCCAAAACTACAAGTAAAGGTTTCCAGAAGGAAAGAACTACAGTCAGAGTACACGACAACATATTCTTCTGTAGCAAAAAGGAAGAAAAACGAATAGACAACTGAGTACTAAAACAAATGCAGTTTCCTTTGTTGCATTTTCTACTGAACAATTTTTCTGTGTCATATCTCCTTATTCTCCTATCTCAATAATATAAATGTTCAAGAAAAGATAACAGATGTAATGAGCTGTAACCTTGAAAGCTAAGTTCCTTTATTGTGTCTCTTCCAAAAATATACATTCTAAGAAATACAACCTAGAACAGCAAGTGAGACAGCCTGCACCCTCATATCCTGATTGACTGCCTGTGATGCTGAAAGAGCCCTCAAGGACAATGACTGGAATTCTGTCAACCTTGTCTTGTACATTAAAACTGAGCTAGGAAAGTGCAATTTTTAGCAGCAGGCCTCCATTTCTGACAGAAATGTAAGATCTAGCAAGAAACAATTATGCATATAGTACATCTTCTGCTGCATAAAACAAACCTGTTACATACAAGATAGCTTACATTCAGATCTATACTCAGTTTATGAAAATACTATTACAAATTTGTTTTAACTTATATCAATCTAAATTGTTGCAGCTATTAGTGGAGCTTCTATTGTTAGTGCTAAGGTAGTAATAAAAAGTCAGTTAAAATAATGACACTTTGAGTACATCACTGCCAATACATTAAACATGCCATAAACTCCTATCTGTCCCTGAGTCCGATGGCCATGGCTTTGCCAGCATTCACAGTATTAAACATGTAGGCTGCCTATTAGAAATCAGCTTATGTCCATACAAACTCCTAAATAATTCCAAAGAGTTATTTGGAAGGACACAGGAAGCTTGCTATATTTATAAATACAGGTGCAGCCTTTTATGCTGGATGAACACATACATTTCAAAACTAGGCATGAATTCTGAACTAATTAATATGTAATCTAGTTTGAAGTTAATCATAAGTGAACATGATTAATAGGAAGCAGAGAGAACTAAACACTGTAATTATAATATGACAACATGAATATGCAAGCTATAAAACTTGATGGTCAAACAATATGCAAAGATCTGGATTCTTGTCAGTAAGACAAGGAGAGAAGAGGGTCATGCTTCAGCTTTCTTCCAATGAAGCAAAATTTAGCAATCACTGACTGGTCAATTTATGTATTAATCATCACAAAGTAGACTAAGAGCAACAGGTTTAAGAAGATGCACAAAGAATACTGCATGCTTCAGAATTATAATGGAAGAACATATAGAGACAACCAGTGAACAAAGAAACAAATGTGAATTGCTATTTCACTCTGATATCACTGAGAAAAGAAGGAATTTGAAGTATGTGACATGGAAAGTAACATAGTAAATGAAAGGTGGCAGAAATGTAAAAAAAAATAAATACAAAAAGCAACATGGAAGTTAAGGCAAAAGTTTGAATGTCATGAGTTAAGATAAGAATTCAATGGTCTAAGTGATGGAACAGGAAAAAAATAGTACTACTTTAGTATGAAATGTTTTTTTTTTTTTTTAGTGAGATTATGGAAGAAAAGTGGCAAAGAGAACAGATTATTCAGTCACCGGCATTTCCTGAGATTTCTCAAGTTAAACAAAATTAAGAAATTAAATACTGCGGATAACTTAAGGCTGTGAATGGGTGGATAAGAGATTTAATAGCAGGAAAAAAGAAACAGGATGGATGGAGTGAATGAACCCCTTCAAACCTACAGGAAGAGAAAAGGGAAAGAAAAATAGCATGGCAGAATTGTGTTTATCTATGATTCTATGATTCAGTGTCATTTCTGACCTTCCTTGATATGAAGAGTAGAGTAAGACTTCCTGGAGAAACAGATCTTAGAGGTAGATATAAGGTTTAAAACTGAGCAAGATAATTAGAAATGACAGTGAGAAATAAGAGAGTAAAGCTAGGCCAAGGCATGGCAAATTTTTACAGAGGAAGGATAAAGGGAGGGAGAAGGTCTAAGAGGGGAAGGGTGAAAGATCTGAGGGATAAGAGGCAAATATAAATTAACTGGATGGAGAATGCAGATAAAAATTGAGAGCCAAACAGGTATTAGCAAAGATATAAAATTAGTAAGGCGAGTATCAATAAACAATAAATGAATAAATAAAGAAGACAACAAAAAATATGCGTTACATGTTAATGTACAGATCAATAACATGGATAAAACATAGAGCTGGCTTGGTCAGTGGGTGATATTCAAAGCCATGCAGCAGCTGGGCTCCAGATGTTGGGGATGCCAATATGTCTAACCATAGTGAAGTCAAAGACCTATATCAATTTACTATAATGTGTTCTGTGTATGACCAGTAAATATCAAATGCTTATGGACCACATTTGAAGGAAAAGTAAGTGCTGCATATGTAGACAATGTAGTCATCTTCAATATAGCCTGGGAAAACCTCCGGGAATATTTTAATAAGGTGATCACTGAATTACAAAGGGCAGGTTCAAACAAAAATCCTCAAATGAATTCTGTGCCATAAGGTAACTGAATATCATAGACATACATCAAGATGGAAAACTCATATTAAAGAATCACTGCCATTTTAAAAACTGAAAACTACTGTAAAAAGAAAAAAATAGAAAAAAATAGACTGCACATATATCATTATCTATCTATCTATCTATATGTATGTATTTTTTTATTTTAATAAGGTGTCTGGGTTTACGCACTTCAAGAGAACTGATTGAATAAAGACTGTAACCTAGTCACAGGGATTTATTTCTATGTAGTTCATCCTTTATAAAAAATCCAGATTTTACATTGATTTAACTCATAAAAATGAAACTTAGATAAGTAGAATCTGTAGATCAGAAACATTACCTCACAACATTTATACCTACAGATGAGATAAAACTTTTTTAAAGGACTCAAATGTGACTAGTTAGGGACTTTTTTTCCCTTGCTATGATAAAGCAAATGTGATATTTTATTTTCTTTGATATATCAATAAATCTGATTCTTAAGATGTTTTACAATTTTCTTCATTTCAAATGATCTCTCTCTTAAAATAGGTGTGAGCCTCACTAGAAGAAATACAGTAAGAGAATCATCAACTTGATGTAAGAATTCTGTTATAAATTGCAACATTTTTTGATTTATTACTTCTCCCCTAACGTTGCAGTGGTGTTACTCATTAACAGCTATATATATATTTTTTTTTCTGTTCTGGTTTCCAACTGCCTCATTTATTAAACATGTCTTCAGCAGAAGTCAATTTGAAACTAGATACTAATTGACTATCTAGTTTAAGATAAAAAAATCCGCTATACTAGGCAAATCAACAATTTCCTTTGAACAAAATCTGTAAATATGTTAATGAGATTATTTAAAATAATCGATATTAGGTAATTAAGAATGTAAAAGCATTTTTCAAATCAAGCTTAACAGAAAGCAGAGCTAGTGTACCTTTTTCTGAGAAAATTTCTAACTTGGTTTAGAATAAAATTTTCAAATTATGGAGAATATCTTCCTTAGATTTCATTAAAATATTATTTTCAGTAACTGATTTGATTAGGTAACATTTTTAAAGTATTTGGAGATACCTAACATTTTGGAGATGAATAATCAATAATTATAATAATTTATTAAAGTTCAAATATTAGTGTCATATGACCAGCTGCGTGTATTAATCAGCTGTGAGGTAAAAATTAGATTTTCTTGAATAAACAAATTTTCCTAGATCATTACTTAAATAAATTGAAAGCATACAAATAAATATTTTCATACTGATTTTAAAACCTGCTAAAAAACATAGAGGAGAAGTAAACTCCTTTTCTAAGTAGTCTCAGTCAGTAGTAGAACTAATTGAAAACCTATAAATTTAGTACAGTGCAGCATGTACTCTCTATCTTATTCTCCCTATACATCAATAGGTCATTTTCAGTTAATTAAGTTAAGGCATAATCAGCTTAATTTATGTAGTTCAAGTTAATGATATCTTAGTACAGTACACGAACATTTGGCCTGCCCATATAACTATCTGGATATACCCAGTTCATTTTGTAGCTCTTCAACTCTCCATTTTTTATATCAGATTTTATTTTACGCACCTCAGACTGGAGTTGGTGAGTCCAATTTCTTGAGATTAAAGCTGAAACAAAGCCAAAACAGATTAAAAAGTTAACAAAGCGATATGATCAGGTTGTTGTTGTCACATTATGCAGAAAAAATTATAAAACATGATAATTCTGAAGTAAACATTTGTCTCATTTGAGTATGCAATATATTTAAATAGTGTGATAACATCAAGCAAATGAATAATAACTGACAAAGATAGGGCTAAAATGCATTTTTTTTTTTATAAAATACAATATTTTTTACAATATATAGTGAGGTACCTCAGTACGAAGATCATCCTTGCTCCCTTGCAGAGTGCTTCCTATTGCTGTCTTTGTAGCTCATCTTCTCTTTTCTGAAGCTGCAAGTTTACACACAAAGACAAACCACAATGTCAACCAATTGGACCTCACTTAAGGAACCAAGGAGATCGATTTGTAAAGCAAAGGATGAACAGGACCCCATTTCTGAAGTATGTTGCTCAAACTGCTCTTTCATTAAAAGATGCTCTCTCTTATTGATTTTGGCTTAAGTAATGAGAAAGCTTATCCAAAAATCTTTAGCATTTGGGCTCAAGTTAAGGAAATCAATAGAGTCATTTCCCATTTGAACTGCATATGTGAGTTTTATGTACGAGAGAAAAGACAAAGCCCAAATCAGATAAATCAATAACATTGTCAATAGAACATGAAGCTGACAAATGACATTTTTAAGCAATTAAAGAGAGCTGTAAACATACAGAAGCTAATCAATTACAGTATTCTGCTATTAACAGTTTTTAATTTGTACAAACATTATTAAGGATCCCAGGGAATGAAGATAACAAAACATGTTTCTTGCTTCTGTTTAGGGATTATGATAGTAAAGCTATTCTTGTCTCCATATGTAAGCAACTTCCAATGCTCATGGGAAGAAAAGGAAATATTTAATTAATCATTGAATTCCTATACTATCATGTCTACATGTGTAATAAACACAGTAATCTCAGGCCCTGACTACATTTTTCCACCCAATTTATTGTATGAGTACAACTAAGGTATGCAAATGCCCACTAACACAAGGCACAGAAGGCACAGTATAATAGAAATGTTGATTGCAAAGAACGTCTAGAGGCATCTGTTCTATATCTCACTCAGAGCAGGACCACAAGCACTAATAGATTAGGTAAGCTGTGACATTGTTTAGAAAGTCTCAAAAAGAAATTCAAAAACAAGGATGAAGATTTCAAAATCCAGATTTATAAATTCTTTCAGTTTTACACAAACTTTCTTGTGAACCCTACCTGCATGTTTTTTCTAATTTATACACTGAAACTGAATTTGTGGACTTTACTTTTTATCGTACCAAATGCCACTACTAAGAAGAATTAGCACCATCATTCTTGTAGTTTCCTTTCCAATTTCAAATGCTGCTATTAAATGTCCCTTTAGTCTTCCTTTATCCAGGCAAAGTCAACAGCTCTCTTCCAGTCTCTCACTGAAGATCATGTGCTTTAGGATTCTAACCATGTTAGACTCGTGATAGACCCTTTTTGGATCAACATCCATATTGAACTGTTTGCTGACACAAAATACTCCCATTACATCCTACTCAATGCAAAATTTAAAGGAATAATAGATTCACTTTAGATATTTTCCATACTCCTTCCAATGTGGCCCAGTTTGCATATGTGTGATGATAGCATACTATCCACATTGAGCTTGAAATCCACTATAGCCTCTGTTTTCAGCAGAGCTGCTACAATCAGTTTCCAGACTCCACCAATGGACTGGGTTATTTTGTCTGAGGGGCAGTCCTTCATGTTTATCCTTTGAACTTCCTTAGGTTTGTCCTGGTCCTATCCTCAAGTTTCTCAAAAGCTTCTCTGTTCAGCGTGTCACTTAAAACTTTCCAACTCGGCCTCACATGCAAATTTTCTGAGGGTCCACTCTATCTTATTTTATATTATTTATATTTATATTATAAATATTATATTATAATATTTATATTTATATAATATTTATATTATTTATATTTATATCTTATTGTAATCTTAGTTAAAAGAACTAAGTAAGAAATACTGCAGTATTGACTAGTTGCCATCTGCAGCTAGTCAGTTATAAATAAAAATACAGCTTGTACAAGTTAAGGTATATTTCAGACACAGATCTTCCTGGTCCACATTAACAATCATTCCAACATACAAGCTAGTTATATTAGTCAAACATGATGTGCTCATGGTGACTATTCATGTCTAGCAGGTATATGTACTTAACTTCTTGAACAACCCTTTCTCACAGTGTGATTTGTATAATACAAACGGACTTGCAGTAGTTGAAGATAAGTTACCCTAAATGTATTGAGGCTTATCAGTGATAAGAGTAGCATTTAAAGAAATGAGTATGCTTGAACCAATCTCATGTACTCTAACATAAAGCACTTATATTTGGTCTCTTGAAGACAACTGTTTTTAATTTTCTTACTTTTGCTTTCACAGTAAAATAAAGAAATAAATAAGTACTTAATGTTTCTAAATGAAAGATAATGCCTCCTGCTTATTTCCATGGCAACCACAAGAGATACAAGGAGCAAAAGAACAGTGTTAGATAGAGCATATTTGCAGCTACAAACACTGTTTTTCAACATAGTCACCACCTATGCATTTTCACCAGCAATGAACAAGAGTCTGCATGCTACTCTCATAAATATCTTCACCAGCAAAGATGACCCACTGTTTCACAGCTGCTATAATGGTGCCTTTCCTACAAAATGTTACCTATGCAGTTCATCTTTCATCAGTATGAACAGATGGAATTCTGAAGGCACCAATTCAGTGATTGGTAGCGTGCTTCGTGGTCTTAAAACTAGTAAGGTGCCTGGTGTTATCAAGTTGCAATAGAAAGGTTCTCCTTTGGCCTGACTCTGGAAGTTCAAGCCTTCATCTTAGTCAGCATCAAGTACTAATCAGACTTGATTATTTGTCTGGGTTCCAGGAAATCCAGAAGGATCACCTCAAAAGACAGTGCATATCACCTTACCTGCTGAGAGCTGCACCTTCAATTTGTTCTTTGATGAAGAAGGTTGCCAGGACATGGACAGCTGTTTTGACTCAGCCTCATAGTGGTAACACCACATCTCATCACCAGTAATGATGCAATACAGGAAACTGTCACCTTCAGCCTCGCATTGATTCAATAGGTCCTGACAAACTTGCATGTTGTGTTTCTTCTGTTCCTGTAGAAGCATTAATGGGACCCACCTTGCAAAAACTTTGCAATATTTCAATGTCACTGGGAGCCCGGGAGGCTGCCCAGCAGGGTTGTGGAGTCTCTTTCTCTGGAGATATTCAAGACCTGCCTGGACACTTACCTGTGCAACCTGGTGTAGGGAACTTGCTTTGGCAGGGGGGTTGGACTCGATGAGCTCCAGAGATCCCTTCCAACCCCTACAATTCTGTGATGTGCATCGCCATCCAGAACATGGCTTGTCTTCCATTTTGTTGCCACTACAGTCTGAAATGTCTCACCCTCCTCCTCACTATGCTTACATCCATTGTCTAATCTCCATAAATACTCTTTTGAGACTCTTATGGCAATAGGCAATGCAAAAATTAAATCAGTCTTCTAATCTTAAGTGACTGGATGGAAACTCATCATGACGAAAACTTGCATCATGTGACAAGCTTTTCATACACCTTCACGAAAGCTACAACTGAAGAAACAACTGCAACAGAAAAATAAAATAAAAAAAGAAACAAAATGCCTTTAGCTGAAGATGAAGACATTTTATTGGCTATGTTTCAAAGTTAGTCTCTCTTTTTTCACTTCTGTCCAGCCTAAAACGTCTTTAAGATGACTACATTTCATCTTAGCCTCAACAACTTGGAAAAATATCAAGTACTGAACTGATATTCCATCATATATACACAACAAGGAAACTGTATAGCTTGGGATATTCCTCTCTTTTAGCAGCACATGAATTTCTTGCATGTGGTGGCGAATAAAATAAATAGCAAAAGTAAACCCTGAAGAGAAGTTTATAAAACAATGTATATTTGTACATCACTAGACTTTGGGTTTCCTTACAAAAATTTATATATATATATTATTAAAAAACTGACACATTTCTCCTCATTTTTTTTCCTGTCAGAACCTAAAAATACAATTCAACAGAACATTACAGTCCATTAATGATGTGGACGATTTGTTTTTCTAACAGCTGTAAATTATTAAAAGCTTGGACAAATAAACATCTGTACAATTGCCACTGCATTCATCCAAAAAAATAGAAAGACTGAAAAGTTAAGGGGTTTTTGTGAGGGAATCAATTCTTAATACACTCTGAAAACAAAGATACTGTACATGATCAGACAATGGCAAGCAAAATTACTGGCATCAATAAATATTTATACTTTTAAATTAATGATTGTCAGCAGCTTCCAGTTTGTCAGAGAGGTTGTGTTCCTGATTTAATGAACGTCATTTTTTACCCCATCTTCACCTCTTTACCAGCTATATACTACTGCTTCTTACTGCAATTGTAGATATAATCCCTGGCTGGTAAAACCAACTACTTCAGTCAGCAAAATTAAGATATTACTTTTGCTTTGTTAGGTCAAGGAGGTGATCTGAGACAGCATGACTTCACCAAGCCTGACCAAGCAGGTGACCTTCTATGGAGGGATGGCATCAGTGGAGAAGAAGCAATTGATGTTGTCTACCTGGACTTCTTCAAAGCCTTCAGTATGGTTCCACAAAACATCTTTATCTCTGAGTTGGAGAGAGATTTTAAAGGCGCACTACTCAATGGATAAGAAATTGGTTGGATGGTCACAGACACAGCTGTGGTCAATAGGTTTCTGTTCAAG
This sequence comes from Callipepla californica brunnescens, assembly GCA_023055505.1. Classification (NCBI taxonomy): domain Eukaryota; kingdom Metazoa; phylum Chordata; class Aves; order Galliformes; family Odontophoridae; genus Callipepla; species Callipepla californica. Next base: position 27,443,302 of record JALIRH010000002.1, read on the forward strand.
GTCAGTGCTAGTTATAAGTGGAGTCCCCAAGGATCCATCTTGAGACCAGTGTTCTTCAACATCTCCATTAATAACCTAGATAGTGGGAATGAGTACACCCTAAATAAGTTTGTAGATGATACTAAACTGAGCAGAGCAGTTGATACAACAGAAAGAAAGGATGCCATCCAAAGGGACCTGGACTAGCTTGAAAAGGTTCAAGAAGACCAAGAGCACGGTGTTGCACTTGGGTTGTGGCAATGCCAGATATATGTACAAACTGGGAGAAGAACCCCTTGAGAGTAGCCCTGGGGAAAGGCATTTTGGGGTTCTGGTGTATGAAAAGCTGGACATGAGCCAGCAGTGTGCACATACTGTCTGGAAGACCGACCATATCCTGGTCTTGCATCAACAGAGGGGTGGCCAGCAGAGGGAGGGAGATGATTGTCACCCTCTACTTGTGAAGATCTGTGTCTAGGTCTGAGGCCTCCAGCACAAGAAGGATGCCGAGTGGACCCATAGGAGGGCCACAAAAATGATCAAATGGTTGGAGTACCTCTCCTCTGAAGATAGTCTGAGGGAGCTAAGATTATTCAGCTTGGAGAAGAGAAGGCGCCAGGCAGACCTCACTATGGCCTTCCAGAAATTAAAGACAGCTTATAAACAGGAGGAAGATTGACTTTTCACATCATCTGATAGTGACTGAACAAGGAGGAAAGGTTTAAAACTAAAGGAGGAGAAATTTAGATTAGCTCTGTTAGGAGGATATTTTTTTTATGCAAGAGGAGGGTGAGGCACTGGAACAAGCTGCCCAGAGAAGTTGTGGATGTACCATCCCTGGAGGTGTACCAAGCCAAGTTGGATGAGGCCCTGATCATGTGGGTGGCAATCCTGAACATGGCTTGGTGGTTGAAACTAGATAATTTTTAAGATCACTTCAAAACCATGCCATTCTAAGATTCTTCATAAAACAGAACAAAATTAGTACTTTCCTAAATGATATAGGAACACCTCATTACAAGTATAGTCAACTGCAGGAGAAAACACTGGCTCTCGTAAGGCACAGAAACAGAATTTAGAAGGTTCCTTTGTCTGCCACAGAACTTGGTGCACAATTAATCTTTATATGTCTTTCTTCATTATCAGAAAATTCCTGATATGATAGGAAGTTCCGCACAAATGTGTGAGGGAACTTCTTCACAGTAAGCGTGACAAAGCATTGGAACAGGCTGCCCAAAGATGTTGTGGAGTCTTCCTTCTCTGGAGACGTTCAAGATCCTCCTGGACACCTACCTGTGCAACTTGGTCTAGGGAGCTGCTTTGACAAGGGAGTAGGACTAGATCATCTGTAGAGGTCCCTTCCAGACCCTAAAATTCCATGATTCTGTGATTCTGTAAGAAAATTTTCAGCCAAGATACAAAGATATAGTATGACTGTTTGAAAAATTAGTGCAGAATATGTCAGGTCTGAATCCTCGCGTTATGATTTTTATAATGGTAGACTTTCACAGAAATCTGCATCAGTATGGAATTTTCTATTCATCTTCTATTCTCCACAGAATTTAAAAGATTAAGTGTCATTAATCTGTCATTAATCAAAACGTGAAGAATGAAAATACAGTTTCCTTCAACTATACAGAGTCCAGCAGAGGACTACAAAGATGACTAGGAGTAAAAACAGATCTCTTATGAGGAAATGCTGAAAGACCTAGGACTTCTGCTTGATTCTGCTCCATTTGATACTATCAAAGATCTCAGAAAAATCCTGAATTTCATCGTTTTTTCTCATCTGGGAAGCTAACAAGAAACTTCATCCTTTTCCCAACTTCTTTAGATTCCAATGTAATCTTGTTTAAAATAAGAAAACTGTTATTTTTTACACTGAAAGGTAATTGGCTTAAAAAAAGCTGCATTCTCCAAAACACCTTGCCAGTATAAGTCTGATAATATAACTGTTAGCAAAGGGAGAACTCTGGGGATTGGGAGTTGAATAGTTATATGCTGCTGTTAAATGAAGCAGTTGTGCTTGAGAATGCTCTGCCTGAATGCAATTCATTTTACAGCATCATCTGGGGACAAAGTATAGTTTAAGAGGTAAACTGAAATGTCATCTTCTGGTAATGCAAAAATATCCCTCAGTTGACTTGAAGAAAGAAATGAAGCTGAAAACTGGACCAGCAGAAAAAAAACAAAACCTGACCATTTTAGTTTTGGTAGGAGTATTCTTACAAGTGTTTCTTGGACTGAAAGTCATTCTGTGTATGAGAATGCAGTAAGCATGACACTGCGGGTAATCAAATCTAAATTGCTTAAGAACACAATACCAGTAACATAATTCAAATAATGTTGTTTTTCTTTCCATGAAATGAAAACGAATTCAAAAGCTGAGCCGTAAATCCAGGTGTACTTTCCAAAATCTAGGCTTTCTTGAATGTACTGATATGAAAAGAAAACAAACAAAAATGCAAAAAAAAACCAAACAAAAATGCAAAAAAAAAAAAAAAAAAAAACATGATGAAAGAGAAAAAGAAAACAGCTCAAATACCTCAAAAACAAATACCCTAGTTCAGCCTGTTCTGATAATTAACATGTTTTTAGTTTCTGTAATTTGTATTTTCTGTAATGTTAGTTAAACCAGTTGAACTAACATGAGATGAACTAGGATCTAGTTTACTTATTTGTTTCAGCATTGGTAATTGCACCTGTGTACAAAATGGATATTGGTCCACTACTGGTTAACTCAAAATTTCCACTAAACATTGTTTATAAGCAGATGAAATTTATGAAATGAATTGATATCAGTAAATTATCAATATTAATAGCATAAAATTTGCAGATAAATGATAAGTCAAAAGAATTAGAAGAGATTTTGTATGAAAGCAAAAGTTAAATTTTTATTTAGTCCACAAAAATATAAAAAAGCCCACAATTTAACAAGACTAAAACTGAACAATGTAGAAACTGTCTGAATACATAAATATATAAACAAGCAAAACCTCTAAAAGTTCAGTTCTACTACATCCAGGCATTTTGATCTTGACTTTTGATGAACTTTCCACCGACAGTTTTTTCCTTGCTATTGTTATGAACAAATATGAGTAGGAGTTGTGAATATGAATAGATTGTGAATAGAAAGGTGAGCACTAAGGGCAACCAAAGCATTTGGTGTGGAAAAAATGTGATGAAAAGCAAGGTCATCTGAGGTGCAAAATAAGTACTAATAAAACAAGAGGTGGAAGACAAGGCTAGAAAAACAACTGGCACTCACAGTCTCAGAGACAGATATATAAATGCAGCTATTCAGGAGAAATTCAGAAAGTAAAAGATAAACTTAAGGAAAACTGACATGTAGGGAGAGAGGGTGTGGAAAAGTTGGACAAAGAAGGGACATAGAGTAGATAGGATGTGACAGTGAAAAAGGTATGTGAGGATATAATGTATTTCAGCCATTCAAGGTTGTACGCAAAGCTTCATTTTCTCTAGGTTAGTTTGCTTCCTTTCTCCTCAGCTCTTCTTTACATCCATACTTGACAGAAAAACTTCCCTACTGTTTCACAATTTTCTTTTGCTGAATTTAAGGCTTCAAACTGTTTACACCTGAAGTTTGCATTTCTCTAAGTGTTATCATCCAGATAGTAGGGTTTGTTTTGTTTTGTTTTGTTTTGTTTTGTTTTGTTTTAGGAAGAGTCCCGGCAAAGTCAACCACACAGATTTGTCCAAGTAGAATTAGGTACTTTTATAAAACTCACTGATTACAGCGTTCATATCCTTTAGCCAGGATCTTAAGCAGAGGGCACCTTTTCATCACATTGCTATTACTACGTCATATGATATGGTTGTGCTAATTGGAAGGGAGGTAAAAAGATATAGGACCCAGGAAATTTGTGACAGCAAAATAATTCCTTCTCTACATGGGCAGAAGTCATCTTTGAAAATGTAAATCTATGTTTAGCTAGATGCTGAGTTTATATTTGGATTTAAACAGTTTCATAGAGTTGTTTTGTTGTTTTTTTCCTCAGTTTAAACAGGACTTCCTCCCCCAGTGTCTGCAATTAATGTATGGATTTAAAATAATGTATTGTGTTGATTTGCATAGATCATTCTTATTTCAGTTATAATCATGCTTTTTATACTAAAAATGCTTCAGTCTTAATCTCTTAAGCCTTTTACAATGCATCAAGTTAGTATTTGACGTATAGGTAATCAGTCTATATGAAAGTACAATTAATTCATATAAGTTTTTGTTCATACAGAACTAAAATAAATAAACAAGTAAATAAAAGAATCAGTGCTGATCTGGGTGTTTGTTGTTGTTTTTGTGTAGACTTATTTGAAGAATTACATTTTGCACAATTCAGTGTTCAGTCTGTACTTGTAAATGTGGCTCTTTCAAGAACTTGGTTTGCTGCGACACTTAAACATGAGTTTGGCAGCAGAGTTGTTGTCACAGAGATTACACACTTGGACTTCAAGGTTGTCAAAGAGATGGCTGCAGTGCTCACTGTACAATAGCCTTCACCAGCTAATCCATAATGCAGCACTGTCAAATTATGAACCTGCACCTGCAGTTTTTTGAGGAAGAGAATCCAAAATGAGAAACTCCATCTGGACCTTTCTCTCTGTGTCCCTCTTCTTATAAAAAGGTGCCCGCATACTGAAATAACCGTGACATTCACAATTAAAGATCCTTATGGTAAGTATTTGCGTAGAATGCAACAATCAACTGAACGTATTTTAGTGCATATCCATTTATATGAAAATACTTATTCAGGATTATCTTTGGAAGCTGCATGAAGACTAAATCTTACAAGAATTAGCAGTGACAATTCAGGAGCTCTGTAGGGGAAAAAAATAAAAAATAAAAGAAGCAAACAAAGAAAAACAACAAACATAAATAAGACCCTGCAATCAGGAAAAGAGCAATCAGAACACAAAAAATACAAAAGAGCAGGATCACAAAAGAGAGAATGCCTTCAGAAATTAAACAGTTCCTAAAAGTTTTACTTAATAGCTTGTGAAAACTTATGGAGTATTTGAATATATTCTTGTTTCATTTTCACATAAATGTAAAGGATGATATTTTACATTAAATACATTGCTATTCAGAGATAAAACAATCACAGCTTCTACCAATAAATACATTGACAGTACAACTTTGAAATAAACTAAATAAATTAAGAAAAACCTAAAACTAAGCTAAGACCACATTCTTTTCATATCATACCAAGTGAAGCCAAGCCAAAGAATCATTAGGAAAGGAGAATAATGTGTATTTTAATAGTTCTGATTAATGGATGAGAATCTCTGTTAGAAAAATATAGTTTTGAATATATCATAGACATATCTTATGCATTTTGGATTGCTTCCAAAAAAAAAAAAAAAAAAGAGTATAGGTAGTAATCTGTAATGCTTAACACAGAAAGTAGGCCGACAATAATTTATGATGTGAAGTGAATATACCTTTATAATTCACCATCATATATTTTTCTAAAATGATTCAATGGCCAAAAAAATCACATCTTATCTACTTATATCTACTTATTATCACCATCTTTCAGATTAATACAAATACCGAAATTGCTTACTTAGCTGGTGAATAAAGAGGAAAACAAGACTGCTCAGTGACTTTGATGTTCTATTAGCATTAAATTTCATCTGATCTCACTGCCTTCTCTAATAATTTTGTATAATTTAAAGTGAAGATGTATGGAATTACATTAGAAAATCTTGCTAACAATGTGGACTAAAATTTTACTGTTCATTTAGTACATATATTTTACAGTACTTGATTCTTCAGTTGGAAACCTGATATCTGAATCAAATTTAGCAAGAATTCGAGTAATGCTTTATTCCTCTTGTTCAAAATGATTAGAAAACCATCTCTGTTTTCTTAGTCTTGTGTCAAATATGTGTACAAATTATATACCATGGGAAGGTGCAGTTCAAAGAAACAAAGATAGGAGAAATGTCCTGTTACATACTTAATGAAGAAAGGAGAACATCTCCAGAAGATTTATACTATCTACCCAGATGCCTGAAATACCCAGGGTAAATGTCTAATACTGTCAGTAAGCAAAAAAGCCTGAAATTCGAGACAAAAAATTAAAGACATAATATCCAAGTATATATTGTATACTTGGATAGATATAAATACAGGTTATCTTTCTGGAGGTTCAGTATGCTTGCTTTGTGGTTCTCAGTTTCTCTGGTGAAATTTTCAATTTCTCTTTTAAAAATGTATTACAAATTTCTCCTTAATTCAGTCTCAGGTAAACAACAGACATTACTTTTGTATTTATGACTACCAGAGGGATTTCCACATTTCAGACATTTATTCCCATTGCAGTAATAATACTAATGCCATCTAGCTCATGTCTTTCTGATTATGAAATATAATTCCACTTATTTTAACAGTTCCCAGTGGCCACAGATTGATAAAAAATGTCACATTACCTAGTATTTTTAGCTTCCGCTTTTTCATTCCCTATGTGCTGTTGAAAACTAAATATTGTTTGTCAATCTTAAGGTAGTCTAACAACAGTAATACCACGATCTGGCCTGCATACAATTTGCTGTCTAATGGGCTGTCCTTTTAAAAGTGAATCTGCATGATATATCCTGGAAGGGAATGGAAGACTTTTCACTAGTGAGCACATGCCCTGTAGCTTATTGGCATAACATTCCAGGGAAGCTAGGAAATCCACTTCAGGATCATTTGCCACTTCTCTGTGCACAGCAACAAGGGTTTCCTTGATTTCTGACACTTTACAGAGCTAAGTGGTGGCTCTAGCAGCCTGAAACTATCAACTGAATAGAACTGCTCTGACATGGTGCTCAGTTGGGACCACCATTCACAGCAGCATACTCAACTTCAGCTAAACCTGGTACCTTAAGGTACTTATTAAGCCACTTTTAATAAAAACAGAAGATTGAAAGTATTTTATTTACTGGCAAGAGGCGTCCTGTGTCCAGTGATGAAGAGTGTGGAAGCACGTTAGGTTCAAGAATTTTACCTCCTCTATGTGTTGCATCTTATCAAGGTGTCTATAGGTTCTCCTGTATTCTGCAATATTCGGCTCGCTAATTCAATTAATAGCCCTTACACCAATGCTTTCTCCTCTTAATAATTTCCTCAGCATGAATTAGGTCTTGTGTTCAATCTGTCCCTGGCACATCCTCACTTCTGTCTTGTGTTGCTCTAGCAAGAGCAGCAAACCAATGTCTTAAGTAAGGCTGTACCTACTAATTGGTTATAACCAACCAACCAAACAAACAAATAAATAAATTCTATATTAGGGAATTAAAAGTAGACAATAAGCCTCCAATGTTAAAATTATTTTTAATGGAGAAATAGGTAACGTATTTTATCCTCTACTAGCAATCCCTCATAATCATAGGCACTACAGGGATTTATTAAGAACACAGCTTTAAACTTCTCTCAGGTTGGTATATTTTTCAAGAAATAATTAAGAAGATGGAACTCATTAAAAATTTTGGTATACTACCACCCAATACGCTTGATTGTATTGAAAGAAACCACTCTATAACAACACGGATTTAATAGACAGCTGTGTCCCTCACATTACAAGATGCAGGTCAGGGTATCTGTATTTTATTCTCAATATTTTAAAAGGTATGCTTTCTGCAGATTCAACAATAGCAGCCTGTATCAAATTAATATTGTTTATGTGCTGTATGTGAGAGTTCAAGCACTGCTTTAAATGCATAGAGCTCTCCACAAAAACGAGATTAGCAGTTTCAGCACTACAATGTAACATTATTATGAAATTATTATAGAAATCAATAACACTTTCATTTCCAGAACTAATCTGATGATAACTTCTTGTTTATAAAGATATTAAACAAATGCATTATTCACATTTTTGTAACAGTTCTCCAGAAAAAGGACAGTTTTTTAATTATCACATAGAAGTGGTGTAATAAATGAGTATAATTTCTATTAACAGAAGTTAATTTACATAAAAAAATGCTCATTGAATTATTGAGTATGATAATATCTACATGCCTAGTCCTGTTTGTCATATTTTGTGCCTTTTGGCGACATCAGAATTATAACAACCTGATTTATGCACTAAATTTAATGCATAATATGACAACATACCGATAGGTATGCCTTATAATGTATAATTTAAACATGATTGCTATATATTTCACCCATATTTTCTTGGCTTTACAAAGATTTCTCATGCATCTAGAAATCTCACTTGTAATGCAGGTTGCCAGATATGAATGTCTGTTTGAATTAATGAACATTTTTATAAAAATACTCTGACTATGAATGTTTTAAAAACCTTGTCATAACATTCACCAAACTTACACATGACAGCTAGCATGTGTTATTGCATTTTCATCTTAAATATTTGATGACTGCCTCTTTAAATCCAAGATTCATAACCCAAAGGGTTTCATTTTCTTACAGCATATGTAATTCAAGAGACATTTATTAGTATAGTTCTCATTTTATGCATCAACAAAATATTTTTCAGAGAACCACTAGATGAACTCCCTTGTTTTCAGACTTCTTTCTGAGCATTTTAATTATAATTGTATGTTTTCTTTGACAATATTTGTATACAGTCTGTTTGCAGTGCTGTCTACTTCCCTGTCTCCATCCCCATTGGAACTGAAAGAATGCTGCAATATATAATAATGCAGAGTCAGAAAATATGAGAAATCTCAACTAGTATCGCATACACACAAGATTAAAACCCTTGGTAAGCTATTTTCAACTGTAAGCATAGCCCGCAAAACAGTACCATAAACAATTACCGTTCATAAAAATTTGCTAAACATAGATCTTCACCTAATGCTCTTAAACTAATATTACTGAAATATGAAATGGAGATTTCCGTATTCATTAGTATCCACATTTTAAAAATTCAGCCATGTAAAATACAAAACATTAAAAACGATTGTTGGTGCAATATATTACTATGTTAGCACTGAAGGTTGTCCACTGACAGGTCACTCTCACTTGACCTTGTATGCACAGAAAGGTAGTTCACCATGGTAACCTTGGTCTTGTGGCTTTCCATACAGTAAATCATTTCAGCCCTCTTCATGTAATTCTTTTATTGGCTGTGCAATTGAAATGTCATGCTTCACGTACAGCGAAGCTAGTAATTTCTTATGGGTGATTAAGCTACCTCTGTAATGTATGAGCATGGATGGAACTGTATGCAACAGACTTCAGCATACACTTCAGTTTTTAAAATTCTTGATATTTTTTCAGACGTTTACCAGGAAGATTTCCGTGAGAATAAAAAACATCCCTTTTCATAAATGCATTCTAAACCAACACCTATCAGCATTCCTTTTAGATCATCTACATAACCAAAAGGAAAACAGCAGCTGAGGAAAAAATACATATTTAACACTATTTTTAACTTCTAATTTTTAATCAGACTGACAAATTCCAAAAGTCAAGCTAGTTTATAAAGGACAAGTTAGGCCCAAAGCAGGAGCTGACATTCTTACTTTATACTGTAGTTTTTTTATATATATATATGTAAACTCACCTATAAATCTCACCTACAAGAGTAGAATACTGCAGAAAACAATCAGGAAAAAACGTGCAGATGGGCAGACTCCTTCAGCTATTATTTCATTTGCTATTTATATTCCTTGTAATCTTGATATAGAATTTAACAAATAAACTTGATGTTTTCTTTTGAGAATTACTCCTTTGAATTCACAGTATAACAGCAGAAAATAAATGGGCTTTCAATGCAGAAGCATATATTCAGAAGACTTAATTTTCTTTTATAAAACATCACACTTCCATATAAAACTGTAATATCAAACATTTGCTGTAACAGTCTACATATCTGAATTTCATACTGGATTTTTTTGTCTTTTCCGCTTTTGTATCTGTTGTGTTGATACCAGTCTGAATGACAGACATTCACACATGTGAGTATGCAGTGCACAAATGGGTACATCTTCCAAAAATACTGGCAGAAAAGACTTTGATACAACTTCCATACCACTTTGTTTTATAAAAGAAAATAAAAGCCTCTTACACAGTGAAAATCATCTTCTACAGTTCTCGAAACTTTATTTAATGATAAACTGTGATAAACATGACTTTTTAGTTCCTCAGTTATACCAGTTTATGCACGCTGCAAAAAATAACATTAATCAGTTATTTATTTATAATTGAATTACTCATCTAACAAGCAAAGATACATAGATAGAGCCAGAAAACCATTTGACTGTTAAGTTCTAGAATAAATCAGATGGTTTAATTATCTCTAATCATTAAAGAATGTGGAAGAAGTTTATCAAGGAGAGGGTGGAAGTATCTAGCAGATGTTAGACAATTCTTCTTCAGTGTTTTTATAACACCACAGAAACATGTTTCTATTGAGTTTAAGAACCTAGATCTGCTACCAAGGGATCTATTTGTAAAGGTATAAAAGTGGTAATACTGACACCCCATTCAGATGGATTCATGACCTCATGATGAGAAAGGCAGCTGCTAGTCAGAAACTTGAAGACAGTCCTAGTTCAAACTTTGAATTTTGTATCTTGGCTATTTTCTACAAAATATTTAACACCTTTATGGCAAAGATATCCTAGGAAAAGAAAAATAATAAAAGCATGCAAACTTAAGAATTTCATTTTATTTTGGCAGTGGTATTATTGTTAAGCAGTGGGACACCTCAAAAATGTGGAACAGCACACAAAAATATATAGAATTCATCTAATGCTTCTTTGTCCTTTAGTTACTGGTAGTACAAAATCAAGGCTGCAATTTCCTTTGTAAACTGTAGCTATAAAAGAAATCTACTCTCCTGTCTTTTTATACAGGGTCAGTATTTCACACAATACCTGAGCACTGACCCAAGACCAATTTCGTTTTAGAAAAAAATCTCAGATAAATTTAGTTTTAAAGTGTGGAGAGAGCAAACACTTTCTCACGCGAACAGACTCAGGAACAAGGCTATCTCCTGTTTGATTCAGCAAAAGTGAAAAATAATAATATAAAATAAAAAAGAGAATGGATTTCTCTTGCAGTCATTTTATCCTTTTTCTCTTCTGCTGCCCCAAAAAGCTGTTTATGCGTGCTTTCTCAAAATATTCAAGGCCATGTTGGATGGGGCTTTGGGCTGGTCTAGTGGAAGGTGCCCCCGCCCTTGGAAAGGGGTTGGAACTGGCTGGTCTTAAAGATCCCTTACAAACCAAGTCATTCTATCAGTTTTGATTCTATGGATGAAGGAATTCCACCACGTTTGAAGAAAGCTCCATGGTTAGCTCCAACTCTTTGGCATGAATTTCAAGCTCCATCACAGTGTGTGCTCAACAGAAAATAATGAAGTGGGAGATTACAACCCTTTATGCTTCTTCTGGTCACCTTCTATATTTTCCTCTGGACTACCCAGTAAGCCAGCCTACACTTTTCATTGCTCTTCAAAGAAAAGGAACTTAGATTTGAAATAAGATAGTCTTCTTCTAGGCATCTCTTGAGAAAATATGTCTTCAACGGTCTCACAGATTTCCCCTGGATTTAAAAATAACAGTGACAGTAGAACAATTTACTCAGCTAAACCGAGTAGTGTCACTGAAAAAGAAAAGAAAAGAAAGAAAAAGAAAGGAAACATCACAGCTAGTATGGCCTTACAAGCAAAAATAAAGGTGCTTTTACCTCCTTGATGGGATATAAACAAATCAAATGTGTTAGCCATAAACTGTTCGGGAAAAAACAAGTAGGCATTCTGTAATGATTCAAAGTAGGACTGTAGGTGCTTGCTAGAATAAAGAATTGTTGATTTTATTTTGTCCTCAGACTCTCTGTTATGGTTGAATATTTGATCTGTTTCCACATTGGTACAGGTTTCTACTACATCTAAGTTTCACTGACCTAAGTTGTATAAATCATGTCATGCATTCACAAAGAGCTGTACATGATCTTAACATTAGGAAGGAATCTCCTGTTTATTTTACTGGAACATTAACTGAGAATTTTAGCCTGTTGCCTTTTCTTTTCTTGAAAGAAAAAGAAAAAAACCCTTCAGTACCCCATGCTGTGATGGACTTGAGACATCCATGTAGCTTGCCTGTTATCTAACTCTCTGACTTACAGCCAGATACAAGCTGCTATCAAGAATTGCATTTTGCTACTCAAGAGAATTATTCTTTCTTTCACATTATAGCAAGGACACAAACAGCCAGGAAATCTTCAAGATGATACTTTTAGGGCCCACTTCTCTAAGGTTATTGTCTCTTGATCTTTAAGAAAATGCCTTGTTTTTTCCCCTGTGAAAATGTCAGGTAGTTTGAATTGACTTTCCAGGGAAGCATGATTTCTGTATGAATGTGTGAAGGTGGACCAATTAACTTGGAAACAGTAGGGACCTAACTAGAAGAAGTTGTTAGTTAACATCGAAGCTCAAAGGACAGCCTAGACAATTGTGTCCAGCACTGTTTGTTCACAACAGAACAAGACAGGCCCAGGGGGAGTCACACATCTTTACACCCTTTAGCTGCCAATCTCTTTAATATTGTTAGTATTTGTAAAGCAAGTTTAAGGCAATTTGTTAGTGGAACTATTCGCTCCAAAATAAAAATGAAAATAAAAAGAAGACTTTTTGCATTTGTGTACTATATCAGGTCAGCTGGAAAGAATTACAATTTTGGATGTTTGTTTTTCTCCTAAGTAGAATCCTAACTAGAAGGTGTCTATACGAGATGAAAAAGTATTGAAACATATTTGTCAGAATAATGTTTTCCATTGTTTCACAGTATTTTTATCTGATAAAATATATTATTGCCTTCAAATCTAATTTGTTTTTATCTAATAATCTATAAATGCTTTAAGAAAGTACTCTGCTTCTCTAAGCCATTCCTGTTTACAAATGCGTACCCACTATGAGAAATGAAATATCACCATTTTCTGTACTGTGTAGCTCCTTAATTTTTTTCCACTACACAAAATCTACTTTTCTGCTGAAAATGGCTTGAATTTGCTCAGCGTATCAATTCAGCTCTGATCTTCCTGTTTTTTGGCCAATGTAGTTTGGTCATCTACGATCAGTACTAGATTTTACCATTTCCATTGACATCTTTTTGTATTTGGCTGCTTCCATGTATGGGATTTAGGGGACACCTAAAGAGAGCAGTCATGTTTTATTGAATTGTTCCATTTTTCTTGGACTACTCTCCTACACTTAATGCTTTACACATTATTTAATCTCCCTTCAAACAATTGCATCAAATAATTTTTTAATATTTCTCTGAAACTCCCTTCACAAATTATTCTGAAATATACTACTGCTTATTTTTGCATAACAAATAAATAATATGTTGGCATGTTGGAATACACAGTATGTAACTGAGAATACATTTGTGAAAATGCCAGGTTGTCATATGTGTTAATACTGCACCATATGTCAGTTAACTTTAGAGGGAGGAGGAAACTATATTATTTTACTTAATATTGCAAGGCGTTTGAAAAGTACAAACATACACTAAGTCTGAACACTTATAGATTGCTACTTGTGAGATTTCATATCCTTGTCCTCACTTGAATGCAATCCTTCTAGTATTTCTCCACTTATGTTGCTTAGCATTAGTTAAGGTATCAGGTTATACAAAAAGAATTACTTCAATTTTCTTCAAAAATGTACTCCATTCGTTTTCATGTTACCTTTTTTCTGCACTCTCTCCTAGAAATACCAATTTACCAGGCACTTTTTATATACAGAGTCCATTGCATGGCTTTGAGTTTTTTGAAAAAAAAAATTTAAGAGATTCCTTGACTTTGAATTCATCCTACTTCAGACAACGTAAGTAGTGTTATAGTCAGCAGAGCCTCATTAGTCCCCAAAATCACAAAAGCCGAGGTTTCAGTCAGCTGAGAGTCTTCAGTTTGAGAAGGATCTATTATACACTGTAAGTAACTGCCAGAGATACAGGCTGCTCTCATTGTGAATTGAAGGGTTAAAGAATGCAACATTTGGACTGCAGGATGTTGTAGCTTCAACAGATGTCCTCCTGCAATTACTTGTTTTATAGAACACTTTATAATTGGAGAATTAGTTGGCACTGCAAAGAATAAGGGTCTGAGGGAAAAAAAGTTAGTACGGTGAGATTAGATGATATGGTAATGAGCTTGCACCCTGGAGTTCTCCTTTTAGAGGCAGCAATGGGACCTATGGGAACCTTACACTATAACGGTTTATTGAGAATTGGTGCCTCTTCTTCATAGCCAGAGCTATGAAAGATGATCGCAGAGAACCAATCATGCCTGATAGTCTACCCATTGTATACACCTGATGCTTCTTGGGAAAGAAGTTGGACAGGTGTCTAGTAATAGACTCAGAACTTACAGGGTCTTCAGGTGTCATATCATGTGGAGACCCCCTGCTGTCTGAGACCATAAGTAACACAAAGATATTTGCCTTCTCAATCCATTTTCTTTGCTGTAAACGAGAGATTCCTGCAGTGCTCACAGGAATAGGAGAAGTAAAGATAGCAGACATGGAAGGTATTCTACTTCTTATATTAATATCGTGTAGCAGAAAAGAATATGTGTTTCATTATTTCTTTTCTTTCTTCTCTTTAATGTTAGGCTTCAGCTCTGCAAGTATGGTTAATGCAAATTATGTAGGGATTTGCTTTTCTGTCTGCTTATAGAACATGCTATCTATTATGTGCACAGAAAACAGAAGTACATATGCATTTTATTATGTTTCTTTTGCTGGGAACGTAATATTACCTTACCAGATTTCTATCATATACAATAACTTCCCAGTTTTAAATGTCAAGATTAAAACAAGGACATTGAACTACAGGCTACCAGATTTTATTTTCATTTCTTTCACAATAGTAATAAAAATAAATAATTTAATTTTTTCAAAGGAAAGCAAAATATGAGGAAACTAAGATGCAAGATCCTTGGAATAATTTTCTGTCTTTTATTAATTACTTTTCTAAAAATAGCATACTATACAAGCACAAGGTGAAGCTAGCCATGTCATATGTAAAATGGTAAAATTCAAATATGAGGAAGTTGTTACTATTAGCAATTCCAAAAATAAAATCTTTCAAAAATGCTCTGTCTTCATAAGCTGTCCATAACATTTAGCCAAGAAATTCTCTTCTTGATCTACCTAAAATGGACCTGGAGACACAGCAAGTTGACTAAATCATGTCCTGTCTAGTGAATGTCATAGGCTCTCAAGTGAAGCAGAACCACTGTTTATTGTCATCTAAAGAACAAATTTGATTGAGATTTTGTTCTTTTGATCTATATTCATCTCAAGACTGATTTCAGTTCCAAAGGCAAAAGGCTTATGTACAATTTAAGGTTAATTTTATAATTTAAACATTTGCACATTTAATCTTGTTTATTATTAAGTGTGAGTACTGTTAATTCAATTGCTTCTCTTTCTGTTTGGCCTACAGCAGATAAAACCAATGATGCAAAAAGACTTATAAAGAAGAACAAAACCAGCACAGGATCATAAAATTTGCCAAATGAAAAGTTATCAAATGCCTCTTTTCTGTCCAAAAAGAAAGAAAAACAGAAAAAAGAAGCCACATCCTTTACTCTTCATTTTTGATACTCTTTCCTTACAAGTACAGTAATATTTTTAAGACTACTTCTACTTTATGCATCAATGGAGTATTTAAATTTAATGTGTCCCTGTGACTGACAACTTGCATCTCCTTAGTACTCAGTTACGTTCTCTGAAATTAAACAATTAATAAGCCAGGAGCTATATGACTTATAAATTATTCATTCAAATGAGCATTAATCAATTATAAAGAGATATAGCAATTAAAAAAAAAGGAAAAGAGACAACTATACCCTTTTAATATGATGTCTACTCTAGTGAAAGTCTCTTTAAACAGATGTAATTTACATGATGGTAATGCAAGCAAAGCTATATTATGGTTATTTATGTTACAAAGTATATGTGTGTCAAATAAAACAATGAATTCAAAACCATTTATTCATAATCAGAGGGAAATAAAAATATTAAAATTCTGCACTCTGTGTATAAATAGGATCGTATATTAAAATCCTCCTACCTTACTAACATTTAAGAAACTTCCCTCTTGGACTTATACAGAAGCTAAAATGAATTCTTAAACTTTCCCTTGTTCCTTGGAAAACATTCAGCATTCACACAAGCATGTAAAATAGCTTTCCTGACACTTATTAGACAAAAACAAGACAATGGCAGTCAAAATTTAGCTTAACCACGACATGCATAGAGATATATGAGAAGCGCAGATCAAGTCTTATTTCTTGATTTAAGTTAGATTTATTCCAGATGTGGGTATCTGTAGCCAGAAGGAGACCAGAAAACTTCTCTTATGAAAGTTTTGCTTTGTGAGTAATGTGTACGATCACTTATAGGAGCTGAGGAAAAGCCGCATATATATATATATATATCTTTTTTTTTTTTTTTTTTTTTCTGGAAATGAAGTTCCAGTATGACACCAGGATACAGATGTAACAATAAGGTAAAAACAGGCAGGTATAGGTAGCTTCTATTTAACAGTGTAAGAAAACCTATGCTCTTACCATGGATCCAGTGAGCCACCATTTTTTAATTTTTTATCTAATTCTCCATATTTTATCTGTATTATTTATATAACTTTTAAGCTCTTAAATTTAAAATTGCATCCTGCATGATGTTGGCAAACCACATGTGCTCTAATCTTCTGTAACTAGCAAAAAAAAGAAAGGAAAATGTTCTATGTAGTTCTCTAACAAAAAAGAAAGGATTTTTTAATAGGATCAAATATTATATTGAGAATATATGTTCTATGTTATGAAATTTTTACCTAAATGTATATTCCAGTTCTCCACATAGAAGGACACTTATTTTTATAATATTCCAGTATTAACTTCTGTCAAATTTAACACTTTATTTCAAAGTTCTCATTAAAATGTGTAGAGACACTGTCATTCTAGATAGTCAGAATCAGGAAGTTAAAGATTATCATGGAGTGTGCAGATGTATCATATAAATTCATGAGAACTCTGATGTGCATTACTTAATTGCTGTTAAGATGTTAATAGAATGTTAAGATACACTTCTGTTTATCACCAGTGTCATCATGAAATGATACTATGTATGGAAAAATAATGAAAAGCATGCATAGACCAAATGCAATCATGAAACATTTTAAAAATAAACTTCATTCTGCAGAGCTTTTCCTTCTTATTATTATTTTCAATTGTGGCACAACGCTTAACAGAGAGGATACAATCCTCTTGTAAATATTCCCGTAGTCATTCAACACATAATAGTTTCAAGTGAAATCCTTTGACAGATTTACACTGAATGGTGATCATGCTACACATCAGCACATAGTAGGGGACAATTGGCTGGAAACAGATGGGACATTCTTGGTCTAACAACATGGACAAGATGAAAAAGACCAAGCAGTTTGCTTACGTGGCAGAGGTGGCCAACAGCATCCTGGGCTTTGTTAGGAAGAATGCTGCCAGCAGGTGAAAGGAGGTGATCCTTCCTCTCTGCTCAGCACTGTTGAGGCCTCGCCTCAAGTCCAGCTCTGGGTTCCCGAATACTAGTGGCACCGGGACATACTGGAGTAGGCCCAGAAAAGGGCTTGTAAGACAATGAAGTGACTGGAGTATCTCTCATATGAGGAAATGCTGAGAAAGTAGGAAGTCCTCATCTTGAAGAAAAGAAGGCTTGAAGGAACCCTGTCAATGTATGCAGATGCCAGATATTTATCTAATGGGAGAAATAAAACAGATGGGTCAGAATCCTCTCCATACTGACCACTGAAGGCACATCAACTTCTGTGGTATTACAGTGAAAGTTTAAAAGCCCTGCAAGTTAGGAACAGGATTTAAGTTCACAGGTTAGTATCATGTTCCTTTAAAAACTTTGCTAAATATATTAACAAAAATATACAGTTGGTATCAAGCAAGCAATCAATATTCTTGCAATTTATAGTAAATTCCTCACTTCTGCAGTTTGTGAATTACTAATTCAAAACATGCCATCCAACATAATAAAACATAATAAAATTATTGGTATTAAATAACAAAAATAATTTTTAGATCAACTAAATACATCAAACAGAAACAGCCAAAATCAATATAACTGTCTTTCAGTAAGCTTCAGCCAAACCAAATTCTTAACAAAAAATCTGAAACAATTCTCTATGGTAAGTAAAAAAATATATGCCAACACTCAATTTGTCAAAAATGTATCGACCTCAATCACAAAGTAAAGAATTTTTCCATACTGCAATTCTGTTGATGTGGTGGCATGAAAAGATTTAGCTGTTATTCCACATGAGAAAAAAATACAGACAGAAAAATATTCAATTATTGTATTTGTTTTGCTCCCACTCCATTGTCATGCGCCAAACTATCTATTAGAGACAGTTTTATTTTTACACTCACCACTAATCAGAACAGCAAGAATTCCACAAAACTAAAGTCTTTTCAATCAAGACAAGTATTAAGATAGCATCTTGTTCACTTCTTTCACAGTCTAAAACTTTCCAGAGAAAATTGGACATTAATATCTAGAAATAACCACAGAGATATCCAGAAATTAGCATAGCATAAAATATAAAAAATTTAGTATGTAGAAGAAAGAAAAAATAATTAGACAAGAAATATAACGATGGGTCAATTAAAACTATATATAAGCAATGTTTCTCTGATTCATAGTTCCTACTTGGCCTGCCACATGCTCACCAGAATTCCTTATATATGAAAGAACTACATATGAATGGGAATGTAGACGAACACTCAAGTGCAAAATAGCATAAGAATAAATTTCCAGATGAAAGTGTGTAGAAATCAAAATTCAGATACTAGTAGCTACTTACTTTAAATATTGGCTACCCGTTTTTCTCAGTCCATTCTGTTTGTTCTTCTTTCCAGAATTTCACTAAGACTGCATAAATCTAGAAAGAAATCTTATCAAATTTTTGTAACAGTGAAGTGCCAATACAAAAAAGAAACTACATTTATGAAAACATGTATATGATTCCTGTCTAAGAAACAGAATTGGATTACAGTCTGAACATGGATCTACATTATGAGAGAAAATTAATATATGAAAAAAAATTTGAATAAACAACTGAAAGACACTAACATCTAGACACTGAAAAGGAAGGGAACCTACTGAATGGAATAAAAAAAATTACTCTGATAAGAACCTGTTCAGAAAGAATAGCACATGTGGATTACCTATTAATTTAAAATTGCAGTGTACTTGATTAAGAGGAAGACAAGTAATCATAATAACATTGTCTGAAAGTATTTGCTTCTTAGGGAAAGTGGATAGCAAAAGATAACTGTTTTATTATAAGATGTGGAATTTCATACAGGAAACATGATGGAAAAGAAAATAACTTTCAGGAAGGAATAAGGAAGAGTCAAATTACAAACTGAGAGTAACCTCAATATAGGAGAACCTGTTCTGGTAACTCCTGACAGAGGAAAATTAATCATAATCTTCATTGTATCTTGCTAATTTATCTTTTCAATCTTCTGAAATCTTGGCAGATGTTCTACTTTGTTTCTTACTAGAAAGTCAGGATAGCACCAGACTAGGTATATACTGAAAGTACAGATGTCAAAGAACTGGTGTTCATCTGTCACAATTCAAAAGAAAGAGAAGACTTGAGGAAATTAGTGGACAAGACCTCATAATGGCCTTGACTGGCACGTTTTTCGCAACATGGTAAGTGGATTTTTACTGCTTTTCTTCTAGGAAGATTTCTTTGAAGGACAAGGCGAAGGCAGGAATAGAGGATTTTCACTTACAACAATAATTAAATTAAACCTAATAAAACCATTTTATTATTTTCTGCTGAAGGCCAATATATTTAGCATCTTCTTCCATGCATAATAAATTACATTAGCTCTAGGCATTTTCAGAATGTTGATCTGTTAAAGATGTTCATATATATTCAGTGACACTCTTCATAATATCCAGGTAAATATAACCAGTTGAGTCTTTTAGTTTTTGAAAGGAAATAAAACATTAACTTAATTTTGATTATTTAAAAGATAAAAATTATTACTCTATCCACTGATAGGCCTTTTCCACCAGAGACTTTGTTAAGGTCATTGCTACTTTAACAATCTCATTGTTCCTTGCTGCAATAAGAGACTCAAGATCACTCTTCCTGTTTTAATTTCTATATCAATCAGAAACCACTCACAAAAGGAGACAAAAGGAGACACAAAAGTAGCTTTTGCAGTTGAGTCCTACATTTGAAGTAAAAAATAATAAAAAAAGTCACGTATCATATGCACTTCAATTATGCAGTGATCTATTGAAATATTTTGTCCTGCAGTCTATAGATTGAAGGAGTTAAATGCTTGCATTTAACATTTAACAATACTGATCATAGTAATAAATATTGTTGAAATTGCCTCAACATATGCTGTAAATATTTTGCATGTAAACAAAGAAGTTAGAATATAAAATGTTTCTACTGACTACATTAGAAAATATGAAAACAGAAAGTATGAAATACTCAAGGTAAAATATTACCCACATGGAAAGCATGATATTTGTACAAACAGACTTACACATCAAAAATTTCCAAGCAGTATCAGGAAGTTTTGAGTCTCAAGCTTCATCTGCCATATTTAAAATTTCTTTTAATTTTGCAATACTAAAGCACACGGTTGAAACTCTATCTCAGTTTATTTCAATTTTCTCTGTTGTCTCCAAGTTTGATAATCTACTTTTTCTCAGATTAACCAACACTCTAATGAACTTTGAAGATACCCCTCTGAAAAAATTCAGAAGCATTTCTGAAAAAAAAAATCAAGAGCATTAGAGCAGTTTACCATGCAACTTTAGACTCTTCCATGTTTAAGTGATTTAGATTCCAGAACTACATACAGTGAAACTGAAGCTGAGGTACAATTCTCTCAAAGAGACAGTGCTATTTTTATATTGTTGCAATATATACAAGACAAAAATGCAATCAGTTTGATATTTTGAGATATTTACGCTTACATGCTAGATTGTAACCCAACCTAAATTGAGTATATCCCTATTTTTGTATTTAGAATCTATAGATCTGGTATGGTATTACTTGACAACTTCTTAAACCAACCCATGAACCTAATCCTTTAGAAATAGGGGTCATAATGGGAATGTAAAAGCATTAGCTAAATCAGCATGTAGCAACATGATTGTAATAGGGATTTCTCATCAGCTTCTGGTTTATGCTATATTAACATCTGAAAAACCTATTTAAACATTAAAATTAATACATCATAAAGCAATAGAAGTACTTCATATAAAATAGTTTTATCTACTCACAATAGCTATGAATATCCCCATTCAAACTGCTACTATGAATACTGTATAAAATGAGAATAAACTAAAAGTAAAATTAGAATACTCCTTTATAAATTACTATATGTCAAGCTAACAAATGGTAGACTTGTCATATTGAACAACTAAATGTCTAAATGATCATTCAGCACTCATAGTGTAGGGAAAAAACACTAGCTTTGTTGGCTATAAAGCCGTTTCTCGATTTTTCATACTGTCATTCTGCTCTATTAGCAAAGCCTAACACAATTAGGTATGAATATGCAGTAATAACATGCAAATTGTTCTCTCTCAATTGCCCCAAGGCAGCAGTCTCAGCCTTTCAAAGCTTGATTTCTTCTACATCATTACAGGCTTGGCATAATTCATCAGAATAAAAAAAAAAACACCTCAGCCTTATTGCACGTGGCCAGCTAGTAAAATCATCAGTAGTTGTTAACCATTCTCCCTCAATAGGTTTGTTAGCAACCTTGTCCCCAGCTCCCTGCCACTCCTGCACTTGTACATGTTTCCCTTGGGTAATGTTAGACACTACATTTGAGCCTGCCAGAACAATTAACCCTACTGTTAATTAGAATGAAATGTCAGGCGCACAGATGGTACAAGCTGGCACCCTGCCATCCCGCCAACTGCTGCTGAAAGCAGCTACCCCACTGCTGACAGCTGTTCAGCTATGTCCCAAACCAGCAGATGTCAAAACTTTCCAGCTGAGGAAAGCTAAAAAGGCAACGATGGGAGTTTCTAGTCCCAGTAGTAATGATGACTGTTTTACTGTTATTGTATCTATTACCTATTGTCATACTGTACCCGTCAACTGGAGTCTTCAAGCAGCAAAATACCGAAAGTCAACAACTGTAAAACTGCTTTCCAAATTAATTTTGTACAACAGAAGAAAAAAGAAAAAAGAAAAAAAAGGGGATGGGGGGGGGGAGAGGAGAGGGAAGGGGAAATAAAGGAAGAAAGAGAAAAAAACATTATATTTTTTTCTTTAAAACCCATGTATCTCCAATTCAGGATTTATTTTAAATAAATGTATATGATGATACATTGCATTACAAAATATTACTCTAAATAGTTGTACAATGGAGTCTGAAAATCTTTCTGAGAAAATTGCAATTTGTAAACCCAATTCTTCAAATTTTAGAGTGAATTTCCTTTTATTTTTCCTACCTGTATCAATTTAGTTTAATGTGAAGGAAAGATCCCAGCACATTTCTGGTGTGAATTGGGATTCCAGTTAAAGTAACTATGTTTCAGTTACTTAAATTCCACATACACTTACTTCATCAGATTGCTCATAGTTCATTGCATTTACTTTGGAGATCAAACAAAACAAAATTCAAATAAACATCATGTACACTAAAAAGAGTATTTATGTTACTAGGAATCTGCAGTGGAAGAGCATATTACAATATTTAGTTTTTAAAAAAATTATCAGGTTTCATTTTACTGACTCATCAGTAGAATAGATTTGCTAGAAACTACTCCATGATTTCCTTGACTGATGAAAACATATATATGCTAAAACTTAGATGAGGCACTTGTTACAATCTTTAATATGAATACTTCTACCAGATTCTTCTCAGGTATGGGAGTTCCAGATTTATAGACAACTAATAACTGTCAGGGATAAATTACCTCATTGTAATTCACAAGACACAACAGAAAGAGTTCTCTTCAGTAACCACAGTAGAATTTAAATCTGAGGGTAGGCATCAGCCCAAAGAAATTCAGATCTACTAAGTAATGTAACTGGATAGAAGACTCTTAATTCACTTCCTTTCTTCATGTCAAGGAACTTTTCTAATTTATTATCTGCGCTTGATATGGTGAGGAGACTCTTGCTAGAAGCCTCAAGTGTTATTTTAAGGGACATACTGAATCTTCTAAGAGTGTAAAAAGATTACTTAGGATTGGCATTCATTTCTGCTTTGTCTGAACATAAAAGTAATTTAGTAAAGACTTTGTTGAAAAGATGCATGCATACAGGCAGATGCTACTAGTCAAGAAACAATAAAGAAAGAAAGATGTTACTAGTCAAGAAGGAAAAATTTGTTATTTGTTGAGCTACAACTAACCTGGATGTGCAGGTGGCATTTTACTGTTACATATCTTCACATATCCCTTCTGATGCAGAAATCAGGCCTGCTAGACAGAAGAGTAGCCAGGCAAAATGCAAAACATTCCAGAATGAAGAGTTTGGCAGCTGCCCAACACAAACTTTGCAGTAAAGTAGCAGTGACACTCACACGACCTCAATGTTGGCATCCTCTCAGTTACCAAACTGTCTGCAGGCCTGAGATCTCTACAGGGCTTCCATTCTACCACAAACTGGCAGCAGTGCAGATCCCATATCATACTGCCTGGATTAATGGTATTCAATACCCTGCACAGTGCACAGCCTGTGGCAACATCCACAATGCTTACTAGCAAATCTGACATATGAAATAATTGGTGAACTACAACAAACGGTATAATTGTAAGACCATGTCACACGCATTATACAGATTATGATTTTCTATATCTTATGGCCAGGATATGCTAGAATATCTTGTTGATTTATGGTGGAAGCTGGGCAAAGACCTACTTACTGCATCGAAAGTTCCATCCCAAAATTCAGGGTCTATCAGCAATTGTCAGGCTTTTGGTCATAGTTCATCAGACACAATGATTACTAGATCTGGTTGACAATTACTTGGCAACATAGGAACACTTGCTAAGATTCTCCCTAGTCAACACCTTCTCTGCACTGAGACAAAATACAAGAAGCATTTGTACCTGATTTGGTTTCCCTGACTCTACGGAGTTGGAAAAATTGACTGCACAACATATCTCTTCTCTCACCAGTGGAAAAAGTAAACTAACAGTAGAACAAAACAAATTTGTAATGGCTCTTTCTCGCATGTGCCCTTTCTTTTTGCTATCTCTTGACATGACCTAAATGATGGTATCTTGATCAGTCACTGTTCATTTGTACAGCTTCAAGAGCCAAATGAATCAGTTCCTAGATGAGCTCTCTCAATTTTCCCCTTTAATCAATAATTTCCCAGTCAGTTTCCCCAGCCAGGGAGCAGCACTGACTCACTTTCATACAACTCACACTCCGTTGTCCCATCCTTTTTATGTTAACAGGCAAATCCCTCTTCTCACCAATAAGGAAGGTATTATGCAAGGGTAAAATATACATATGAAATAAGAAAGAATGCTTAAATTATTATAACTAGATAAACATCCTCAATAAAGGTTCAAGATTTAGGTCAGTGAACTATTATTTCACAGATATAGAGAAATACTGCTAAAAGAAAGAAGGAATTAAAGTAACACTGATCTAAAAAAGATTCTCAGAAATATTTCCTTTTATCACAGAATAAAAGTAATATCAAAGAAAATAGAATCAAAGATAGTAACCTCTTTTCTACAGAAGCACTTTAAGGAAATTGTAAAGTTCAGCATTAGTTATTAAACTTTGCAGTAACAAGCGAATAACTCAGTAGTATACACAAACCCTGGCTAGTAGCCTTAGTAAAATTGAAGTTAAGGGTTAAAGGGTTAAATTTCTGTTGTCTTCTGTTTGTCCAAGATTCAAGTAAACTCAACATGAGATATTTTTTAATGTTATTTTCTCTGTGTCTCTCATACAAAACAAAAGATATGATGGGGCACTTATAAAACTAATTGAGAGACACCTCATTTTAAACAAGATTCTTTCTTAACTTTGGTAAGTAAAGGACAAAAAAAATTGATTTTAAAGTCTGGAAAAAAGAGTGCCCTCAGCAACCCTTGCTGCTTATAAAGGTACTTGAACTCACACCACCTCACAAACAACTGCTAGATGTTTCAAACCCACACAGTTCCTCAGGGCATTCAGTACATTTATACAAATCAAGGACATTGGTTATGTGCTTTGGATCAGAGGGCTGATAATATGCATACTGAATGCATCTCAGACATAAAGGATCTCATTTATGTTCTCAGGGTATACTGCTTCAGGCACAAAACAAAGTATTTTCTCTGGGATTCAAGTTGCACATACTTACCTAAGCATTTCCCATTGGTGCAGTGTATGCTCACTCTAAGTATTCTTAGTACCCAGCATAAAGAAGTTTATGATCAACACATGCACTCTCCAATATGTGAGTTACTACCAAATAATTTCAAGCATTTCTTCAGAGTTTGTCCAATGATTAAAATTTTAAATAATCTTTAAATAATCTAATAATCTTTGGGCGATGTCAGTTACTTCAGAATTTCCAGTTAGTAATTACAGATCTTACTGAACCTGACAATTAGCAATTGTATTTACTAAGTACTTCAAGAATTACTTCCAAGCATTAAGTGTCACAAATAAAACACTAGCAGCAAGGATTAAAAAGGTAGATCATTTTAACAAATGTTAATCTAACTGTACAGTACATGAGTACACATTCTGAACATGAGATGTTCTCTTCTGTCTATAAGCTGAAGAAAAAATGAAATTTCAATGGTAACCATCAATTTAAGTCTACATTAACGCTGTAGATTTTCTTCAAGTACTTGTTTAAATTAGAGTTGACACTCATTTCAAATCATACATTTATGAAATCCTTGTTAATAAGTCACCACTATTTTAAAATATTCATCATCAAAATTAGGTCAGATGATTAAGGGATTATTCCTACAAAGCTTGAAATTTAGTGTGTCTGAACACCCACATTTTCAATGACTTAAGTGGAATGGTACTTCTTCAAAAGCCACATGATCTTGTGGATTAAGTTTATGCCTGGAAGCCACAAGGTTCTGAGCTCTGTTTCATTTTATTTACTTATGTTAACATTTCTTCGTACTTTACATTAGTACTATTTAGTTAGAAGTCAGGTGCATACTATTTATACTGCTTGACTGATTAAGACACTGGTAACTCTGTGATGTTAAATGATGTCCTGAAGTTGTGAGAAACAGTGTACCAAATGCTCACCAGTCATTCTGCATTCTCTATCAAACTGTGCTCCATGTAAGTATGAGGTGGAAGAGGAAGGAAAAAAGAACTGGCACCCCACTTGTTAAGAATATACATTCATGTCCCACCAAAAGCAAACCAAATCCAAACCAACCAACCAAACAAACAAACTTAAGGAAAGAAAACAACATTTGAGCTTTCTTAGTGATAAGTAAACATAGAATTACTAGAAATTTAATAGAGAAAGACTAGCAAAATAAAGTGCTGCTGTCTGCAAAGCTTCCCATTAATATTTCACATTGAAAACATTGTGTGTTCCACTAGGAACCTATGCATCTATGCAGATCTTTTAAAAGTAAGGAATTTCCACAAATATATTAATTCATATTTAAAACTTTGACATACAAAATTTTTTCTCTAAGCTATATTCTTATTGAAGATAAGGATGTGGCATATTTCTCCCCATCCCTCCACATTTTTTCTAATCTCTTCTTGGAGCCAAAAGGATTTCCACTAATCTTTTGCTGCTTATACTAACAAGATCCTGAATTCTACAGTAATATTCCCAGTCCCTTTGCAGCAGCCAGTTTCTTCTTCTTCAAAAGGTCATTACTGAGTTACAGGATGTGTTCCTGTCTCTTGGGGTTTATGAACATAATTTGTCATAAACATAAAGTTGAATGGGTAGTGTGGTTGAATGACATATTCTAGTAAGAGTAGTTTTTTGACTACCTATTTGGTATATTCACAGATTAAATAAATCTTCTGTACAAAATACAACATCTACAAAATATGCTAACATGCATGAATACATGTGCACACAGTGAGCAACAAATTGTATGTACAGACACAAATAGAGCCTATTGCATCTATAAATATAGATTAATGCACCATACAATATTTAAACTGAATAATTTCTGAAGAATGATCTAATCTACTCAAAAGGTTTAAAGGTGGCACATAACTACACATGTAAGTATGCCCTTACCACTGACCTTACAATGCACTTAGTATCCTGTACTTCACTAATGCTCTTTCTACCACTACAAGCAATTTATTCTACCTCACGTTCATCAAGTGCTCATAAATCAGCATTAGGCTACATTTTTACTGAGTTGCGGATTTTTAGCCAGCAGACAGCAGCAGCAGTTGGATTCAAAGTCTAATATTGGCACACATATTGATTTTAATTAGTCTAATTAGTTCATTACACTAAAAATCAAACAGACCATTTATTTCATTCCCAACTAATGACATATGATCAAGGATTTAATATGATAATGAGCAAGATCAATTATCACTCATAAAGGAAGTCATTAACAAGTGTAAACACTGCCAAACTGAATACCATTACAAATTATGAAGTCATAGCTAGGTCATTTGCATAAGCATACTAATTTTATTTCATGATATTCCTTCCATTTAATACTCTGACTACCTTTCATAATGCTTTTTTTTTTTTTTTTCCATGAGATTTGATTCATTGGTGTAAACTCAATTCTTACTGTCAGTAATGCAATTGTTCACTACATAGTCTTTAAACTCTGCTATTAAATCAAGGTTCAAACACAGCAGACAGTGTCTGTGGACTCTCTCAGAAAGTATTACAGAATATTACAAGAAGGAAATGAGGTTTCCAGGTGTACCAAGCGGATCCAGGAGTATATTTCTACAGGGTGTAATTCAAGAACTACTTTCTTTGTGGTCTGGAATACTTCACATGCAAAACTGAGCTTATGATAAAAGCCTACCCTACCACTGCTTTTTAACAGTAAATAAAGAATGCAGCAGCGTCTGACAGGATATTTTCACCTTAGTGTAAAAATAAGAGAATTCAAATTTATAATACACAATTTACAACTTGAGCTGTACGTAGTTAAATATTCAGATTTCCTTAAAGTCTCAGTACTAAATTCTATATTCTCTTTAAAGATTACTAAGTGCAGAAGCTATATCTCCCACGTTTAGCCCAGTCAACTGATGGTAAATCCTATGGATATAGAGAAAATTGAATTCACTAATTTTCAGATAAGAACTTCAATCAAGAAGCAAATGCTTTTGAGTTTAAAACTACATTTTTTAGTCACAAAATATCTCACTTATTGTGAAGACAAAATAAGCAGTACATACTAATACACTTAATTGCATTCAATCTACTTCAGAGTGAAAAGTAACTTCCAAAGTAGGTATGTGCATCAAAACCAGAAAGCTATACCTTAAGATTCCTTGATTAACCTTCTTAAAAGGACTCAGTCTTGACAACATTATAAAAAAGTATTCAGCACTTTGCAGAAATAAACTCAATACCATCAAGTTCGAGGTTTTCCCTAAAATATACTAATATTGTAAAAAACATAGGTGCACATTTCCTCTATGTCAAAGATGTGCCACCTGCATAACCATTAAGTTTGAGACTGAGAAATTAATTGCTATATAGTTGGGTCATTACGTGTTTCATGAGTTCAGGTTTTATGTGCTTACATGCATTAGAACTTAAAATTGTGTAGACTTTCATGCTTAGTACTTAATGGATATGTTATAGATTCTGCTATTTAAATAAGTAGGTCACTAATTTTCTTCAAAACATATTTTCTTAATGTCATTTTTGTTTTAGCGTTGTTCTTGGTCTTTATTTTTTTCCTTTCTTTTTAACTTCTACTCATTCACTCTCTCCTTCAACTTCTTTACTCTAATCTGTGCCATTCTTTTTCTCCCTATAGCTAACTTTCTTACACGTCTCTGCCTTAATCACCTCTCATCCCAAATGTGTTTGTTCAGTTTCAGATGCAAATGAAAAATTGCATTGAATCTAAGTAAATATTAAAAGCTACAGCAGAAAATTATATAAAAGTTGCCATTATCACCAAACTAAGCACTATTGTTCTAAATTGGATTTACTGGAGTGATTTGGAAAAGATTCATAAACCCTTTTTGTTAAGGAAAAGTAACTATAAAAAATGATATAACTGCCCACCACAGGAAGGACAGCTCTGCGCCATGGTCACTATGATTGATATACAGCCTAGTTTGGTCTGATTTAGAGAACAAAAAGCAAAATATAACTTTAGAAATCAGAACGACTAAACAGTAAGCCAAAGGAGGGAACCATGTTTAAGCAAAAAAAAATAAAAAATAAAAAATAAATATATATATATAAGCAAAAAAAAAGAGAATATTTTCTGACATGGAATGTAAAAATATAAAAAAATGCAAGTCAAACATAAAAGAAAAAAACTAGGAATGAAATCTTAATGCTAAACATTTCCACAACATCAGATGCAAAAACTCTATCAGGAATAATTGCACAGAAACTGAGATTGATGTATTGGAACCTTTTTGGGGTGGAATGCATTTCAACAAAAGCTCCATTTGAAACTGAACTGTGAAAGCAGTTACAATACAAACAGGGAGAATGAACTCTAACCAGTCACAAGGACAGACAGTATGTATGCTTCTACTCAGTATAATTGAGGGATGAACAATCTGGATTACTAATTGGGATGTAAACCCTTGATTTTCCTTGGTATTGGGTATATAAAAAGCAATGACTATCATAAGAGGTACTACACGAATTTGAGCAACCACATGCCATTAAGCCAGAAGTCATACTAGACACATTAGCAGAGCCTATAATCAAAATCAGAATTAGTGAACTCCTGTATGCAAATGAATTACTTGAGTCTTTTTTCTCCTTCCTAAGTACCTCTTACTATCTATTTTGATGAAGAATACTGAATTAAATTGACTCATTCAATTGATATGACAATTCTTACTAATGTTACAACACTCTTTCATCCACATCCACATACTCTGATCCCATTGCTTTGCATCTTAAAAGATTATCTAACCCTGCAAAACGCAAACAAAGGGTAAACAAGGTAGAGAACAGCTTCTACTAAGCCATAGAGTAGGAGCTTCCTTCTGGAAAATAAATATCTCAGAAGAGATGAGACAAAGACCTATGAGCTCACAAGCATTATGAAAAAAGAGAGAGAGTATTTTACTTATCCTTGTAACAAGAATTAGAAGATTTCAGTGGAAATCATCAAAATGACAGATTCAAAACAAGGAAATGCTATTTTTGTTCTATAATGGAAGAATTGGGGTAATAATTACATAGGTTTAAAAATCAATGAATTTTAAAATCAATAAGAAAAATTGAGAAAAACATTCAAAGGCTACAAAGCATAATAGCATTACTTGTAACTAAGATGAATATTGCCAGGAGCTCAGAGAATATTAGCTAAAAAGGAAAATACTTGCTTTATTGTAGTATTTCTAGCTCTTCACTACTAGCCACCCTTTAAGACAAAGGCCTGAACAGCCTGAATAGATTTAGATTATAATCCAGCAAGACAATTTAACTGTTCTTAAATCTATAGATTAAAGGCAAGTGGTCTTTCAATACAAGCCCTAGAGTTTTAAATATACACTCTAGCTTGACCTTAAAATATAAGGCTGTTAGGTTGCTACTCTAATTAAGATCTCAGGATCTTTCCCAAACCAGAATAATCAATTATCAAGTTGAGAATGTATTACATTGCTTTTAATTCTAACTTCATAAATAAATACTAGTAATTTTGTTTTTAAGAATTCTATAGTTCTATCAGCAGGGATCTCAAGACATCAGGTCTAAAGACTTACTGAGTAATGCATACATATGAAAAATAGGAGCAGTTTAGATAAATCCTGTGACCAAAAGCTATCTGCTTTTGCTAAACTAAGCAGAAGTAGTGTTCTACTTACAATAGTTTTATTAAGAATACATGGTGCATTCCTAAATGAGAGAAGCACTAAGACTGAATAGTTCTACTCACATTGTTCAGTAAGAGTTGCTGGCAGAATTAAAGCCTGAAATGTAATTTTAGTATATTTTCAATTACAATATAGGTTGGGAGGGACATTTTCAGCTCAGCTGGCTCAACCCTATGCTGAAAACAAACCTAACTTCAAAGTTTGATGAGGCGATTATATTTCTTAGACATTTGTTAGACACTAGAAAGTAGAAAGTAAAAATATAGTTGTAAAAATGTAACATGAAAAATGTTTGTACAAACAAGAGAGTGTTAAGGGGTGGAGGAGAGGGAAGACAGATTCTCACTATGTCTTATCACTAGAATGAGATGACTGAAGTGGTGGAAAGAAAAAAAAAAAAGGGTCTGAACAAGGAATGGGTATTGAACAGCGCCCAAAGCTTTTTTTTTTTTTTTTTTTTTTTTGCATTTGGCAAAGAAAGAAAGGAATTACATGTAGATGTTTTTGAGGTTTTGCATTGATCCATAGCACTCTTGCACCTTTTATTGATGCTGATGACACGATACTGAAAACCTGGCATGTTCCTTGCATTAACAGTTATATGGTCCCCAAACAGTTAGACTGTAAACCAGAAGAACCCAGAAGGTTGTAGTGCAAGGGTCAATGTACTCAAGGTAGCTCATTCAGTGTTATTCTTAGATGCTAGAATAATTGGGATACAAACCACGTATTTCAAGATAAAAGCACTGAACTTCACGCTTCAGTAGAATGTTCTTTAGAGGCCCTTCTTTAAGGTAGCATCCAAATATTATCTGAAAGTACATACAAGCTGATTTAAGAACTTAATGATCATTGGCAGCAAAGAGTTTCATCAACCTCTGCATAAACTTTTAATAAATCTTGGTTGTTACTCTGTTTTAACAGCTTTTTTATTAAGGAAATAGCTGTACAGAAAATAACTAACCAGTGAGTTGCATATCCAATAAGACTGTGAAATTATATATGGTGATTAGTGATTGATATTACAAGGTATTTCAAATATTAACATTCTTTTTGCAAAAGTTAAATATTTTTTAAAAATCATGAGTTTTATGCATTTTACCCTGGCACTGCCTGTCTATAAGTAGCTTTACTTCAAAGGCTTGACAAAAAAGAAGGCTAAATTCAGTCAGATTACTTGCTGTTTCAGCAAACAGCTGAAATTCTTGGGAGATTTTACTCCACTGATTATGAGGAAAACAAAGTAAGCATCATAACTTTGAAAAGAATATAAGTTAAATAATCTGATACAAAGGAGAGTAGGTCTATGACTCATAATGGGTGGCCAAAGGCAACGGTTTGTGATTTCACTGACCTTTTAACACTCTATGGACAGGAAGTATAAATTTAATGATTAAGTCATGGGCTGCTAGACTGGACACTAGAAGACTGCTTTTTATAGGAAATAAAACAGAATTAAAAAGATAAGTAACGTAATTCAGAATTTCATAGAATAGCTGTAATTTTAATTTTAATGAGGTATTCTGAAAATCTTAAATATTTGCAGAAGCAAATGAAGTTTTTTTTTACTTTCTAACAGTTCAACTGCTTTTACAGGAATTCAAATAATGAAAAAAATTACAACTTATAGACTAAATGCTAAAAAATGTTTATTTTCAAATATATGAATGTATTTTACTAAATACATGCCTGTGCCTCACCATTCATCACTACTCACTTCTTCCTAATATCTTAACTAAATCCTCTTTTGGTTTGAAACCATTTCCCCTTGTTCTATCAGAACAAACCCTGCTAAACAGTCTGTCTCCTTTTTAATACTTCCCCTTAGACATTGCAACACTGTATTTCCAGAGCCTAACAGTCCTCCAGGATCAACCCCCAGCTCTCAGTCTGTCTTCATAGGGGAGGTTTCCTCCCTTGGATCATTTTTGTGGCCCTCTATATCTGGACACAGTTGGGCTCATGAAGGTTGTCACAACCCATGTGCAAGACCTTGCACTTGGATTTGTTGAGCATCATGAGGTTCACCTGGGCCCACTGCTCAAGCCTGCCTATGTCTCTCTAGCTGTCATTCTGCCAACTTTGCTCGACTTTCTTGTCCTCGAGGACAGATTCCCAAGGGGTTTTGTTGACTAAACTTCTCAAGAGCTGAACAACACAACCTCCAACAACCAATCACTACTGAAGATCATCACCTGACATCAAGACATCTCTGGATCAAGGAGTGGTGAACTGCTCTGCTTTTCTGTGTTTGTATATCTGTCTGTCTGTCTGTCTGTCTGTCTCTCTTTTCTTGTTTTCTATCATTTCTCTTTATCTTCTTTTATTCT
This sequence comes from Callipepla californica brunnescens, assembly GCA_023055505.1. Lineage (NCBI taxonomy): Eukaryota > Metazoa > Chordata > Aves > Galliformes > Odontophoridae > Callipepla > Callipepla californica. The sequence goes on from JALIRH010000002.1 coordinate 27,476,634, forward strand.
TTTACTCTTTGTAGTAGCCATTGCCTAATATTGTCTTTATCTGTAATGCTTATTAATTGTAATTGGCAAATTAGACAATTTTACCTCCAAGTAGCTGTTGTTAGTTGTTGCCAGTTGTTGTTAAGAAAGCTCTCAATAAACTGATGTACATTATTCTTCTGAGGCTTCTATGACTCCACTGAGGTAGCAATCTTTTGCTGACCAGGGGAGGTGTGACTCAGGAGATAGAAAATGATTCACCTTCCTCAACACACACTGAGGGGGATGAGACACCTCAATACATTCCAGGGGCCTCCTGGATCACCTACAGCTCACTGAGCTACTTTAACAACAGATGTCAGGGTGACTGAAGTCCCTCAGCAGGACAAGAGCCTGCAACTGCAATACCTCCCATGGCTGGAGGAAGAAGGCTTCATCAACAGGCTCCACTTGAACAGATGGCCCATAGTCTCACCCTTTTGATTTGCTTGAAGACATTCTTTAGGGAAGGCTTTTCACACTCTATTCTTTCCTTGATGTAGAGGGCAGTGCCTCTTTCCATCTTTCCTCATCTGTCTGTTCTTAACAGCTTGTAGCTGTCAATAGCCACAACAGTTATATTTTTCAGGATGCTCAGAAATATTATTCAGCAACTCATATTATCCTTAATGTCAAAAATGTGCTAATCATTTCTGTGTTATAATTTCTAGGACTGCACATTTTAAATTACAACAAAAACGTATATTAAGTATGTTATATTTTTATTATTTTAATCTAGTTTCAAGGGCTGAGAATTTAAAATTTTATTTCTTAGTCTGTTATTATAATTCTTGTGCAACAACACCCAACAGATCTTTGAGTATTCTGATTATTGGCATAGCTTCAATAGCAAAAGTGAAACCAATCTACAGCAGCTTGTCCTGGTATAGTGGACAAAGTGTAGGTCATCTTGGAACTGATAGTGAAATCTACCAAAAAGAGGAAGAAATTGGAAAAGTTTCTTCAGTTTTTCCTCAGTTTCCTCATGTTTTAAGTAATTTAATATGAAAACGATCATCCTTATTTATAGGTTCATTTTTGTAGTTATGTGTGCTGATATGAACAAAACAAACATAACTGCATTTACAGAAGCAGAGCAGACCCAAATAACTAAACACTAAATTGACGCACAAATTAACCAATAAGAAGCTGCAAAAGCCCCCTTTTAAATCCAATCTTATTTTAACATTTTTCCACATAATTAAAAAAAGAATCTGATGTCAGAGGTTCTTTCCTCTCTCTGCATTTTTCAGCACTTCCCTACCACCTTGTCAACAATTTTAAGTTGCATCAAAAAGCAAAAGATACTAAAAAGACTGAGAAAGACTACAGGCAACAGGCAAAAATAAAATAAAATAAAATAAAATAAAATAAAATAAAATAAAATAAAATAAAAGTTCAGAGAAAAGAAAACCACAAACCCAAGTGGTGGATCTAAAACCAGAGTTCTCAAAGGTATTTCTGTCAATACATCCAGTCTTGAAAACTGCAAGGCCACAAGAGTGATGTTTTGCTTTATGACAGAAGACTCTCATGGGCTTAAACCCTTTAGCAAGAATTGACAGTGTTCGAAAGTCTAGGGAAACAGTACCTGTTTTTCACCATCAGTGGTTTCAATCAAAAAATACTTCTTTCTTTTATAGTGACAACATGAAATTAAAATGCTGAAAGTCACTCCAAGTAAAAATGAAAGATTATAGGTTTAACAAATATAAAAATGAGTAAGGGACATCTCAAAAAGCAAAAGGTTTGAACCACATTAGTACACTACGGCATGATACGCTTTTATGTTAGCCATCCCTGAACAACACCAGTAGCTAGTCAAAAGTTTATGTAACCCAGGCAGAGCCACTGAGCATAACTCTAATCTAACTTTCACAGCCAGATTCTCTGCCAAGGCCATTTGAAAGACAAAAAGGCAATGACAGACTCAACATTTTAATGCTGTTCTAAATATGTTCTCTGGTACTGTCAACCCTGCTCTACAATATGAAGAATATAATTCTGTTAGTATACAATAATCTTTGTCCTGAGTTGTCTTCCAGGAAAAGTCCTGAATTTTGTCAACACCATTCTTCATTTTAGGACACTTTAGGTGTCTGTCATCCACTACTGATCAGCAGGCTGTCAACACTGTCTCCCACAATATTCTTGTATATAATGTAAGAAATTAGTCTGTATGCAAGGAGAACTGGATCAATTTAAAAAGTGGGTGAACGATCAGGCTGAGGGAAGAAAGAGGTTGATGTGCCAAAATCTACCTATATGCCAGTGAGTAATAAGTGGAACACTGGAGAGACATAGGTCACTCCAGAAGTAATGCCTCCTATTCATTTCCACTGAAACTACAACAGATAGAAAAAGAACAATAACACTAATTCGTAGAGCAAATTCTCATCTACAAAACACTATGTTTCAACATAGTCACCACCATTAGCTATGGATTTTTGCCAGTAATGAGCAAGAGCCCATATGCCACGCTCGTAAAATCTGCAATGTTGCTGTCATCACCATTGAAATGCACTACTTACTGCCTCATTCTGTTCACATTCACTGTCTGGACTACATAAACATTCAGCAAGTGTCAATGAATGTCAATGGGTACAACTTTTTTCCTCAGAGGGGAATTCAGTGACCCACCTTTGTTTCATATGCACTTTCATGTCAGACACTATTTTGTCAGACCGCTCTTCCACTGCCATCTGTCACACGGTGACGAAATGTAATGCAATATTGGCAGGAAGGTTCAGCCTCTACTGCCATACCACCAACATCCACCTTAGGCACTCTGGGCCAACATAATAAAAAAGAAGGCAATATTTTCAGAGCAGCCCTTGCATATTTGCACCTCTTCTCTTTATTATCTCAGAGGATAAATCCAGAGGAGGACCATTCACTCACACAGTCTGCAGATTACACCAAATTGGGGAGATTGGCCGATATACTTGAGGGTATGTCTGCTACTGAAGAGGGCCCTACACAGGACAGAAGAAACAAGGGCAAGCAATAACTGTGAGGTATACATTGACAAATTCCAAGTTCTGCACTTGGTAAAGAATACCTTGCATCATTACTATCTGGGGATAGACAAGCATGGCAAGGAACTTCTGGAAAAGACCTAACTTGGTAAGCAGCAGCTGGCTATAAGCCAATAGTCTATTCTGGCTATAAAGGCAGCCAACATGTTATTTTGACACCTATCCCATACAAGAGAGCCACTTATTAACTGGGCAAAGTTTCATGGAGGGACAACAAGAGAATCAGTGTCACAGCACATGCCCTGTGACAGCAATGAATATTTAAGTTGAAACAAGTTGTTTTTGTGGTATCCACACAGATGAACAGCTAATGCCAGCACACTTCTCCTTCACTTCCCCTCCTTCCAAGAAAGAGGAGGAGAAAAATCCAGTGAAAAACGGCTCATAGGTTGAGATAAGGACAGAAAGATCGCTCAGCAATTACTGTCAAGGGCAAAACAGATCGAGCATGGGAAGATTAATATAATTTACTGCCTATCACTAACAGACTAGAGCACTGAGAAATAAAAGAAAACCAAAACCACATTCCCTCCATACACTCTCTTCTAGTTTGTCTCTCCAAGCAGCGCAAAGAAAGAGGAAATGGGGTCTGCAGTCAGCCCATAACCCTTTTTCTCTCCTGCTCCTCCATGGTCACTCTCTACCCATGCTCCACATGGGGTCCTTCCCACAGATGCCATCCTTCCCCAGCTGATCCCACATGGCCTTCGCACATGCTGCACCTCTCCCAGAACTGCTCCAACACGGCTCCGTACTGCAGGGCCCATCCTTCAGCTACACACAGGTCCCCATGAGTGGCTGCTCTCCCAGCCCTCCTGCCCACTGTGGACTGCTCTCCATGGGTTGCAGCTTGAGCCTGGGACTGGTCCAGGGGCTCTCCATGGCTGTACATAGATGTCTGCTCTGTGTGGAGCCTGTGGAATGCAGGGAGACAACCTGATCCATGTTGGTCCTCTCCTGGGCTGCAGATAGCTCCTGCTCTGGACCTGAAGCACCTCTTGCCTTCCCTCTGCACTGATCTTGATGGCTGCAGGGCTGTTTCTTTCACACTTCTCTCTCCCAACCGCTTTAGCACATAATTTTTTCTCTTTCTGAAATCTCTTCTCCCAGAGCAGCATTACTCGTGGCTCAGTTCTGGCAGCAGCAGGTCCTGGAGCTGGCTCTGATCTAACAAGGGGTAACTGCAGCATTCTACTTATAGAGGCTATCCCTGCATCTCCCCTGTATACAGAACCTTCCCATGTAAATCCAAACTATGACTAAGAAAATTTCTTCTCACCCAGAGGCCCAGTTACATACTAGAACAACTTGCCCAGAGACAACTTATACAAACTCCATCTTTGGAAGTTTTGAAGTCCAGACTAGAGCAGGGTCTTGGCCTCCTGAATTCCTATCTAACCTGAACTAATATATCATTCTATGACAATTCCTCAGTTTTAAACTGATTGATCTACACAATCAACCTCAAGCTCTAAAGATTTAAGCTGTAACAGGCATCAGATTAACATTTGTGTGTAAATATTTTTTCCATTTCTTCACATAGCTGGGAAGAAATATTTTCACTATAATTTTTACTATAAAAACCTTTTCACTGTGGGTTTTGGTTGTCTACTGACTTGAACAATGCTTGAAATGGCCTAATGCATAATCTGTCAAATAACATCACAAATGTGCAAGCCATCATAGGCCCCCAGAGACTAGTTAGACTTTTGTAAGCATTCAGCTGTGTACCCTAGACATTTTGATTAAGACGCTAAAAAGATACAAAAAGAAAGTGCTCTGAGTCTTTCAGTCACAAGGATGTTAAAAAATATCTGTCAATGTTAGAGACTTGCCTTTGATGACAATATTTCATCATCTTGTGTGTTAGTACTTCACAGAACAGATAGAACAGAAGTACTTAAGTCATTGCATCTGCTTTTTTGTAACACAGGCATTTCTTTACAAGATTGTTGGTTTTTTTTCTTATCACATGATTTTATTTTTTTTTAATGACAGAAGGACAACACCGCTCCTTTGAAAATACCTGTCAAAGTGAGATAAACAGGAAGTCTTCTTGTTATTGTTCTGTTTTCTTTCCAACACATCTCTTCAATGAGCAGTGACTTCATTTTACAGAGCAAACTGTAGATTCTGAAAACAAAGCAAAAAGTTATTTGTGCTTTTCCATCTGTTTGCCTGGTCTACAGTTACATTCAGTCTGACATTTGAAATTTATACTAAATAGTCATTGTGTGAAATGTAAATCCTGACAGAAGCAGAAAAAATATACTAAAAATAACATATTTAGATTTTCTTTATTGACCTTAGCCTGTACTTCAATCTTCTATCTCTCCAGTGATTACTAGAATTACTTTATAACTTGAAGTACCCGCTAGTGCCTTGACATGTTCTTTAGTCTCTGACAAGTTGGAGACAAAAGTTTGATTAGAACTTACCAAAATATTACTTAAGAAAGCAGTATAGCTAGGTATGATTTACAAGATGGCACCTATTGTAAATTAACTCTGCATCTGTACGATGCAAATGAATTTGTGGACCTAGGGTTACATCAAGGCATAAAAATTATCATAAACAGCAAAAACTTGTTGTGAGAGGAAACAAAACTGTCAAGAACAAGAAAATAACTTGAGAAAACAGAAAAACTGTACTGTATTCTCTTGCTAAACTGCTGTTCAAAAACCCCTACTTGAATGTAGAATTCCAGTAGAAGAGAAAGTTAGGCTGCTGAAACACTGGAAAAACAGAGGCCACAAAACACCACTTCCCACATTTTTGTTCTTTTAACTCACTCGTGTAGTAATTCCAGTAAAATTAGTCAGCCACTGTCTGCAACAACCCAAAAGCACTATCATATGCGTATGTATACTTTTGTACAGTTTCTTTGTCTTTTTTTTTTTTAATCTTTGAGATGTGAAAATAGAACATTTTCTTTAATTACATCTTTGTTAGCAAGGCAAATTCTTCTGTGTTCTCAGAAGCCCTTCAACTGAAAAACAATTAGAAACATGGCACTTGTGCTTTGCTACATAATTTGCTACTTCTAAAGTGATATACTTTAATTCCTGGTGGGTTCTTTTGTTTGTTTGGAGGGGAGTTTTCTTGTTTAATATTTTCAGTATCTTTCAAGGGTATATAAGAAGGAGAGCAAGGTCTGTTGAGATAGGACAAGCGGAAATGGTTTCAAACTGAAAAAGGATATTTAGAAAAAGGTTTTTGTGCAACAAAGGAAGTGGAGCACTGGAACTGGTCAGGGCTTTGAGCAACCTGATCCATCAGGTTCTGTGTTCACTGCAGAGGAGCTGGACTAGATGATCATTAAAAGTCCATTCCAAATCAAATGATTCTATAATTCTACAACCTTTTTGTGCCATATAGAGACTGGACTGCAGATTAGATTAAATATAAAGAATCAAGATATCCATTATAATAGTAGCTACAATCAAATTAGTGAAAAACAGATATCTAAAATTGATTATAATGTTCAATTTTAATAATATTTATTTAGAAAACAAAAAACTGACCAATACCATGGTTAGTGTTGATATGTACCAAATCACTTGAAGGTTAATATACTTTTCTCCATCATAAATAATCAGTTTACTTATGTGATCTGGATTCTTTTTAAGATATATTTATATGTTGTTTATTTTTAATTCTTTGTCTCACTTGCCTAAAACATGTACAGTAAGAATCTTGTAGGTCTGAAATGCTATTCCCACTCTTCTCTCTCTTGCACACAATCTGCCATTATAATGAAAACTACTTCCATTCCCATTTCAGTGTTTAAAAGTGGTTTGAAATCTCTCTCAATTATTTAATCAAGACTTAAAAATTTTACATTCATTTTGTAAAATACATAGCATATGTATTTCTTTCTAGTATACAGAAAAATGTCTCTAAACAATGATTCTGACAGTGATCAGTATAAGTGTCAGTATAAAATGGAAAACAACATTAAAAAGAAACATTTCAGGAATAACATGGCTGTAAAAAAAGCTTAACTGAAAATCAGGATGTAAAACTTGAAACATATCACTTCAGGAAGTAGGAACTTCGAAAGACAGACAAATCACCACAAGATGGAATTCTTATATTCCTGTAATTTATTTTATTTTTTCTTGAAAATAAAAATGTTACTAAAACACATATTTATGAATTGCATTTTTCTGTGAAACCCTTTCTCAATAACAGATATATTTAATTTGGAGTTTTCTAATAGATTTATTTGAGAGAAAAAATATTAAATTATGAAAATTCTGCACACTTTTATGATATATGCCATCTAAGGAATTCAATGTACTTAAAAATATTGCTTTGAAGGTCAAATCCAAAAGTAAAGTTTAAAAGTCAGATTTTAGTTCTGAAATATTTACAGTGCTATTTAAATAATTTCACTGAAAGTAACTCCCCAATATTGACTTACTTTAAATTCATTTATTCTTCTTCAAATCTTTACCAGCAAGCGCACATCAACATTTTAGAGGAAAATAGTAAAGACAACTGTACTGTAAAGTTCAGTACTTTAAAAAATATACAGTGGATTTGTCCGAATTTTCCTTATTCTTCGAGCATTTATGTGCATGACAGATAGTTGGAAACCATACAAAGTACATTTTACAAAAAAAAAAAAAAAAATCAAGCTATTGATAAAAACAAGTGAAATTAACGTTAGTCTTGGAAACGAATCCTCCCCCACCCTGAAACAGAATTGATTCTATTAAAATGATAAATGAAATGGAAATTAAAATTTTAATGAGGTGCTTGTTAATCCATTTGTTCACATCTAATTTGAACTTGGTTAAATTGCTACTTATTATGAATACTATAGATACGATTCCTTCTAAATCTCAAGGGCAAACAAAATGTTAGAGGACTGCTTGTCCCAAGATAGGTCCACAGTATATTATCCAAGCTTCTGAAATTAAGCACTGGAGCTATTTCCTGTGATACATTTCATTTAAGAAAATTAATGACATTTTAAAGCACTTGGTTAAGTCCTTTGACATGGTAATTGTCCATACCAGAACAATAGAAGAAATATAACAAAAAGGAGACTGCCTACCTGCCATTGATCATTTGCAAGACTGGAGGGTTTATTTGTACCTACTGCAATTCCCAAGGACTTTATCAAATGCTATCATTCCTCTTAGTATGGTTTTGGGTTATTTTATCTTATTTATTTGTACCTGTGCGCAAGATTTTTCTTTTTTGTGCAGACACATGTCAAAGTTTTGTTTTTTTTTCCTTCTGGTTGACAATTGAAGTAGTTAAAAAAATTAAACCTCACCTATAAGATAGCACTTAATCTGGATACGATTTGTATGCAAAACCAAAAATGCAATGCAATTGCAGTAATGAATAATGTACAATTATCTTATAATTGCATGAAATCTGCATGCTAAAATAAATATTATATTACCAAAGGAATGCTACATTTGGGATTGCATGTGCTCATCCCATAACGGGTCACCTGGACTAATGCATCATAAAAACTTTTAAATTTATATGGTCACATATGATATTTCAAATAACTCAATGCATTTAGTGTTAGTAAACGCTTCATAATATTATGCTTAACACCACAACTTCGTTGCAACTATCAGCTGTCTTATGGTCACAATATTAACAATAGCTTAACACTTCAGACACTTCATAACTTCAGTGAAATCCAGCAAAGGTCAAGCTCAAGACATACCTTGGAGTCTTTTGTTTTATATTTGATAAGTTATCTTTTTGCATTGCACTGTATTTTAATTTTACCAGCAGAATTTCCTACACTTCTGAACATAGCTTCTTAGAATACACTACACACTGGTGTGTGCAGCTTTGATTCCTGAAGTACTAAAAGGACATAAAACTGTTGGAGAGTGCTTAAAGGAGGGCTACAAAGGTGGTGAAGATTGTAGAGGGCAATGCATATGAAAACTATTTGAGGTCCCTGTGTTTTCTCAGCCAGGGGAAGGGCAGGCTGATGGAAGGCCTCATGGCATCCCTGTCCAAGGGTGGAACAATGCTCTTAGACATAGGGTTTGAATTCTGGGTGGTGCTGTGTGGAGCCAGGAGTTGGACTCTATGTTCTTTATGGTCCCTTCCAAGTCAGGATATTCTGTGATTCTATGAATATATCCATAATATGTCCATTTGTAAGGCTCAAATTTTTATTTATTTATTTATTTAATGGTGTATGTCCACCATGTTAGTGAAGAGTATATGTAATGTGTTGGATGACAGTAGAACATTTAACCTAAAGAAGCTTTCTCCATTCTTGTCAGTTTCCCCAGCATATACTATCAGAAAATAAAACATTAGGAATCACTTTTTAATACAAAAATAATTCACACAATTATTAAAAACAAAATTCACCAAAGAACAATCATTATAACGTCCCATAAGTTTACCTTGCAACGTAACCTACTGTATTCCTTTACTACATCTTTAGCCACCTCATGTTCCTATTCATCATTTTATATTTATTCATCTATATGCTCTAAAACTTACCCAGAATTCTAAACAGCAGTGAAACACACAAATTGGCTATCTATTTGGAGCAGCAAGGGTTGCTTCTTCCTCTTTCTTCCTCTTCCTGGCATAGTTTGTATTTAATTCCTAACCTAAGACTTAAGTAGTATAAATAAAACATATAAAGAACAAAATTTCAAGTATCAAGAAAAGATAGTGTTTTGATAATCAGCAAAACTCAACTAAATAAATGCAGTTTTATTTGGGGCATCCAGACAAGAAAGAAAAAGCAAACAAAACAAAAGGAAACAAAACAAAACAGTAGCTATTTAATATTACTTATCCTAATTTATGTGAACCTATTTCACTCTGTACTGAAATGAACTTGGAGCACTCACATATTAATCCATTTATCCTCTTTCAGCATAATGAACAGCTGTAGGGTAATAAATCTCTAAAAGCACAGTATTGGTTTTATAAGTAAGCACCTGTCTACACATTTAGTTACAACATGACTTTGTTCATTCCTCAGGTATCTGGTTTTACAAAAGCTGTTCCTTATGACTTACAAGACACGTGAATGTGCATCTACAGCGATAATAAAACTGGATGCTTTTCATGAAGGAAGATTATCTCAAATGATTCAATATAAGGGTTTTTGTATGTTTGTTTTGTTTTTCTCTGAAGAAAACATTTTAAAAAATTCAGTTCACATCCACTTCACAGTGAGATCAAACGCAATCAGGGAGAGTCAAGGGTTAAACAAGCAGTAGCAAATGTGTGAACTGTTCAGTCTCATGCCCTGAGTACTTTGAACTTAGCAGCTGCACACCTGCACATGCAAAATGGCCCATATGGAAAGTAGATCACCACATGAGGAAAAAAAAAGAAAAAAAAGGTAGATGGAGTATGGGGCACTAATAAGGTTGGGAGTTACCTATGAAAAGTAATTTTCCATGATTCCTAAGTTTTGAGGGGTTTTTTTTTGTTGTTTTTTTTTTTTAACTTGTCTTTGAGGAGAGCTCTATACTTAAACTGCAGGCAGCTCCAATTAGTAGAAATGTGTGTTCTAATACTGCGCTAGTAACCACAGTAAACCAAGTGTAAACGAATGTTTCAAATACAAACTGCAATCATAAGTATAGGGGCAGAGAAGCTGGATGCTCTTTGCAAATTTTAGACTCAAAGAGGAGGAGCTCAGGATTCCTATTAAATTATAGTTGGACTGCTAGAGGCAGCCAAACACCTGCAGTGGAGTAAATCAATGGGACTGAGTAGAAGAAGCCACTAGCAGCGGTCAGTCATGGGATGAAAATTTTTTTATTTAATGTTGTAGTTGAGTATATTGAAAAGTAATAGACTCCTAGAACAAGATTTAAGTGGCAAGTCTGAATTCAGTTGACATCCTACCTTCCCCCAGGTTTGAGTCCCACTGCCTGCATTTCAACGCAAATATGCACACAGCAGTCAATCTGCAAATGCACAGTAAATTCAAAGTCCTGACAACATTTGATTTATAAAGTCCAACTGCACGGTGTGCACAGTAAATATCTAATCCCTTCCCATAACTGAGGAGTAAACAACAAAGAAATAGGTAAGAGCAGACTGTCTTCCACAAAGTAATTCATTCAGCTCATAGATTCATTTGGTTGACATCTTTCTTGACAACATATCAAATTTCAGCAACTGATGAATAACACCAGTGGTAACAGCTAGCCCTCTACATTTCCCCTCCAAGTATTATCTCCCATTGTGGCTCAAAAAGGGAATAACCAAAGCTCAAACTATATTTGTTGTCACCTTTTTTGAACACTTCTGGCTAAGAATCATCTTTTGGTTTTATATTCATGCAATAGCTGTACAATGGATACCTGATCCTGGGCCATAAATTACTTGATAACCCATATAAATAATTTATTGTTTGTTATTGCAAGAGGAGATATTCCTTGCTGCTGATCTTTTTTTTTTTTTTTTCTGGTGCGGGACTGGGGGAGGGGGATGGTAAATACTCTGGTACTACCGAAGACAGAAGCTCATTAACACTATCATTTCTCATGTCTATGAAATGTACAGCTTCCTGTCACTCCAAGATCACTCTCTTCAAAGCATACCATCTTTCCCAGATGGTAGGCTTCCAAATGCTGATGCACCTTAACCCATCTGTGTTTATACTGGAAATCTTTACAAACAATATGGAAGAGTTTTAACTAAGAACAATTACAGTTCACCAAAGGTCAAAAGGCCACATACTATTAGTGTTCAATATTACTATTCATCTCATCTTTTTCAAATTCGGTAAACATAACTAAGGAAAGTGATAAATATTTATGCTTTCAACAGTGAAAGGTCAAATTATTATTTCTGTTTTTTACCTCTCAGTAGTAAAGTATACCCACAAAGAATATATATTTTCTTAAAAAAAAAATCGCCACCAAAAAAAAAACCTAGAAAACTCTGCAGAAACTGAAACTTGTAGAGACACACTCAACAGATTCCTTAGACAAAAAAAAAAAGAAAAAAGGAAAATAAGTATTTTAACCTTTACAGAAACTACCAGCCATCACTAACAGCAAGCAAAATTTGTCAAAACATTGTATATTAATCACTTTCTAAGCCACACATGCTTATGTATCCTAAGCCAACATTACTGAAAGTTCTGGGAGTCTTTATAAACGTAACAAATTCTACTTTCATTTTCATGTTCAGCCACTGCAAATTAGACTCACCAAATTCTGTATGTGGAAGAAGATAACAAGATTTACAAAAATCAGTCATGAATGACGTGCACAAGGAAGTTATTAAAAAAATGGGTGAGAAAAGTTTCTTGGATGAAAAAAAGAACTGGATAGAGGTGGATGCAAAGGATGATCTTTCAGTAGGCTATATATAAGAAATGTCACACTTTTTAGACCATTTCTTATTACTAATAAAAGACTATTAACGATTCTGTAAAGAATACCACCATGTACCTGAGGAACAGATTTTTTTTCATATGCAGGCTCTGAGGATGAAGTGGGGAGATCAGACTCAAGCACACTTAAAACTCCAGGATAAGGACTGCAAAGCACAACTAACTGATGTGTTGATGCCAGCCTACTTCACATACATTCATGTCAAACTATCACTTTTTGGAGTGGAGACATATACTTCACTGAGTTGTTTCCTCTGAGGTCTTCAGCTCAGAAAAGGTACTAAGATAAACAATATCCAAAGTACGTGGGATGCATTGAGTGTAATTCTGCATCAAAAAGAGTGAAACCAGCAGGACTACAGAACCAATTGCATGTGGCACTGTTAAGATCCCATCTGCGTTCCATTTTGAGTTCCTGACTACAAAAAGAATATTGAGTAGCTTGAGAATGTGCAGAGAAAAGCAACATAGCTAGTGAAGGTAGTAGAAAACAGCATTATAGAAAGTGGCCGAAGAAACAGGCCAGTTAGTCTGGAGAAGGCTGAAGGGAGACTTTATAGCTCTCTACAGCTATCTGAAACAAGGCCGCAGCAACATTAGTTTCTCTTCTCAGGTGACAAGTGACACACAGAAATGGTGTCAAATTGTGCTAGGGGAGGCTTAGACTGGACATTGGGAAGAACTTCTTCAAAGGAACAATGGTAAAGTATTGGAACAGGCTGCCCAAGGAGGTAGTGGAGTTGCCATTCCTGGAAGTACTTAAGAGTTGTGTGGATGTGGCACTAAGGTACATATCTTAGTGGCAGGGCTCTGTAGGACAGGTTAGTTAATGGTTGAATTTGATGATCTTGAAGGGCTCTTCCAATCTAAGCAATTCTATAATTCTATTAGCCAACACAAAATGTTTGTAGAGGCTCCAGAAAACACTTACCTGGTGTATCTTTAATGACTTGAGCTTTGTAGGCACTGGGAAAAAAATGTGGGCAAGATACCTGGGAAACTGTGTGGTGAGGAAGGAAAGCTGTCAAGTTGGTGCTGATAACAGAGTGTAGACTTTATTTTCTTTTCTGAGAAGAACAAAAAGTAGACGGCAAGATTTTGTTTCTAGGACATTACAGAGAAAGAGGATGAACTGCAGGAGTCTTGCACTGGTCACAGGATTTGAGGTATCTTTAAACTTGAAAGTTCCTTAACAAGGAAGATCAGCTTGGGTGAACTAAAGGACTAATTGTCTGTAGAATCTTCTTTCAGTGTTTCCACAGAACATTAGAATAGTTTCTGATACAGGCCCATCTTCCTAAAGCCAGTCAGATGAGAAGGAAAAAAAAAAGGATATTCATTGCACACAGCAGCCTTTCATCTCCAGGCCCATGGTGTGTGAGAGAAAAGTGTGGGGCAGTGTTTTTTTGCTATGACTAACCATGAGTAGGTCTTCTGCCTACAAGCTCTGTACAGCATAAATAATAATGGAGATGGTGTTTTTCACAGAAGAGGTTTTTTGATTCAATCAAGTGCAGGAATCCCCTTAAGACCTCCAACAAATACGGTTTCTAAAAGCATTGTATTTGCTAATGTGCATACTCAGGGGCATTCACTGCATTGTTCTCCAACATTTCAGATGATATTATATAAAGAAAATACATATACTTTTGCAAATCTCAATATATTTGAGAGGCAAAAGAAATACACATAATAATCTGTTGTATTTGCCATGTAATTACACATAGGTAATCCTCATTGCTTTCACCTGATGTTTAAGACAGGACACAGAGGAATTAAAACAACAAAATATTAGGCTAAGTGAATATAATAACTTGGATCTGGAGACAGCTATAGCAAGTAGCAGATAATTGAATAGTTTTCTCAAAATCAAAAAGGATAAAGTTTGTAAGAAGGGACATAAAGTGAACATACATATGGTTGGATTAAAATGACATAAGACTTGCTGCTTAAAAAATGCTCCAAAAGGTGTTCCAGAAGGGTCCTGAACTACAGCAACCCCATTAAACTGCCCACATGAAGGATTTTGAATTATTTTGTTCCTGGACTTTCAAGACAGATAAGCAAGCTTCTTTGTGGTATTGATAAAAAAGACTGCAAGGAGCTCTTTAAGCAAACTATGAAACTACACCTTCAAACTGTTTATTATTATAGAAAGTGTTTCTGAAATTTGTGACAGGCCTTCTTTCCACAGCTGAAGAAAATGAGGAGACCAAGCACGTGACATATTTTGAAATGGACATCAGTATTCCATACTTAAATGACTGTGTTAAATTGGAAAGGGATGGAACTTTGTCTTTAAATGAAACACAGAAAGACCATCATAAAGAATTGTAGTTTTTGCAGGACCACAAATCAGGTTCATTGTGACACAGAATTTCAAGACAAAATTGCACTTGAGTGTAATTAAGGACTGTAAGTATAGGGAAGATTAATAGTTGTGCCCCCTTGCATAAGAACTTTATAGACGGGCTTTCGCAGAAAACTGCCTTGTACCTGAAAGAGGCAGCTTGTAGATCACTTAAACGGATGCACAGTGGATTCAAGAAGACAAGGAGTCAGAACAGGAAAAGATAACACTGAAAAGAAAAATTGCAATAGATCAAAGCAGGATTGACAGACATGAATGTTGCACCTTAGAAGTCCTTTTTCAAGCTTGTAGTACAAAAAAGGAATGTGTCATTCTTGTTCATAGGAACCACTGGTCATAAATCACTTTTTTCTTGTTAACACCTCTGCACTTTCCACTTTAGAATGTTATGTTTTTTCTTTTTCAAACAAGACCCAGATGACATGGATTCCTTTCTTTCCTTCTTCTTATATGGATCTGTTAGTATATTTCTGGTACATATGGTGGATCAGGAAGTAGGTATATCTCAGATAACACATTAAACTGTAACTTCCACCTTGTAGAATGGTTTGTGGTCAGACAGCTAAGTAAAATCATATTGGTCATGTCTGCATAAGAAATAAAAAATAAATAAATACAACTTGAAGACTTAGTCCAGAACTATTTGAATATTTGTGATTTAGGAGTAGTCAGCATGGGTTCACCATGGGGAGGTTTTGCTCACCAACCTGGTAGCCTTCTATGATGACATTACTGGCTGGGTGGATGGGGGAGAGCAGTGGATGTAGTCCACCTTGATTTCAGCAAGGCATTTGACACTGTCTCCCACAGCATCCTTATAACAAAGTTGAAGATGTGTGGAATAGATGAGCGGTGTTAGATTAATAGGTGAGATGGGTTGAGAACTGGCTGACTGGCAGAGCTCAGGGGGTTGTGACTGATGGTGCAGAGTCCAATTTGGAGGCCTGTTCTTAGCAATTTTCCTCAGGGTCAGTGCTGGGTCTGGTACTGTTCAACATCTTTATCGATGACCCTGATGAGGGGATAGAGTCCAGCCTCAGCAAGTTTGCTGATGATACAAAGCTGGGAGGAACGGCTGACATGCCGGACAGCTGTGCTGCCATTCGGTGAGACCTGGACAGGCTAGAGAGTTGGGCAGAACGGAACCAGACGAGGCTTAACAAGAGCAAGTGTAGATTCTTGCACCTAGGGAGGAATAACCGTGTGCTCCAGTACAGGTTGGGGGGTGACCTAATGGAGAGGAGCTCTGAAGAGAAGGACCTGGGTGTCCTGGTGGATGACAGATTGGCCATGAGCCAGCAGTGTGCCATGGTGGCCAAGAAGGCCAATGGCATCCTGGGTGCATTAAAAAGAGCGCAGCCAGTATGTTGAGGGAGGTGATCAATCTCCCTCTACTCAGCCATGGTGAGGCTTCACCTGGAGCACTGTTTCCAGTTCTGGGCTCCTCAGTACAAAAAAGACAGGGATCTCCTTGAAAGAGTCCAGTGGAGGGCTACAAAGCTAATAAAGGCCATGGAACACTTCTCCTGTGAGGAAAGGCTGAGAGACCTGGGTCTGTTCAGCCTGGAGAAAAGAAGACTCAGAAGGGATCTGATCCATGTCTATAAATTTCTATGGAGTGGGAAACAAAGGGAAAAGGCCACACTCTTCTCTGCAGTGTGTGGTGATATGGTGAGAGGAAATGGTCACCACCTGAGGCATAGGAAGTTCCGCACAAATGTGCATGGGAACTTCTTCACAGTGCAGTGACGGAGCACTGGCACAGCTGCACAGAGAGGTGGTGGAGTCTCCTTCTATGGAGACGTTCGAGGCCCACATGGATGCCTACTTGTGCAACCTGCTTCAGCAGAGGGGCTGGACTCAATGCCATCTACAAATCCCTTCCAACCCCTACAATTCTGGGATTCTGAGATTCTGTGAATAACTGGATGTACTAACAGAAAATTGTGCATTCAACAAGATAAACCAGGACCATGATTTTTCACAGACAAATTGGATAAGAAGGCATTACTGAAGCAGCTGCAGTTTGCATTCAGAAGTGAATGGTACAATGCATAAAACACTAATGAACAATTACGTCCAACTGCTAAGGATTTAAAAGTTACAAGGTCTTAGGAGGAGAACACGTACATAAAAATTTATTTCCTGGGTCAGTACATAGTTTTCAGTGTCAGCATGCAAGAGAAATTCCAGTTACAGCTAAATATACCCAGAATACTGAACTGCAGTTAGTGAGGACCTTCAAACTTGCTTTCTGTCCTATAAGATTCATTTTTCAGACAGAGTATGTGCTAGAATGGAATTGTGGCCTGGCAGACACAAGATAACATCTAAGACAATGTCTCCTCTATTTAGGAGAGTATCTCAGATGCTGCCTGTTCTGGTTTGGAACCACAGATGCATTCAGCAGAGGAAAGGGATAAAGAAAACTTTCTGTGGGAGATCACAGTGTAGCCAGCCTCAGTTTCTGCAACTTCAAGGCACTGGAAAAAAAAAGAAAAAAATTGAACATATCTATCTATTTGCAACAAGTGTGAAACTGATCCTGAAAAGGTGACAGAAGTATAACAGACCAGATTTTCAAGGGCATTCTTGGCCACATAATAGGAATATTTAAGGATATCCATATTTCAGGAACGGCCTTTGTTTTTTTCCGTGCTTAGGCTGAGTGAGCTGGTGCCTTTACCTTCATCAGATACACTACACAGAACCACTGTGATAGCAAATCCATGAGTTACCCTGGAACAACTGAAAATTGTTCTGATACATTCCAAAATGGATTAAAATAAAAAAATATTATCAATTATTTCATGTTGCAGATACACAGTGCTGCCTACTGTCAGTATTCTGGAGCTCTGCTAGGCTCCTCCTATTTGTACACATGAATAAAACTTTCCGAAGTGATCCGTTTTCAGCAGGAAAAAAAAAAATCCAAGTTGAGTTGGTTAGAATACCAGCAATTTAAGTCTTACTTTTTAGACAGCAAGATGAGCCACTGCAAACTCACGAATAGAGCACACTCCGATCTAGGTGGTCAGAAATCGGAGGCCTAACTACAATTATGACATTTACTTTGTAACAATTAATTCACATTCTTTTTCTTTGTAAACATGGATAAATTTACTTTCTGTTTTGCAGGGAGGAGATAGCAATAAACAGCTTGCTCCCAACTCAGTGACTTCATATAGAGTTGAGAAAATTATGCAGACTATACATGAGAAATATACTTCTGTTGCACTGAAGACATATAATTTCTAGTAGGTGTCATACTTTTTATCTCCATCCACATTGCTACCACTATCCAACATCTTGACCAATATCTTGTCACCACCTAGACTTGAAAACATCTGAACGAAGAACTCAAAAAACACAAAAGCATTCTTGGTCATCGGCATTTATTAAAAAAAATATTCTATATCTCCAGTGATGAGTTGGAATGGATGTGGAAGTTCACTAACTGACGTGAATGCTAAATGAATTTCCTGTATATTTTTTAGGTAAGACTGCGTTAAAGAGGACTGATGTAGTGCTACGTGTCCAGAAAGGCTTGAATATTTTCAGCTGTACTGGAAAGAATTCCTCTTGCCTGAAAACCCAACTGAAGACGCTAGTTTTCTCAAGTAAGATAGACTAAACTCTGTACGTATTAATCCCTCAAACTTTCCTAACAAGAGCTCCAGTCCTCTCCATGAGTTTTTCTCTCAGTCTGTACACATTTCTGGGATTTTCCTAATTTGGTTAGGACTACCATTAGGGTCATGTGGGTCCAATTTTCAAGACTGTCCAGGTCCCTCTGGATGGCATCCCTTTCTTCTGTTGTATCAACTGCACTACTCAGCTTAATGTCATCAGCAGACTTGCTGAGGGTACGCTCATTCCCATTGTCAAGGCTGTTGATATTGAAGAGTACCAGTTCCAAGAGAGAGATCAGGGGAGGTCTGTCACTTATGACCAGCCTCCACCTGGACATAAAATCATTGATTACAACCCTTCATCTGCGACCATGCAACCAATTCCTTATCCACTGGATTGACCATCCCTAAAATCCTTACATCTCCAATTTAGAGATAAGGATGCTGCGTGTGCAGAAATTAAGGTATGTGTCCTTCACCTAATGATGCTGTCAGTCCATCAAAGAAGGGCATTAGATTGATCAGATATGATCTGTCCTTGGTGAAGCTGTGCTGGCTGTCACAGATCATCTCATCATCTTGCATGTACCTTAAAAGAGCTTTCAGAAGGTTCTGCTCTAGGATCTTCCCAAGCACAGATGTGAGGATCACCAGCCTGTAGTTCCCTGGGTTTTCCTTTTTCCCATTTCAGAAAATGGGAGTGATGCTTGCCTTCTTCCACTTAGCAATGACTTCTGACAGCCACGACTTTTCAAATACTTTTTGATACTTTGCGCAGAAGAATGAGAATGTAAAAACAAGTTCACTATTAGAATTCTTATTCTTAATCATATTGAACTCAAACATGAAAAAAGGAAGATATAAAAAACAAGTTGTGAAACAAAAAATGTGAGAAACTTACAGCAAGCAGAAAGAAATGAAGAAACCAAAATAGGTATTTATTGGTGGACACATTTTCAGAAAAGATTAATGCCTATCTTTTGAAAACAGTCTGTCTTACAGGACAAAATATATATATCTGGTAAAGGAGATGACAGACCCTTCATTTTGCCTGCTTTTCTAATTTTTAGAAGTTAGATGTGAAGATTTTCTGTGTTTGACACTTCAAGAGAACAGCAATGAAACATGAGAGATTCTTCGTTTGATTTCTAAGAAAAAGATCATTAAATCCTTTCAAATTGGTCAGAACACCAATCCCTACTGACGCTTCACACCAAAACATCTACGCAATTTTTGATGTCACAGAATGGTCAATAGTATTTCAAGTGTCATAAAACTGGTCAAAAAGCTCACTGAGTATAATGAATTAATCACAAGTTCAAGTAACAAATGCATGTGGAAAACAATGTCAGGTTTAAAGACAAACACAGCTACTCTCCCCTACTACTCTGGCCATTAACATCACAAAACCTTGTGGGAAAAGAACCAGTCATCAGGAAACACTAACTTCCAACAAATGTCACAACATTAGTTTATAAATGTCAGTAATAGTGGTAACCTACACCTTTACTAAGCAAGTGTACAGTTTATACCAGAGTATTTCCTAGTGTTTCATTTGTCCATGAGGAAACAGTAAGAGGGTCACTGAGAGGCTCATGTACACTGTAACAGAGAGAGGCTCATGTACACCATAAAAGAGTAAGTGTATGGAGAAGGCCAATGAAAATGATTAGGGAGCTGGCAAAGTTGACTTGTAAAGAAAAACTTCTGAAAAGTAAAAATACACAATTTCACTGTAGAGGATTAAGAAGAAACACAGACAAGTCGCTGAGACAGTAAAAAACATTATAATACATATATGACTAATACTCTGAATTATTAAAGGATTGGTTAGAAAAGAAAAAATACATAGAGTAATAAAAAACTAAGTACTGTAAAAATCTGCAGCTGAGCATCATGAAAAACTACTTGGCAATGAGATCTGCAAAGCAGTACAAAAGCATCTCGGGGGAAGTAGTGGAATCTCCATCATTTGAGATATTTAAAACCAATCTAGACAAATTGTTGGAAATGTTCTATAGGGAATAGTCCTGAATTGGTAAAGAGACAGACTGGATGACCTAACAGGTCTTTTTCCATCTGTAATGTCTATTACTCTGTAATTGTCTCATGTCCTCAATCCACACATTAAGCAATGCTCACATAGCTCCAGTGCCAAATGGTTTAGTTCCAAAGCTCCCACTCTTCCTTTACTCATCATTTAAGACTAACAGAGCAAATCCTACTTAGGAATGAAAATGTTCATAGCAAGATCAACAAGAAAATATGATTCTGAGGCCCAAGTCACTTCTCTCACACCAGAAGTTCTGGGTCTGCTAATATGCGCCACTATAAAACAAACAGCTTGAAAATTGTACACAGCTCACTTAAATGTCTCTATTTCTCAGTACAACTTGCATTTTTTCAGTTACCTGGTGTATACTGGCTTTCAGACATTTCTATCAGGCACACAAAGATTTGCAGTTTAGAGAAAGTGAGAAGAGTTGTCAGATCACAGCTGAACCTTGATGAACTTCTGTGAGATTCTTGAGTTTGGCTTTTTTTTTTTACCAAGAGTAGTACCTTAAATGATCATATTTGGCTCTGTTATCTCATGATTGCTCTATACTGCTGTTCATCAAAAGGAACATACATTAAGAACAACTAAATGTAAGAAAGTTACTTGATTACTTGTTTTGAACAAATTTTATTTAAGAACAGTTTAAATCTATGGATCTTGAAGTGCTTAATTTCAATTACCTAAATAAAAAGACCTTATATTTTGTAGTATAAATATATTATATGAAGTATAAATAATTTATACAATCTAAAACATTGGATTAAGTATTATGAAAACAAGTTATAATTTTATTGTCTCGTAGAGCAAAAGATTGAAAAAAATATATATATTTTAAATTTTTAACAAGTTAACATGTTTTTTACATTGTTTTCTGCTTTGCTTCCCTTTATATTCACAGAGGGAGAATTAACCAGTTAGCATAGGACAACTTATCTTTTCTTGATGTGGTGCACAATAGTTATAAATGGCACACAACTTGCTTACGTAATATGATTTACCAGTATGTTTTTGTCACAACTTGTGGTCATGCTTATTCCAAAACAATGATATCCAGGCACAGACATATAAAGATTTGCAATAGTTACATATTTAGGATAGAAAAAAGGATAGAAAAAAGATAGAAAAAACATTTTTAAAGCAAGGATTTTTCAGTGTAAGTGTAAATTAATGCTACATACTCCTCTTATACAGTGCAAAGCACCACCAAAAAAAAAGGCTAATGAACATTTATAGTTTCTAAACAATCTCAAGCACAGTATTGCGTGTTTTAGTTAATCCATAAAAGACTGAACTTAATTACCTCTTACAACTAAAGAATATTACTACTGCCATTTGAAAGCTGAAAAAATAGTACTTCAGAAGAAAAACGTATCAAAAATATATTACATGACAGGTGAACATGAATCTAGAAAAAAAAAAGTTATTATAAAACAAACTTGACAAAACAAATACACCTGTACTATCAAGTCTGAGGCAGAGAATGAGAAAAACCAGAAATTTAACTATCACCTTAAATGAATCTTGTGATTATCTAGAAGAAAAACAATACAGATAGAAAAACTTTCATTGTTAAAAAAAAAAGCTTTCAAAACCCAAAATACCATAAAAATATAAAATAATGAATGAAATGAAAATCCAAAAATAGACTTACTTGATGTAGCTATTGTTTAAATTTAATAATACTTTTAAGTATCTTTAAACACCATGGAGAAACACTAACTACAGCCTTAGTAACTTTATTAGAATCACACTTTTCACAGGCTAATTTTGTATTGCAGGGTGCAGATATGCCCTGAAAGTCACTTCCCACTTCATATTTTCTAAGTTAACATCTTCCTCCTATTAGCTGACTGCCATACCTATGCTACATCTTCTGAGAAGATAGCTGGACTTCACTCAGAATGATTAGGCCTTGTGTTCTTCACCTTGTTCTTTCTCACCTGAAAGAGCTCGAACTCTAAGTTTGTATAATCTAAAGCTACTGAGAACAAGATGATAATTTATGCTGACCTCTTCTATAATGCAGACAACAGAATTGTATGATTCAGAATTAGTTCTAAAATCCTACTAACACAACAGCTTACGGTATTAAATGACCTCCAATTCCAATGTAAAGGACTTCAGACTCTGAGTCCATCATATTCCGAAAGAATTTATTCCATAGTGAATATTCTTACTATAAAACTAAATCTCATCAAATCTGGCAAATTTCACCTAATGTCCATTAATGTATTTAGCCCTCTACCAGATCCAAAAGTGTACTATCAGTTATTTCCTTTAAGATTTTGCAAGTTTTAATTAAAGATTTTCTTAACCTTCTTTAGTTAAATCAGCTTTTTAGTTTCTCTCAGTCATGGTGGGGTGGAAGGGAGGGAGAAGATATTAATCCAATTTAGCAAATATTTGGGAGAATCAGTAAATCCAAAGCATATGGAAAATGATATGGGAAAGAAAATATAAACAAGAACAAAAAGAATAAGCCATAAATCTGAAAAAAAAATCCACTGCAAAGAAATTTCTGTTTACAGTAAGTTAGCAGTGATGATTATATATTAGCTTTTTAGACTTCTTCCAAAATCAGAAAATCCAAGTGAGCCACTTCATTACTGACCACAGTCAAAGTCTTCATCTGTTTGAAGCAAAAACTCTACTGTGATCACTTACATCATTTATACAGAATTCTTATTTACAGATTAATTGAAAAAAAACATACAGAAAAGTTAAGCCCATAGCATTAAAAAGGGATCACCTTGTCCAATGTATTTACATTGACCGTGAACTAAAATCCTAATTTGTTCCTCACCCTTCTACAGTACTTCATCTTTTTTTTTTTCCTAATTGTTATAATAAGTGTGCCCATGTAAGTTAATATGTATTGAAATAAAAACAACTCTGTGGAATTAAAATGCTTGAAAAAGTAGCCCCAAGGAACTGCTGAGGAAGACGGCAAGTTTTCTTACTTTTATTAGAAGTTAAGACTGAACTAGAGGTTAAAGGTTTTGTAACGTACTAACAACGTGGTTTCCTCTAGGATATAGCTTTTGGAAGCTGACCAAGATAAATTTTAACTCCTTGTACAATTCTAACCCTGTTTTCTAAACAAACGTTTTTGCTTTATTCAATTCCTTCTATGAACTCATGACTTCCACAAGACTGGAAGAATTGAAATTGTTTTTTATTAATTATTCTAATTCAGTTAGAATGTAATATTTTTAGTTTTCTACAGCTCCATCCTTTTCCCCGTGTGAACTGGATATTATATGCTTTGCAGTTTTACAAACACACTTTAAAGTAATGAATAGTTATTATCTGAATATTTTAAACATAGTGACTATACACAGCATTGAATTCTATATATATCCTTACAAGAGATTTATCCCTATTAAACTTGATCAAAATGGATTTCAAATGGACATGATAATATATAAAGTTATGCTTGAAAACTAAACCACCAAGAAAGTACTGAAGTCTCATGGTGATCAGAGTCATCATATTTCACTAGAATATGGAACCAGGAAATTAATTTCCAAAACAAGAAGAAAAACACTATTAGGAAGGAAAAGAAAACAAACAGAAAACAAAAACAACAAAAAACAAAACACAAAAGTGACCTGGTTAATTGTAATATAAGTAGAAATTATATAGTTCAAAAGTAACACATTAGCCTAATAAAATAAGACATTCAAGAAAAGCCTGAGTGAACAGAAAGTTGTGAAGTTTCCTGTTAAAATTACACATTCACCACATTTTTATATTCTTAGGGGCTGTGAACCAAATGCAAGTCTCAACAATATTTATTTACATTTACCCAATTGGTATCATTAAGTGCTTAATTATGAGTTAAGACAACTGTAAGATGGAACCACTCCTTTAAAAATAAAAAAGAGACTGGATCTCAAATGCAATTTCTCATTTGGTCTTTGCTATCTAACACCAGTCTACAAGGAATTCTCCTATTATACACTGACATTCACTGAAATTTACTCCCTTCCCAGTAAGCCCATTATTCACCCCATGAGTGATAATGTAAATATCTTGGCTTTCAACACACACACGCAAAAGAAAAAAGCAGAGTAAAAGTTAGTGTCCTTCCTTTTCTTCCTCCCTATAGTTTTACAAGGAAACTACAGAGGTACACTTCTAGCTCATCTATCTATTAATTCATTCTGTTTTTACCTAGCAATAATGGGGAAATAATAGGCTTTAAGTAACAATGGCTGCAGTGGTGATAAGCACGGAAGGAAGCAATAATATATCATGTACCAGCCAAAATTGGCTCCAGCCAGTCCCAGAGCAGATGAAATTGGCAGAAAAAAACTGCAGAGAAACACTCAAAACACATGGTATCTCAGCTCAGACCTACCTAACACAGAGGCAGTCATGAAGGCCTGCATGGTGGGGATAGGGCACACCAGGCCAAAAGACTGTACGGATACAGCTGAAGGACTGTGACTAAAGGCTGCTCACAGTAAGGCAGGGACATCTCCAAGCGACTGCAGCCATTAACGACCACAGCAAGACAGGGATACTCTTTTGGTAGCATAGCTTACTGTTCATCCATAGTGGAACCATTAACACAGTACTCCAAGTTTTTGAAGAGACATGAGAAATAAATTAAAATTAAAATGAAAAAAAAAAAACCTCCACGGGAATTCAAAGGATACTGGAGGACTGAATGTGTAAGCATATCCGAGACATTACTTTAGACAGTGTTAAGGATATCTGAGGGTACTACTAAACAGTGCCAGAGAAAGAGAAAAGTATACCTACAGTCAGAATGTAGGGTATATGGAATAAAAAGAAAAATCAAAGAAAGCTTATGCTGTTACTTCTAACTAATCAAAGTATTGCACTACCCTAACAATAGAGCATTACTTGGAAAATGAGAGAGACTGGTTATCTTTTCCATCTGAAGACACGATTTAATTCCATGGCACTCTGCTCCTCAGGGCTGAGAATGGGGTACTCCACACCCCTCCTCCAGCTGTCACTGGAGGAGTCACTTCAGGTAGCCAGGAATCCAAAACACCCAGAACCATCACAAGATGTCTGCCTTATCCTTGTTCCTAAGAACGCTTGATTTCTATGGAAGATTCACTCCTATGCTCTTTCAGATTTTGCTGTAAAATGACAGAAAGTGATCTTTCATGCTAATTATGGCAGCTTCCTTCATCACTCACTTGCTAATTATTTTTTTTAAAACTATTTCTATACTGTTTCTAATTCTCCTCTTACTATTGGCAAGATGGCCTCTATAAGATTGCACTACATTTTTAAGTTCTACCAGGGAAGAAATAAGTATTTTACCAATAGAATATTTTAACAAACTAATTAGTAAGAACTTGAAAGCTATTAACTTATTGAAAAAGCTATTAACATATTTTCATTACACTATCTTGCAAATTAAATATTATCTATGAGACTAGAATCAGGTCTCTATTCTGAGAGAAAACCTCTCTGCTAAGAAGATTAATTAAAAAAAAAAAAAAAAGAAAAAAAGATAATTTGTGGTGGTTTCACCCTGATGGGCAGTTAAACTCTACCACAACCATCCATTCACTCCCCCTCAATGAAGAGCATGAGAAAGCAAGAGAAAAAAGGACTCGAGTAAGGGTTAAGATAAGGACAAGGAGATCACTCATCAGTTACCGTCATAGGCAAAACAGATTGTGCATGGGGACAGAGATCAATGCAGTTTATTGACTGTTACTAGAGCAGTGAGAAAACTAAAAGCAAACTCGAAACATCTTCCCCCCAGTCCACCCTCTTCTACTTCCTCCACTCAAGTAATGCAAGGGAATGAGGAATGGGGGTTGCAGACAGTTCATAATGCTCCTCCATGGTCACACTCTGCCCCTGCTCCACACACAGTCCCTCCCACAGATGCTATCCTTCCTAGCTGATCCCACGTGGCCTTCCCACATGCTGCAGCTCTCCCAGCACTGCTCCAATATGGCTCTCTAATGTGGGGCCCACCTTCAAAAGTGCGCAGTTCCACACAGTCCCCATGGGTGCAGCTCCCCAGGCCCTTCTGCCCCACTGCCCAGGGCTACTCCTGTAGCTCCTTCAGGCCTCATGCACTCCTGCCCCATGGGCTCCTCCATGGCTGCACATAGAGATCTGCTCCACCAGGTGCACCTGGGCTGAAAAGAGACAGCCTACTTAACCACAGGCCTCTCCTGCAGCACCTCCTGCCATCCTTCTGCACTGACCCTGCGCCAACAGGGTTGCTTCTATTGCATTTCTCACTCCTCTCTTCCAGCCGCTGTTGGCAGTGGTGTTTCCCTCTCTTAAATCTGCTCTCCCAAAGCATGTCCTTTGTTGCTCATGGCCTCTCCTCTGACATGGAGTAGCTGCTGGGCTCTGCTCACAGAGGTCACCTAAACCTCACCATGTAATCTTGCCTATATATAACTTTACAAATGTCTGGATCTTACTGTTACGCACAATCAAAAGTGATGTTCACTGTACAGACTTTGTCCAATTCAAAAATTTAATATTTCTATTTCCTAGAGGAAAAATCCTAAATTTTTGTCTGGCATATTTCTCAATGTTTGTCCCAGATTGTACTTTTTTAATGTTGACAGTCAGAGAGATAATTAGACATATGGATGTCAAGAAAAATCTTGCATTCCCTTCAAAATACAAAGTACATAAGAAATTTTTTTTTATTAAAAATGTGGAAATGTTTTAAATAAAAAGACAAACTTCTTCACTATTCAACAAAAGAATCTGAAAAAAAGGCATATGGGATAAACTATCTCAATACTGTGTTTTCCCAAACCCCAAACAAATCCTCCCAGTTTTTGCCATGTTGTGAATTTTCTGCATGCTATATTTTGCATATATTCAGTAGAAACTTCATTCCAAAAGTATAAGTCTCTTAAAAATCTATCCCTGCCAAGTGTTCTACAACTTCGAGATGAAGGAGCTAATCCAGCCCTTTGTAGTTGCTGCTGTTCCAGGCTGTTACAATGCGAAAGACAAGAATAGACAGCAAGGGAACATCTCCTTCTGTGCATTCTGTTCCTTCACTAATTGAGCACTAAGAGTTCACAGATGACAAAAGCGTAACAGAGGGAAAAAAGACCAAAGACAATTAGGTAGATTAGACAGACAACTGCTACTGGAGCAATGATACAAAAGGTCAGAGATAAAGAAGGAAAAGAAAAAAAAAGCAGATGAGATAGAAACTAAGATGAGATGTTTTAGACATATATTTACTCATGAAGGACAATGAGCAAAGTCAGGACAGAAAGTAAGGCAATGATAGCAAGAAAACCCCAGGAAAACCTGTGTTAAAGAAGGCCACAGACAGATGTGCTCAGCTGAGAGGAACTAAACAAAACTTCTGTACCTACAAAACCTGAGTTCACAATCTCAACAGTTTTCAGTGGTCAGCATAAGCACGTGCTTTAACAATATCTAGAAGTTGGTTTAAATGAAGATGACTGCCATCAGCACTCTCTCAAATTAAGTAGCAGGTTTGCATTATCACAATGAACTAAGTGAAAATCAATGTAATTCCACATGATGAAAACTGCTTTCTATGTTTGTTGGTTTTGTTTTTTCAGTTGGCTTCACTTAAAAACTTAGCAGTTGATATTGGTAAAGCTACAGTATTTCTGAGGGAACATTTTCTAACTAGATATTATTAATTCTCAAATTACTTTTATCCCTTACTTCATATTATAAGTCACTGCTGGAGAAGCATTGGTATTCCATCTGAAATTGGCAAAGATTTGAGCTAGCACTATAACAAGGCAAATATTTTTTAAATCTTTTTAGTGCTTTGCAGGAAATACCACCATCATAATACCACCATCATTGCCTCAAGTCAATAAATAAACTTGCTTTTGGATGAAACATTTAGTGAATTTTTCCTTATAGAAAAATACAATTTCATAGAACTAACCTGAGCTACCGAGATCCCTCCAATTGGACAAAATTGGATGAAAAAAATAATCTACTTAATTCCCTCACCAAATAAAAAGTCATTTAAGAAAAATACCCTTCAGAGAAAGGCAATTTTTAAAATCGATACTGTAAAAGCAATCTTTGTATTTATCGTGTTTTTCCAGACTGGATAATCAGAAAGCTAAGAGTGAGATTCATCTTGATAAGCATGACTCCATTTTGTTTCATTTAATTTTTTCAGGCATTTCTCATTGGAAGAGTTATAAAATAGCATGCCTTCATTAGTTATATGCAACACTAAAGTTTACAAAGTTTAGATTTTAATTTGATATTTGTATAATCATTAAATATATAGACACACTGCAGTACCTCTGCTCTCATGAAAATCAATACAATGGGGGACATCCATGCTTTGAGAAGCAAGTTAGCACATATAATTCTGCAAAGATCTGAACAGTGATGGACACCGTGAATTTGAAGTGAAAATCTTAAAGTGACAGGACACTACTAAAAGAAGATAATTCCTCAAAAGAAAATTAGACAAATACCTAAAGAAGGAAGAGCCTATCTTCCTTTATCTCTGGCCATATTTCTGAAGAAGAATCTTTAGTCTCTTATCAGAGAAATGTTGACTGCAGAGCAAAGAAAACAAATTTGTTGCACTAATAAGTACCATTTTAAACAGTAACTTTTCAGATTAAAACTGCATTTTACAGAGATGCAAAAAGCTGCAAAGCTGAAAAGAAGGATTATAAAACAGAAAGGGTACTCTTCAGTTTAAGAAATATTTCTATTGCTCTCCAAGGAGATTTATTTCATCCACTATATAGCATGTGTCAGGAGTTATGCTGATCCTTCGCTAGGAGCTAAGTACCCAATAGTTTTTACATTACCATGCGCCACAATAGCAATCCTTGACATTGGTTGTAAGTGTCAGACAGAGCCTTCATTAATTGTCATCATTTCTAAGACATAAAAGAACCCTCTCTTCTTGAATGTTATTACACAAAAAGTGTACGTTATCTATATACAGCAAGTGCAAAAATGCTTTGTACTGTAATAATAATCATTTAGAATATATGGGATAAAAAGTGTACTATTGTTAAACTGTCAGTCAAAACCCTTGTTATACAAGGATAGAACATCACATCCATCTATAACAGCCTTTTCTGTCAGTCAAATGTGTTGTTCTATACAAATCTAACATCCATTTGATTTTTAAATTGGCAGAGGCTGTAAAACATTATTCTGATGTGATACCAATGTGATCTAAGTTGCTGTTGATAGCAGAATACAACACACATTCCCTCTAAAATCCAGTTCTCTTTCTGCTTTTAGGTATCTACATTACTCAGTTATTTTGCATATACAATCACATGAATAACCATATGAAGTTTTTTCTTCTGTTACAGGGCAAAGAACACATCTGCTGATAATATGCTCTAATTTGAAAGAAACTGTAACTTCAAGAATTCAGTATCAGCTTGATGAAATCATTATTAATATTTACCCTAGGAAAAACAGTAGTCATTTATCCATCACAAACCTTCATTCAGAATCATACTAGCCCCTTAATCCTAGTTATGAACAACAGAAGCTTATGAAAAATGAGTAAAACTGCACTGAATTCCTGTAACATTTTTACTGTGACATTACCTGCACAAGGAATTTAATGGGACAAAATATTCACTTATAAAAGAACACAAAGTTAGACTCTGTTGTCCCACTGCAAAACCAAAACCAAATAAAAAGGACAAAAGTAATTTGAATCACATTATAAAAGAACAGTTAAGAGTAAATCAAGGCAGGTTCATATCCTTTTCAGCTTATTACCATGCATAGCTCAATGTCTGAAAATTCTGTATACAATACACTAATTTTTGTATCTGGGATCAACACAAGTAGAGAAAGCACATCAAATCAATTTTTCCCATGTCGACTAACAAATGAAACAATCTATTTTGTTCCATGTTTGAACTGTGAAAGCAGAGGTAATAAAATGTACAGGTTACCAAAAGCAATGTTATGCTTTCAGATCTTTCTTTATTGTTACTATTTCCCTATTAAGTTCGTACAGGAATCATTAGTCTTGAGTGATTTATTACTATCCTCACAATTATTTGAGCATATGCACTGTAGCACACTTTTCCCTAGTTCTAACTGGTGTCTTTTAATATATTAGGTAAATACAAAAACTTTATAAGATACTGTCTAATGACTGACAAGGTTATAAAATCCTCAAGAGCTCTAGGGGCAAGTTCAGATGAATTGTTACTGAGATGGTATCACAGATTTAATTTCCACTCACACTGTTCCAGTAACATCTACAGTGAAAAGTCAAGGGTGCCCATGCCTAAATCAAAAGAGTTAACGAAGGCAAAGAACTATAAAACAGAGAGGCTAAAATGCAGGCTCATCCTTTAATTTAACAACACAACCACCTTTTTACAGAATTGGTGTAAACAGAAACCTTAGTCTATTAGTTGCAACACATATGTAGAACTACAGTAGATTTCAAAAACAGACCACAACTCAGAACTCCAATATCTTGTTTTTAAGATTCAAGTTTTTAACTTCTCACCAAATCACCTAATATTTCTGACTCAGTTAAAATTTAACTGCCGAATAACAAGAAACTCAGAAAGGTATAACTTGTTCATTCTTGTTAGAACTATGAACACATAATAAAAAAACAACTTTAAGGCAATCAAGAGCTCATGTTTTAAATTAAACATATGTAATTAATGGAATTAGTATTTACTGCATTGTTTATTTAGTATTATGACAACTGAGGCTAAAATATTAATCAGCTTGCATTAAAATTTTTCATATCAGTTCTCTGTACAATCTTTCCCTTCTGAGAAAACCATAATGTATTCAGTACAGCACACTGTCTATATTCTGTTAATTAGTTTGATGACATTCCACATGGTTATCCATGTTACACTAACTACTGCTTTTAAATTTAAGATAGGGATAAAATAGGCATACCTAATCTCAGTTACTATTTTAAATATTAGAATTTTGTATTTGAAAGTTGGTATACAATGCAAAAGTCTTGGCAAGGTAACCACATGAATTACAGAATCACAGAATGGTTGAGGTTGGAAAGGACCTCTCGAGGTCCTCCTGTCCAACTGCCTGCTCAATGAAGGGTGAAGCAGAGCAGGTTGCTCAGGTATGTGTACAGCCAAGCCCTGAAAATCTCTAGAGATGGAGACTGTACAACCTGTCTGGACAACCTGCTCCAGCATTCAATCATCCATAAATTATGGGGAATATAATAAACCACTCACTACACTTCAGCCATTATTCTGGCAAAAATAATAGAAGTCTCGTTATTCTTGACAAAGGAAAAAAAATAGCTAAATCATTTTGAAGATGTTGATAATTCTCCTTAGAAAACTGGTCTATGAATAGTAGCAAAAATAGGTTTTTTATTTCCCCTCCTCCCTCCCCCCCACTAGAAGCTTCTTTCATAAGAGGGCTAGTGCTTGACACTGTAAAAATATATAGAATGCAATCTCTACATCTAGAAGATCACAGTACGCCATCAAAGAAGGACAAAGAACATCATGCATACAGAAACACCTACAGTCTTCATAATTAAAAGGTATGTAGTATGCAAGGGTTACACAGTAGACTCGTTCCTTCTTTTTTCTGGGTAAGCACATGTACAAAAACTGAAATAAGCTAAGTTCAGCTTCCATTTTCAGGTTTTTTTAACAACATTCTATATGTATTTAACATAACACTACCTATTTTTTCTTTTTAAAGAGTAGTGGAGAAATAATCCCAGGTTACTAAGTGTAAATATAATTTTATATTCTTTTTAAAATTTACGTGATAAACTGTACCAGATAGGGTTAGAGGGAATGGCTTCAAGCTGTGCCAAGGGAGGTTGAGGCTGGATGTTAAGCAATACTGCTTCTCTGAAAGAGTGGTCAGGCACTGGAATGTGCTGTCCAGGGAGTCACTGACCCTAGAGGTGTTCAAGGAATGTTTGGACATTGTGTTGAGGGATGTGGTTTAGTGAGGACTATTGGTGATGCATGGATGGTTGGACTGGGGGATCCTGTGGGTCTTTTCCAACCCTGGAGATTCTATGATTATAATATACATTACAGTCAAAAGTCAGACACAAAACAATTAACCATTCACATGACTTTTCCAGGTATGTCCAGTTACAGAAAAGACATTCTCATCATAGTCAAAATGAAAATTTATTCATTTCTAATAAAGAATATGAGCCCTGTAAAGCCAAATAAAATAACTACATCCAACAGAATAGATGTGAGATCTTTCCATTACCTCATAAATTGAGTTGATAAAGTACTTTCATTTGACACAAGAAAAAGAGAAAACAAATTTAAGATGTGACGTTTACCACAATCTTTTCCTCTGGAAATTAAATATTAAGATTCATTCTTTCCACAGACTTATATCTTCAAAAGATACTACATTATTGTTGATTTCCAAACTTATGTATATTGCCACGGAAGAAAGCACACAAACTTTAATAGTAACTGTCAAATTCTAATAATGATTTTGATTGATAAAATAGTCAAATGATTATTTACCATGACATTCTCGAACCACACCACTTCTTCCACCAACCTCCTGCACCTCCCCCCCCCAAAAAAAAACAACAAAGATTTTTCAGTACGATTACACTGTCTTATGCATCATAAAGCTATAAAACAGAATGAGTTCTGTCACCAAATCTACATTTCTACTGGGGCTTTTGCTATCTGACCTGGTTAGATCCTTTTTTTTTTTTCACCTTCTCAGTTGTCATTATCATGCCAGTAGAACAGAGTTGGATGGGCAAATCTTATGTATTCAAAGCAGAGAAGAGATATTAATTTATGTCTACAACTCTATGAATCAAGCCGGTATTTTACATATGGGGAAATCAAAGAAAGGTGAAGTGCTTTGTCTAACGGCACTTGGAAGAAATGAGTAACAGTGCTATAATTAAAATTCAACATCAAAATTCAGATTAATCCTCAAGACCTAACTGCATTTGTTAAAGAGCATGCTTTGGAACATCAAAAAAAAAAAAAAAAGAATCGGTTTGGTGTCTTTTCTCAATACACACATTAACGATAAAACATTGCATTCATCTTCTTCCCCCGCATTAGCATGAACAGTCATTTTCCTTAGAAATCAAATTCACAAAACCATATGGATTTTAAAGAGGTATTTATAAACAAATCCAGGTCACGTTTAAAATGTAAATTCCACATTTGATTTGGCCTGTATCTCTATATAGTGAGAGTCTCAGGAATAACCATATGCATGCAAAGTGTACTAGTATACCAACTAACACTAACCTGATTTAATTAGTTTGCTTTCAATGCAAAGGTGCAGCACCTCAGCAATTATGAGATCATTAATACAACAGAGCATAACAGCACCTTTAGAGGTCTTGTCTAACCTCTAGGCACACATATAACTCCCATTAAGGCTAATGGGAGTCACATGTGTGCAACCAAGGGAGAAGAGGCCCATTAAAACTGATACAACACATCCATTAATCTTCAGGTCACTCTTTAGGTCAAACATTATAAAAATGTTTATGAACAGTACTTACTAGGTATGCACAGTGGCTACTTTGGTTTCAGGACAGACCTGTGAGCAGTTAAGGCCATGGAAAATGTCTGCTTTAAAAGCATCACCATGTTTCAAGCAGTTGCATGGAAATTTGAAAATGCTTTTCTACAGCGAGAGAACATTTTACTATCATCTCCTGAAAGAACCAGAAGGAGTGACAGAGAAGGTTAGACACAATGACATACCTTGGACAAAGGTATGCTCTAGCTTTTAATTTTTCTTCCATCTTATATATTTCATTCCTTTATTTGTGGTTTTCTGCCTCACGAAGAACATTAACTGCACTGACTAAATTCCCAATCTGTGAAATACACTACAAAGACACTACAAATAAGATTTTGATTATTGAATCAATTGGAAACCAGAACAATTCAAGTGCTGCCTGCATGGTAGAAGGAACGTTTGAAGTTTTCCAGAGAAAGGCAATCTTAGTTTGCTTACCATTTCATTATGTCTATGTGAAAACACTCCATTTCAACACTGTAGTACAGTTTAGGAAACATTGATCATTCCCAGCTTAGAAAAAGCTAAGGGTACCAACTTCCAGCCATTCGTTTGCAAAAGTGGTCCCATCAGAAATGAGTTTGCTATCTTCATTCACACTGAATCTTGGAGGAGAAAGATTTCTCAGAAGCATGGGTTTAGTGACCTCTGTATGAACAGAGCACAAGGAATGGCAGGCGGGAACACAACTATTAGATGAGTACAGAAATGAAGACAAATATCAGATATGCTCAGTGTTCAAGAATTTGAATGAGGGAAGGTGGGTTCATTAAGACTACTATACTGACAAAATATTCTGAAACTCATCTTTTACAACTAGTTTCAGTACACTTATATGGCACATAAAAATCACCTTCTGATTACACTTGTTACAGACTCTTTGTTTCAAGCACTGACAACTAGCTTATCAAAGCATTGCAAACTTGCATTCTGAGACCTCACATGGCAAACAGAGATGGTCAGTGGAACAATCTCTCACCTAGAAAGCAAAGCTTCCAGTACAATGCTTCAGTCTTGAGCTGCATGTCATCTGTTGTTTTATTGTGGTTTGCCCACTGAATGTAGGGTTTCCCTGCACAGAACTTTTAAACACCAATACAGCTCTTTGTGCCCTGAACAAAGAAGTTCTCTACGTTTCTAATTCAAATTTGCTTTCTAAACTGAAATCATAATATTTTTTGAGTCGGAATAGACCTGTAAAGGTCATTTAGTCCAACTCCCTTGCAATGAAAACGAACATCCAAACCAAGATCAGGATGCTCAGAGCCTAGTCTAGCCTCACCTTGATGTCTCCAGGCATGGCTCATCAACCACCTCTCTGGACAACCTGTTCCGGTGCCTCACCACACTTACTGGAAAAGACATCTTCCATATGTTCAATCTAAATCTCCCCTTTTTTATCTTGAAATCATTTCCCCACCTCCTATAACCACATATCCTGATAAAAGTCTCTGCCCCCTTCCTTCTCATTGTCCCCCTTTAGATGCTGAGAGGTTACTATCAGGTTTCCCAACAGACCATGCTTCCTAACGAACTTCTCATCAGCCAAGCGTGTGTAATATTCAAACATTCTATATAGAAAAAAATACAGAGAACTGTATGTGAGAATGTAAGTGAACTATTTCCATATTTCTTTATGCACACTGCAGGTTAGTCACTCTGAAAAGCCAAGAGACTGCAATCTATTTTTAAGACGCATATCCCATAGACTTGCAAATAGTACTTTTCACCTCTTCTCCAACGTCCGTGGTGTCACTACCAGCATGTGCTCAGCAGTAGCTGCTCTACAAATATTCAGTGTCCTGCAAAGGACCTTTATATGTCACTGCAACCAGTCTATCAGCCGTGCACCACGCAGCACTGGAGCAAAGCACTGCTGCCTGCAGTGCTTACAGGCTGTTACTGCATTTCCATTCCAGTCTGCTCCGTTCCTCCTCTCCCAGGCCTATAAGCTCTGTCACTAAGCGCTACATCCCCCCCTCACAGCCACAGCCCCTCCTCAGGCTGCTCGGCCTAACCTCCCAGAACAGCCATCCCCCAGCAGCAGCACAACCTCCACTCAAGCAGCGCCCGGGCCGCCAGGCTCGCGCCCCGCCCCGTGCCCTCTTCCATTGGCTCTTCCGCTTCACCCTTTGTCGCTTAATTTGCTCCCCCGCCTGTCAGTCAACCACTTCCGCAGCGTGAACGCTACCCTGCGAGCGATCGTAACGCGTCATCTCTATGCCCGAAGGTACTTCCTGTGCGGCCGCTCCAGGCGGTTACTTGTAGCTTCTGTCGCCTATGCCGCCGCCTCTCTAGGCAGCGGGGGCCCTCTCTGTGACCCTGCGGTGCGGGCTCGCGGGACTGGGTCCGGGGAGGCGGCCGAGTGGTGGCTCCGTCCGTGCAGGCCTTCGCTGCGAGGCCTGAGGCGGAGCCGCGGCCCGGGCCCCGCGGCACAGGTCAGTTGGGGCGCGGAGCGAGGCGAGCGGGAGCGTGGCTGTGCAGGGCCTGCTGCCCGCCTGGGTCCGGCAAGGGGCGGCTCTGGGCCGGGTAAGCTCGAGGCCGCGGGCCGGTGTGATCAACCCCAGGCCCTGTCTGCAAACGCTTTGCTTCTCGTAATGTCCTCTCCGGGCTTTGCGGTTCCATGAGTCCCACTAGAGTTCTTTCCCTGCTGCTTGCCTAGCTGCACAAACAGGCTGTGAGGCTTCCGGCGAGGCCGAAAGCATGAGAAAGGAGGGAGCCTTAAAACGTTGGAGAGGACAGCGCCTTGAATTGTAGCAGAAGTGTTTTTGTTTGTTTGTTTGTTTGCTTTTGTTTTGTCTGAGCAATTATATCGATTTCATTTGAAGTCGCAACGCAATCATAGAAATCTTTCCAGTAACCACGATATGGCTCAGTGCATGGATATGCTTTGCTGGGGTGCTAGTTAATCTTCCACTTTCTTTTAACCTGGTCGTGTGCAGCCTGTTAGCATTCAGTTGCCAACCAATGGCTTCTCCCAAAACTAATGCAGGTTTAGTCTGAGTGTCCAAGTTATTTTGGCAGGATGATGAATTCCAGTTCTTGTTACTGTTTATGCTGGGAACCAGAGGACTGTGTATTCCCTTCCATCCAGATTTCTTGTCTCATGTTCTGACTGCTGGCAGGAGGAAACAGTTCATCGGAGTCAAAGGTTGAAGTATGGTCAGTAATGTTGTAAAAGCTGATTCCTGTAAAATAAAACAAATGGATAAATATTTTGGAAGTTAGTGAATTCTTGTCTAACTTTTTGGAGCTGTAATTAATATGCGATTGAGCAGCAGTTCCTGATAAACTGTTATTTCTAAGACTACTACTATATTTATTTTGTATTCAGAGATATTTTATCAGTGCTTTTTCAGATATTTTTTTCTCTTTGTTTAGGTTTCATCACAGCAATTTTTCATCTCCTGCAGGATGTTATCTTGACTAGTTTATGTAAGGAATGGATTAGGAGGGAAACAGCTGAGAAAAGTGCTGTAGCTGGGGTATGAATTAAAGCAGAAAGAAACTGTCGAAGGGGGTAACACCTGAATTTTCCTGTTTAAGTCTGTTGGTGGGGCATGAAGTCATCAATTTCAGTTATTTAATCTGGAGTGGAGTGGATAACTTCAAACCTGCGGGATCTATAAATGAAACCTCTAGAAGACTTTTTCCATATTTTTTTGTCGAAGTGGAATAGACCAGTAAGGCCCAAAATGTCTAGAGTGTTGGAGGGATTTGAGACACTTCAGTATTATTGGAGTAGATGACTGTCATTATTAGAGCACCTGTTTTGATCACTAATACTCTTATAGGAATACTTTTTGGAATTTAAAATCCATATTATTCACGTGTCTTCTTTTTGGAGAGAGTATTTCACCACTTAGGAAAAAACAACCTTAAAATCAGACATCTCATTGAATGGCTGAATTTCTTGTGTTGAAGGTGTTTCAAAGCTGTGAAGTAACACTGGTGAAATGAGATGTTTCTAAATGAACTCATATTCAAGTCTTTCAAATCTGTCCTTAGAAACACTTAGAATGGCACAAGCACATAAAATATTGTCCTATGAACTTTGTTAAGAAAAGTTTAATCTCAGATAATGGACCTTCAGATGCTATGTAAATACTTTCACCAATTAAGGGACTTTCAGGTATTGTGAATGATATGCCCCATCTAATGTTGGAGGATTAATTAAATTAAACCAAAAAAGAATTTTAAGATTCAAACCCTTATCAATGAAGTAAAACTGATTTGATTTTCTTGTGTAAGGGGAACAATTTATTTAAGGGAAATTATGTAAAAATGCAAATAATCATTGATGGCTTTGTTGGACAATAAACTGTAATGTAACTTAGGTTCATTATTAAATGTGTGTAGATAAATTGGTCTGATTTGGTAGATTCACTTTCAGTTATTGAGCACTCAAAAATTCTAAATGGAACAAAATCAACTGTTCTGGTAAAATAACTTGGCTTTTAAGTATCTAACTTTCTTTTTCATTCCGAGCTGAATGTCTTTTGAGCAAGAAGAGTTGTTTGTGAAGGATTTTTTTTTTTGTTCTTGTTTGCTTGAGTGCTCTGTGCCTTTGTGTCCTTTTGGATATATATATTTATTTATTTATTTTCCTCCTGAGACTGTGGATGTCACTTCTTTTGTTATTGAAGGTAGTGACTCATTGAAAAGCTTTGACTGTGGTTCAGGACACGTAGGAAGCAAATGTTCCTTTGATAGACTAAATAAAACTCAATTAAAACTTGCAAACAGTTATTGATAACACATAAAGAGTTCCTCAGACACTTTGTACAATGGAATGGGAAAGGTAATTTCTGTACTCTTGAAGGTTTTTTGACATTGTTACTAATCTGAGGACCTCCATTTGTGCTTTTGACATCAAATAACTGTGGTGCAAGTCAAGAAAGACATTTGATCTTCTCCGGTGTTTTATCTCTTATAGTCTTTTACAGTGGTAGTTCTGAAAACTACTGGAGATTGCAGCAACACAGAGAACAGTTGGGAAGGAAAGAATGAAGCAAGTTTCACTACAGAGTATCAATATTATATGTCTATATAGCAATCAATATTGATTATGTATATATTGTAAAACAAATGAAGATGTAGATAATTGAGGGAGAGGGAATGATGTCTAAATCCTATATTAACATGTATCCTGTTGTAGTAATCTAACATATGGTCTTTTAGTAGTAAAATGTTTAATTACATGTGAAAAACTGGGGAAAATGAGAATATCTTTTACTAATTCTCCTTAACATACTCAAGTCATTTTAAAGCTATGACATTGAAAGTACTGGGAGGGAAAGGAAGGAAAGGGTGAAATGAAGTCTAAAGGAAAATTAGTCGGTTAAACTATGGACAAATCATTCAGCAGAGTCAGACTGTGATGTAATAAGGTTATTACCAATGATGGCTTTTCTTCTGTGTTGGTTATAATGGCCTATATTTTTTGGCTTTTTTTTTTTTTCCTTTTAAAAAAGGAATCCATACCACTGCTGCATTTGCAGTTTCCCTGATTATTTAGTGAGACCAGAAATCAAAAGATCTTTAAATAAATAAATCTGTCAAACATCTATAGACTCTAGGCATAAATGCAGCTTCATTAAATTAGCTTGTAAGCATGATTTGCTTTAATATCAATAAAGAAACAGACAAACATTAATAATTTAATACTGAAAAATGACAGAAGAAAATGTTCTTCAAATATTACAAACTTGTTCTGTATTAACTCTGTAATTGATATATCCTGTTACATTATCTTTAGAATGTGATTTCTAAAACTTGACATCGAGTGATTTTTTAGGGAGGCATGTTTTCTTTAGTGTCTGATCAGGACTAGTCAGCGTAGATTCACTAAGGGGAACAAAGTCAAGCATATGACAAACCTGATAACCTGTTACAGTCTACCTATACTTCAGTAAGATTTCTGATACTGTCTTACCGTAATGGCATCATGTTTCTATGTGGCAGGTTGAGCAGATGGAGGTGATTGAAAACTGGCTGAACAGCCAGGCTAAGAGAATGATTGAGCAGCAGTGCAAAGTCTAGTAAGCAGTCAGTAGGTAACTAGGAGTGTACCCTATGGTTTAGTACTGTGTCTTGTCCTGTTTAACATTTTCATTAACAATCTAGATGATTAGGCAGTGGACCTTCTGTAATTTCACAGATGACACCAAAAGAGGAGATACTGTGGATATACCAGAGGGCTGAGCTTCCATTCAGTGACCTTGACAGGCTAGAGAAGTTACCTGGAAGGAACCTCATCAGTTCAAGAGAGTGCAGTCCTGATTTTTGGGGGGTGATAATCACACATTCAAGCACAAGATTAGGGTCAACCTTCTGGAAAGCAGTTTTGCAGAAAAGGACATGTTAAACACAAGCCAGCAGTAAGGACTTGCCATGAACGTATCCTGAAGATATTCTAGGTTCACTTAAGAGTGTTAGCAGACTGAGGGAGTCAGTCAGGGTTGAGCATCTTTTTGTTCTCTTTAACACTGGTAAGGCCAGACCTGGAGCATACTGCCTTTTCTTCTTGGCTTCCCAGTAGTAATAAAATGAGGAGCTCCTGGTGAGGGGCTACAAATGCAATTAAGGGACTGGATCATTTCATGTATGAGGAAAGGTTAAGAGCTAGGACTTGTAAACCTGGACAGGAAAAGGTTTAGGATGAAACTCATGGATATGTGTAGCTGCAGTGCAGATGCAAAGAGAACAGAGCTAGGCTCTACTCAGTGGTACCTGTGGACAAGACAGTGGGCACAAACTACAGCATGGAAGTTTCCCCCTGAACTTGAAGGAAACACTGTGTAGACAATGGAGCACTGGAGCGCATTGCCAGGAATTGCTGTGGAGTTGTTTTCTTTGGAGATATTCAAAAGCTGGATGAAGAAAGTCCTGGGCATCCAGCTCTAGATGACCCTGCTGCATTGGACATCATAACTTTAAAATAAAAATACTGGTCCCTTTCTACTTTCCCCTATTATCACATGTATTTTCTAAAAAAAAAAAAAAAAAAGATATCAATTTTGTGTTGTTAGCTTGCAGTAAATACACCAACAATATTTGTCAACCCATTGGTGAATTTTGCAGACATATTTTAGGAAATTCAGAGAGGAAAATCCCTTTTGTTACTTCAGAATGACAGAAAAAAACCCTCCTTTCCTGCAAGCCTTGAAAGAGGCATGTTTTTCCTTAGATCACTCAGTTCCATCCTGTAGGTACTGTGAAGTGTATGTTATTCCAACACATTATACACTTAGTTCTGTACAAATACACTTAAATATGTGTAGCATAAGCTCTTAAGAAACAAAAAAAGGTATTTTTGCACTTAAATGTAATTACACAATTACATTTATAAATATCTAAGGAGCAGGAGGCAAAGAGATGAGGCTGGACTCTTTTCAGCAGTGTCTGGTGATAGGATGAGGGGAAACGGCCACAAACTGAAGCACAGGAAGTTCTACAGAAATATGTGTGGGAGCTTCTTCACAGTGCAGTGACGGAGCACTGGCACAGGCTGCACAGAGAGGTTATGGAGTCTCCTTCTATGGAGACATTCAAGAACCTCCTGGTTGCCTACCTGTGCAGCCTGAGCTAGGGAGCTGCTTTGGCAGGGGGGTTGGACTCCATGATCTGTAGAGGTCCCGTCTGACCACTGTGATAATTGGCTGATGTTCAGTTGGCCAATTAAAATCAGTATTTCTCTAGAAAATTTTAAGGTATATTTCCTCCCAACAGTGATTGGTTCCTAAATGTGGAATTTTCAGGCACAGGATTTGAGTTTGCAAATTTTTTTAGGGTATATCAAGAGTGGCTTTAAAATTTCAGTGGCTTCACATCCATTGTGTTTGTATCACAATCTGTCTGGAAAAAAACCTTTCTAAAAATGTTGTCTGCTACTGCTGTCTT
Source organism: Callipepla californica brunnescens (assembly GCA_023055505.1). NCBI lineage: Eukaryota > Metazoa > Chordata > Aves > Galliformes > Odontophoridae > Callipepla > Callipepla californica. The sequence goes on from JALIRH010000002.1 coordinate 27,518,563, forward strand.
TGCAGTCTCAATATCTGCTAATATTGGCTGTAGAACTGGGAAAGAAGTAATCCAAGTTCAAGTTCTAAGAAAACTTGAAAAAGACATTCAAAAATATTATTACTTAAAACCAATGTTAGAAATTCTATCGGCAGTGGTGTAGACAGGAGATATCGCATTAGAGGGCTGGCATAGAGGAAAGAGACTTTTCCTGGAAAGGAAATTAACAGACAGCCGTGACTCTGTGGGTCATTACTAAGTCATGAGTGGGAATTCATGCCGGAATTGCAGAAAGACTGCAGAAGATGTCAGAGTTGATTGCATAGTGAGAACGTTGCTATCCTTCCAAACTTGTAATACCTATGTGCAGTCCTTCTAGTGGATTCTAAAAGTTACAGTGCTGAAGAGTGTGTGGTGAAAGCATATCAGTCTTCTCACGTGTGCTTAAAGTTACTGTAATTACCAGGTAATAAAACTGTCAAGATTTGGGGACAGTGAACACGTCTCATTTTCCCAGTAACTCTGTTAGTCACTGTGTATGTCAAACATTTCAAACTGCAGTCATATCAAAGAGGTAAGAGTTGGGGGGAATTGTATCGTGTTCCTTATGTAGAGTAGCCCCACACCTGTGAGGCTGCATGAGTACAACAGCTGACTTGTATAAGTAATTCTTTTAATTCTTATAAGACAGAAAAAGAATTAATTATTTGGATCTGTGGTGTTTTGATGTTATCTTTGCAGCTTCAGCAAATCTGTTTTGAAGACTAAAAGAGCATTTTTACTAGTCATATAGTTTCCTTTTTTATCCTGCAGTGGACCAGTAGCAGATGTGAATACGATGCTGAGATTCAGAGGCAGCCAGTCTCATGGTTACTTGTTTATTTCCTGACCCTCAGACTCTAAGACTGATACCAAGCAGGTCTCGCTGGGTGCTGTGCTCAACTGTTTGTGTACCAAATGTAGAGAAAAACAAATTGAAGCAGGTTTGTTTTCTGTTACTTGAACGTACTGGAACAATTCATCGTGTTCTTGTTCAGAGTGTTGCTGCTGGTCTGTAAGAGAAGGTGGCAATATCCAGTTGAATTAAGGTCATAGAATCATAAGGGTTGGAAGGGACCTCTAGAGATCAAGTCCAACCCCCCTGCCAAAGCAGGTTCCCTACACCAGGTAGGATGAAGTGAGTAGCTATCAGAAATCACATCATGGTATTTTTATGTACAACTAGAGTTTAAGAAGATGATACACAAATATCAGATAAAATCCTGTTTTTTATCTTTCCATCTCTTAATAGTTCTTTATTATAGCTAGATCCAATTGATCATATTGTGGTACATAAGACCACAACTTAAAACTGATGATGAACAGACTTATCTATCAGTTAAGGACCTTGGCTTTAACATAGTGTGAATATGTTATGGTTTAGTTTTATATGCAGAACTCTATTTTAGTACAGATGTGAACAAAGGTTAATTATGAGGTAACTATGCATTACTGATTTTGCCGTCTCATCTAGTACGTATTTCCAATAAAAGGTTAAAAGATGTTTGTGCCGTGCAGTACGTGGATCAGCATTGTTACACTTTTCTACCACTGAATATTAATAACTGTGCAGTTGGTCTGCATATGTACATAAAAAGCATGAAAAATGAAGTAAAATCTAAGCAGTGTCTGTGTGTGCAAATAATGAGGTTGAGGTATGTTTCATGCAGAATTTCAGGGTTCTGTTGTCTGCATTAAATTCCGAGTATGTGGAACAGGAATTGCTTCTGAATCCCTTCTGTATATCTTGTCAATCTTCTTCATGGTTCTTCATCATAACAGTTTGGTGATCCATCCATCCAGATCGTAGAGGTAGAAGAGGAACAGAAACACAGCAGATCTGTGAAATGGGAATTTAAGCTAGATAAGCGTTGTGGTTTTTTTTAATAGTAACAAATGGAAGAAAGGCAAGGAGGCTATAGAAAAATTGCATAAAATTGGCATTGGCGCTGTGCATGATAAATAAGACTATGTGAGATCCAGAGCCTTTCAGTGAGGAACAGATATTATATAATTCAGTACACATAAGGTCTGCTTTTTGATTAAGTATCGGTACCAGCACATGAGGAGTTATGGCCATAATTGCCCACAGTGTGCTAACAACCATTTGTCCATTTCTCTGAAACATTCTGTAAAGGAGCTGCATACCTTTGCTACAGTGATTTGTTTTACCTCTGTAGCGCAAAGTACAGCACATCTACAGAGCCTTCCATCCTTTTCACTTTTACACGTGCAGTACATTAGAGACTTTCATTTATCTGTCCTTATAACAGGACCTGGTATCTTCATCTTAAACCAAATCTCTTGAAACACAGAGATCTACCTCTCACCTGCTGATGTGATCCTCGATGGCTGAGAATTACTCTTCTAGCACAGGGGATCCTTTGCGGTAATAATTTTCGATACTGGTTTAGTCAGAGGTGTTGCTCTTTCATTGCAGGGGGCTGTTCCTTTATAGTTATCCATCATAGCCACAGCTATGATGCTCCAACTGAACCTTCCACAATTTTGATTTATCTACAGAAGATAACAAGGTTTGTCTCCAGACAGTTCATGTTACCTGCTGCCATTTTCAAAGAAAGAGCCTCGATATTGCATAATGGTTATGTGTTTTGGCTCTCCCATCTTACTGCTCTGCTCAATGTTTTGGGTTTTTTTGAAACTTTTTTTTTTTTGGGGGGGGGGGAAGCCTCCAATTGTCACACAACTTATTGTGTCAAGCTTTTGAGGGTTTTTTTTAATCATCAAATTAATTGAAAGCAACAGCAGCTAGCTTTAATTTAGTATAGCAGGGAATTTACACATGAAACTGTTTCATCCATGTAGAGATGAGTTTGCAGCTTGACATACTAAGGAAAAGGGTTACAAAGAAGAGGAAATAAGACGGGTAGAAGAGGAAGTGGAATATGAGGTAAAGAATAGGAAAGGAGTATATGACTTGTATATGACGTGCTTATCTTCTTATTTATTCTATTAAATTAAAAATAGGGCCATATCCAAAAAGTTGACAAGATGGTATCTGTGCTAGTTATGTTGTAGGAAATGCAAATGTACTGTGAACTTTCATTCCCTTAAATATAGCATCACAGAATTTACAAGGTCAAATATTAGTTGTGTAGTAGTTAGAAACTCTGATTTTAGTTTGATTTAGTTTTTTGCATTTAGGGTATTTTAAGAACGTCTGACAGATAAAAGATTTTTCTGAAGTCATTGGGAACTCTTATCATTCAACAGATCTTCAACTCTGGCCGGTATAGTCTCAGTTCCTAGCATTCATTGAGAAAATGCGTTGCACTAATACAAGATTTTCAATTTCCATCAAATACTGACAGAAATGACTGATGTACAGCTTGTAGAAGTGCAGCACTTTCCTACTGCTCTTCATTGTTTTTGTGTCAGTTCTACCTCTTATGAGCTGCTTTTGATTTTGTAACTTAAAGCCCTAATATTTTGGCTCTGTCAGTCTGTTTATGGAAAGATAAGTCAATGAGCTATCGTTATGTTTTCTTGCTGTTGGTAGGCATTCATCAGTTGTTAATCTCTTATATTCAATTTTATGAAATCTGAATTTACTGAGTTAAAGTTGGAAAGGCAACCTATGTTTTGAGTGTTTTTGTCTTGTGTTTGGTCTTCTGACCTTAACTGTTAATGTTGTGGTTTAATGCTGGTACGCAGCTAAGCAGCATGTGTTCTCATCACCCCTCCTCAACATGAGTAGGATGAAAACTTAAATGCTTGAGATAAAAGTAGTTTAATACATATATTACTTTCTAAAAGATCACTACACATGGAATGGAAAGGGCAGAAATTGTTCGTGACTTCCCATCGGCAAGTGAAGTTCGGTCATTTTCTGGGGAGCGGGGGCCTCACTGTAGCAGTTGCTTCAGAAGACAAACGCCTTTGTATTGAATGTCTCCCTTTCTCCTCCCTGCCCCCCCACTTTTACTTCTGGGCGTGATGTCAGTACAGTATTGGGATATCATTTTGGCCAGTCTAGTCTGGCTGCATCCCCTCCCTGCCTCTTGCCCACCCCCAGTCTACTGACCTTTGTGGGTTCTTAGAAAGACAGCCTCAGTGCTGTACCAGTGCTGCTCAACAACAGCCAAAGCATTGGTGCAGTATCAACATTTTAGCTCCAAGCGTATAAGCTGTTGTGTGGAAAGTGAGCTCCATCCCAGCTGGACCCAGTACAGTAGCATTCTGGTATTTGTTACTTGTTGCTTCCTCAAACTCCATAGTTTAAAAAAAATAAAAATCTCTTCTATGAGATTCATTCAGTGTTTACTTCTAATAGTTCTGTTTCTCAAGAATATCAGAAATAAATTATGTCTTCTGTGACTGTAGTGTGTAGTTGATTTTTCAATTAGCCTTAGTAGTTATTTCAAATAGTCAGTTTGTTCTTCACAAAATGATAGCTATTTAGCTGAAGTACATAGAAATCCAAGCAGTAATGCAAAATCAATCTTTTGTAAGGTTATTTGAAGCACTGATATGGTTATAAGTTAATTTTACAGTGATTAAGAAACAGCACAGTTGGGACTCTTCATTAGACTTTGTTCTGACGATACCTTTCTCTATGTTTGAAGAGAAAGACATGAGAATTAATGACAAAATACGAGATTTTGAGCAACTGAGGTCTAGGTTTTGTGTTATTATGAGAGTTGATGTTAAGGAAGGTTTTGTAAATAGCTTGATTTCTCATCTTAAATCTAAAGTTTATTGATTTCAGGCTGACATCTAAACTACCCTCTGCTATTGACACAGTGTAAGAGATCTTTCATTTGTCTCAGAATTAAAAAAACAAAATGTTTCAGAAAAGTGAAGAAATCAGTAATTGAGCATCTATTTTAGGTTCAGCTCTGACTTAAAAGGAAGAAATATTTGCAAATGGAAAAGTAGAAGGGGATTTTCTTCAGAAGTGACTATAAAATGTTAGATTCACTTGGAGAAACTTAGGGAAAAAAAGTTTCAGCAATTACAGAGCTCTTTGTGACAGTCTTTGGACTTTGGAATAATGCTGTCAAGGCTAAAAAATCAGTTCTAGTGCATGTCCCATACTTTCTTAATGTTGAGATAATATTTCAGTTTATAAACCAACATAAATATTAACGAGATGTTACATAATAGAAATTTTTCAGTGGCGCAGAAATCCAAGATTTGTGTGAGCAAAAAGAATGCTACAGAAGAGAAACTGTAAAACAGCCGATCTGGTTTGACATGACCTATTAATGAGGAATTTCAATCTTCATCTCTTAGAAAGGGTGACAAACTTAGTAAGGGAAAAACATTTAGGTACAATACTGCTTGCTTTCGATAAATTTCCTCACATGAGTAAACTGAGGAAGCATCAGGTGATATTATCAGCATCAAGTTGGAAAATTATCTTTACATGGTAATTATCTATCATGTCAAGGTGAAAAGTTTAGTGAGATGGATGGTTGAAGAGAACACATCATTGCAAAAGTAACTTATGTTACTAAGTTGAAGAGGGATTGAAAATTTTTCATTTTGTTAGTTTTGCTTTTTTTTTCTTTGAAGGTAAGGACTATATCCAAAATGCTCTTGGTGAATTAGAGAGAATCTCTGAAATCAATGAGGTGAAATGCAGTGCAGGCAAGTTTGAAGCACTGCAGATAAAAAGGAAAAACTTGGATATATGAATATAAATCAGGAAGTAATTACTCTGTAAAAATGACAGAAAAGGATCTGAAGATACTGTAGACCTCAGTTTACATATGAACTAAGCTGCTGGGAGAAAATAAAAATTATTCTGGAGGATAATACCAGACATGTTGTAGGAAATATAATATTGTTTAGTTTGGCAAGTCTGCTACATATAGTTCATCCTCTTATCACCTTATCACCTTCCTCTTGAGAAAATACCAGGCAAACTGGAAATTGTTCTCCATTGTTGTTACGCTTTTCTTCCATGAAATGAAAACTGGCTTTTTTAAGAAGAATGATATTGAATTTGAGGAAGAAAAAAATATCACCCTAATAATGGTAGCATAAATTACTACAGTGAGCAGAAATTCTCTGTTGTGCTTTCTCTGTAGTTAAACATCTGTCTAGGTATTCTAGAGTCTGCATCCATACTGAGTTGTAATTAAGCAGTTCTTTCCGATCTTGTCCATCTCTCCATGCGTACAGTGATCAGACATCATGCTTTGGCTGGACAGAATTAGTTTATGCTTTAATTATTTTACATAATCTCTTGAGGTGATTGGGGTGCTACTTCTTTCATGCTAAATGCTGTTTTAATTTAGAGCAGAAAGGAACAAAGTTGAGTTTTGACTTAATCAAATGTTTTTATTTGGCTTTCATAAATCATACTTTAAAAATATTATGACACCTATGTCTATAACGTGTCTGTCATTTAATGTTTATGCTAGAAAAATGGGGAATGAGATTGCACTAGCATTGAGACAGTAGGTACCCTTTGATTACTGTTCCATAGTGGAATAGCCCTGTGGGGAAAAAAATGGCACTCTAGGGATTGCTTGGATTTGTATGTTTCTGCAGGCAAAGTTTACAGTCCTGTAAATTTAAATGTAGGATTTTTGTAGGCATAATACATTGACAAATATGCCTGCTGGTAATACGTCTCATACTGATAGTCCCAGAACAAGTCAATAATAATGCTTATATTGATAGCGGCAGTGCAGGAGATGTTACTTGGTGTTATAGCTAAAATCCATGTTATCTCTTTAATCATAATTACATTAGTATCGGCAGACTGTTGACAATACTCGCATTACTATTGATAGATTTCTGTCAATAACATGTTACCAAATAAAATATATTCATTCGTAATTTGTACAATGCTCGATAACAGCACTAACATACCAGGAAAAATTCCTATTTCCTTGGTGTTGTTCAATTTTTTGCAGTTGTTTTACAGTGTGTTGTGCTGTACAGGTAGGATTGTTGACAGACAAAACATAGGTTATTTAAGAAAGAAAAGTTCACTTTTTTTTTTTTAAGAGGGGTCAGTGGCGGGTAAAATTTTTAGTTCTTTTAAGCAATACCTGTGATGGTGTAAAATCAAGAAACTTAAGTAGTAGTCTTTAGTGTTTTGTCTTCAAAGCTAATTGTCAAGTTAATCACACACAGGCATGTTTTTTTTATCTCCACCTGATTTTTCCTTGCTTAGTTCTAATTGTATTAGTTATATGTGATGCAATTGTGAACTGACCATTGATATTTCTATCTAGTTATTGAATCTACAATTCTGAATATTTAAATTTTAAATGTTCTATATATTCTATTTTTAAATTAATAAAAACAGTAAATGCTGAAAAACAAGATTTGAAAGGAGGAAAACTAACATCCCTTTGATAGTCTGTTAAGCTCAGCACAATATGGAGTTTAAAACTAATATTAAAAAGTATAAGTGAAATGTACTGATGCTTAGCGAATGTGTTTATGATACGTTGTTTTGAGAGAGGACAGATTTGTCATTTATTCACATGGACCAGAATTTGTGAAATCAGCACAAAATGAAAAATCTAACAGAATTTTGAGAAGATTTCATTTAGAGGAAGTAAAAAATGAAACATTTTTTAGTTATCTTACAGTTATTATCACTTGAAGAAATGACCATTGTAAATATGGAATGAGAATTCCCTAGAAACTAGGCAAAAAGACAGAATTCATGCCTTTTTATGAAACAAATGGTTTCAAGGCTTTTGAAAATAATTTTTACAGGAGAATGTGCATTTCAGATTTTCCTTTTAAATGTTTGTGTTCTGGAAATTAAATAGGTAACGTGTCTCAGGTGGAAAATCTTCCCTATATGTGCAGTACAATCTTAAATCAATACTGAAGCAAGTATCATATACAGCACAGTACTTCAGCATGTATGTAACAGTAAGTATGCTAAAATGAGCTTACGTGTCAAAGCTACATGAATATAATGTTTAAGCAACTCACAGGGTTATGTAAACAGCCATGATCTATGGTAAACTTTTGGTATGGATAGCAGCAATTGGAAAGACTGGGAATTATGTCCAATTTTATTGCCTAAATTGAGAATTTGTACCTAACTGTTGATCAGAAAGAAAGTTTTCTATACATAGTAACATAAGCATAACTTAAAGGATTTAAAAGGAATGTGTGTGTGTATATATATTTATATATACATACATATATAAATTTTCTGTTTGTTTCCTTAGTTCTTCATGGTTTGCATAAAAGTGACTTTGTAATTGAATAAAAATGCTAGTTGGCAATTCAGGAGCATTAAATGTAACACAGATTATATATATGCTATTGATCCTAATCTTAGGAGAGGAGACTTGCTGGTTTGGGGAAAAATTTGGAGGCTGACAAACAGTGGTTGGGTTATTGTTTCGAAAGAGGCTTCAATTGTCTGAAAACAAAATCTAATCCCACTGTAACAGTTAGGCTCATTGAAGTTATTTCCTTCTATAAAATGTCAGGGACATTAATATGTATGTTGCTCTGAAACTGATGCCTCCTGTTCCTTCTAAACTACAGCAGATACAGTGAGCGCATTAACACTGTGATTGAGCTCATTCTCAGCTACAGAATCCAATCTTTCAATAACTGTCTCCACCATTCACTGTACCTTTTCACCACTGGTGAACAAGAGCCTGCGTGCAGCAGTCAGAAACGTTTGCACCAGTGGAGGTTGACCCTCTGTCACCGCTGTTGAAATGCACCACCTGCCAGCCCAGGGTGCTCACACACACTGTTTAGTCTCCATAAACTTTCAGCAAGTGTCAGTGAATGTCAATGGGTGCCATTTTTTCCACGTGAAGGAATTCTGTGATATACCTTTCCTTCATACGGATTTCTGTGTCAGATGCCTCTTGGTCAAATTGCCCGTCTTCTGCCCTCTGTCATAAGACAGCAACTTGTAAAGGAATATTGTTGGGAATATCCAGCCTTGACTGCCATACCACTAGCACTTCCCTCCTACATTTACAAAGAGAATCACAAAACTGTCAATAGCTTGTAGCCTGTTGCATAAGTGGCAACAGAGTGCTAAGGAGGGGAGGGCACAGTGCAGTGGTAATTCTGCCTCTTGCACCCACACTGCATGCTTGCTTGAATAGATACCCATGTGTATTACACATGACATGTGCTTATGCCACTTGGCAAGCAAGATGTAATGATTATGGATAGTGATATTTTAAACTATCTATGCCTGCCTTGTGTTATTTTGTGAAGTTACTTAATGAGTTAACATACGTAGCACAGAAGAAACTAGGTGATCTCTAGAGGTCCTTTCCAACCTGTACAATTCTGTGAATACACATACTGACAAGCTTTCTAATTTTCAGTATCTGTAAGAGCTCACAAAAAGTATAAAATAATTTGTTTTTTGATTAATTTTGCGATATATATTTGATTAGTGTTTCACAAAAGCAAGATGAAATATTCCACAAGTTTAATGTTTTTGTTGCTCTCCTGTTTTAATAAAAAAAATAATTTTTCTTACTTATATACATGAACTATATTTTATATGTGGCCCAAGGCAGTTCCTCTTCACTACGTCCAGAGCCCACCACGCAAGCCAAAAGGTTCGACACCTACGCTCTAGGCAAACTAGAGTGCTTAACTTCTCTCATGAAGACAGTTTTTTCCTTATGTCTGGTAGGAATTTCTGATATTGCAACACATGACCAATTGCCTCTTTTTCTTTCATTGTGCGTCTCACAGAAAGGTGTGACTTAATCTTCTCTGTAACCTTTAGATAGTGGAAGATAACAATTAAATTGCTTTTTTAGCTACCTTATCTTCAAGTTAAACAATCTGAGTTCTTTCAGTCTCTCCTCATATGTCGTGTATTGGGGCTCCCCAGTGATATTAGTGTCTGGACTCTTCAATTTGTTGACATTTCTCTTTTTCTGGTGATAGAAAAGAGTCAAAACTTGTTGCCTGTGAAAGCCAGCAGTGCCAGGCAGAGGGGGTTAAGTATATCTCAAGTTCTTTTTTTTCCAAAGCAGCCATCTCTTCTGTCTCTAGGCTACAGTCATACATATTTTTTATTGTGTATTTTGTAATCTGTTGTGCTTCTATGTGTTTGACATATTTTCCTTGAACTTCAGTAGGTACCTATTAAGCCATATTGCACTTACTGAGATTTCTTTGAATTATCTAGCCACACTAATGGAAAAAAAAATCTGCACAGTTAGCCTACTTATCATATTTATAATTAATCTACAAAAGAAGTATCTCGTAGCACTTGGGATAGTGGAAGAAATCTGGAATAAATGATTGAGCTGATAGCAAATAGTATAACCTGTCAGCATTGAAGTTGTTTGATGAGAATGCTATTTTGAATCCATGTAAGGTTTTGAATGGGGTTTATATGTATTGGAAATTATGTAGAATGCAAATGAGAGAATAACTAAAATGGGTGTATGAGAAGGAAATTAGTAGGTGGGACTGAGGTGTTAGAAGAAATGAAGAAGTTGAGAGATTTTAGGGACTGCAGATAAGTAGCATGAAACTGAAGGGACAGGTTCCAGAGCAGATAGTCAGAGACTGAGGTTCCTAAAATGGTGATGAGGTAAGAAATAGAGGGTAGTAGGGTCTGTAGTCACTGAGGCTGGACTCACTGAAGAGTTAAGGCAAGGTGCAGTAGGGACTGGATTATTCCTGTGACCGCAAAGTGAAGGAGGTAAGTTATTGCAGTGAGACTCGATTGCGCTTTCCAAGCAAACATCCTGTGGATCAGTGCTTATTACAGAAAAGACCAGTGTGTGACACAGGCTTGGTATACTTTTATATACAAGCTTGTCAAGGAGGTTGGTGGCCCTATGCTAACTTCAGTCAGATTTTCTTACTAATGAAGATGGAAGGGTTTAAAGAAATCAGGTGGGGCTGTCCCATGCTCCACCCAAGTATCCAGTCATAGTTAATTGGAAACCACCATTGTACTGCATACATTAAGAAAAAAAATTGTATTTCCAAGAGATTTTTCCCTAAGAACATTACCAATTGTAGATCATATTTCTGTATGTGTAGGAAAAAAAATAATGCAAAAGGTGTTTTATACTGGGTTTTATAACCTTTGGTGCACCGTTTCAGAACGAGGTTATTGCTTTGGGGGACTTTTTTGTATGCTTAGTATGATATAGGGTCCATACAGCATCATTTATTCAAATTATTTTTGTGTTATATCAGGTTTTCCTCTTATAAATAGAAACTGAATCATGTTCTTCGATACTTTCTTCAGAAGATTGTTGCCTATCTGCTATACAGAGAATCCCCTTTAGAAGCTGAAATACATTGCATGCTGCCTGAAATATACCCCTTCTCCTAAATCCCTGTTTTATGCAGGCAAAAGAAAAAATACAAAAATAAGTTTGCAGTTTTGCATTAGGAAGTTGTTAACTATATTTTAATCTTGCAATTTATTGTATTTATATTCTCAGTCAGAAAATTCCAACCATGATGACATTTAAACCAAACAATTTTTAAAAATCTTTTTATTGTTCACTGTAATGCTTGAATGATATGAGGATACATTTGAAGTTGTTGGAATTTGTTATCCAGCCATTAGTATAACCCTGCACCTATCAAAGACTCAAAAAATGCATGCTTGCTTCTGTGATATGCTCTATGATAATCTGTGGTTGAGTACTGAACATTTCTTTAATTTCACAGAATGAACAAAATACCTTTATTTAGCAAATTTTATCATTCCTGTCTTGATTTCTATCCATATTTTTTGTACCTAGTCTGTAAATTTTTTAATATTTATAAGATTTTACTTTCAGCTGCAACTACTGAAGTATTAGTGGACCAATATTTTTTAACTCTGTTCTTTTCTACATATATTTTATTCTGTATGCAAATTTTCCCTGTTTTTCCATTAAATATCTTACAGTTTTACATTTTTTCTGTTTTAAGGTCCAGTTGAGTATTACCATTATGCAGGTTTTTTTTACTTTTTTTTTAATTTATACAATGAAATGTTAAATTTCTGTGTTTTGTGAATATCCAAAAGAGATTACACGGTTCTCTATAACCAAATAAAAATGTTACTGTCAGTGAGAAATAGTCTTAACATAACTTATTTTGAGAGGCAATCGTATGCTATTTGTATAAACCTTGCTGAAAGGACTCATAGTAGTTCCTGATAGTATATTAATAACTGAGGAGGCATTTTTGTTATTTCATGTGTACTCATGATTTGTTACAACTTTGATATCTATAATAAGAAGTAAAATAGGAAATACTTTGTTATACTAAAATCTATTTGTGTTTATTCCTAGAAAGTATTTTTTTGAGAAGAAATGGCATCCAGCACTGGAAATGAAAATAGTGTGAATCCTGTGCTCCGAATAAGTCAACTTGATGCTCTTGAACTAAACAAAGCCCTGGAACAACTAGTGTGGTCCCAGTTTACCAGCTGTTTTCATGGATTTAAACCAGGGGTGTTGGCTCATATTGAACCAGAAGTTAAAGCATTTCTGTGGCTTTTACTGTGGAGATTCACCATCTATTCTAAGAATGCAACTGTGGGACAGGCTATTCTGAATATTCAGTACAAAAATAACTTATCTCAGACAGAGAAATACCAACCTCTGAGCAAACACCAGAAGTTATGGTATCTTATTTTCACTGTTGGTGGAAGATGGTTAGAGGAAAGATGTTATGATTTATTTAGCAATCGTCAACTGCAATCCTTCTGCAAAATCAAGCATTATATTAACTTTGGATCTGGACTTCTTAAACTTTGTGGACTTGTAAATTTTCTGATTTTTCTTCAGAAAGGTACGTTTGCAACACTTACTGAACGCATTCTAGGAATTAGATCAGTTTTTTGCAAGCCACAAAGTGTTCGCCAGGTAGGATTTGAATACATGAACAGGGAACTGCTGTGGCATGGCTTTGCTGAATTTCTGATCTACTTGCTACCACTTATTAATGTACAGAAACTGAAACTTAAACTTTGTTCTTGGTGTTTGCCTATTGCCAATCTTTCTGATAGTGAAAAAACATTAGCAACTCATTGTAAGGCATGTTCACTGTGTGGGGATTGGCCTACCATGCCACATACCATAGGCTGTTCGCATGTTTTTTGTTACTATTGTATTAAAAGTAACTATTTGTTTGATATGTATTTTACCTGTCCTAAGTGTGGCTCAGAGGTACACAGTCTTCAGCCACTGAAATATAAAGTTGAAATGACAGAATTACATGTCTATTAAGGAGGTTGTTCTCTTCCTGTATTGTGCATGAGATGAATGGAGATGAATGTTAAAAAAAAATCAGAAATTACTGTCAACAGCTTGAAAAACAGTTTTGGAAATTCTTTATTTTCTGGTGTTATTTTTTTACTGAGTAGCAGTGCCAACTTGCGTCTCTGAAGAAAGGAAAAGAGGAGTTCACTAGTTGGTCTACTCTCTCAGGCTACGTGATCCCAGTTTGGTACCCCCATGTTGTTGGTAGTCTTCTTAGATCCATGGTCTGGCAATCTACTACTTCCCAAGTTCGTGCTGTATTCTTCTCTCAAGGGTAGATGAGAAGGTACTCAGTCCACTTTGGATTTTCTCAACCTTGTTGTAAAAGCTTCTGCTGTTGCCAATGTAGCTATATGGATTTTGTGCAGAAGTCATCCTAGTCAACCTAAAGAATAGTTTTAAATTTTAATATTTAAAATTTGAATTCCCAGTGTAATGCACCACTGAAAAAGAGCAATGTATAAAATGAAGTTTTATGTCAGATAATTATTAATAGCTTTGATTGCATTCAGATCCCAATAAGAAAGCATATTCTTTTTCTAACTTGTAATTGCTTTCTTATGAATAGACAGCTTCGAGTGATCTATTTGTCAGCAGACAAAACATTAACTTGTACCCACAGGAGGTACAGCCATCTCCTGATCAAAGTGCTCCTTCTAGGTCTTCATGAGATAACAGAGCCCACTTTCTCACCTACATATATGCCTGTGATCTTCAGTGACGCACACATGACCACATCCTGCTCCTTCCCTGTCAAACTGAGGGATCCAGTCCATCATCTCTTGGAACGTGGAAGCTACCTGTGGTAACCCACATCATTCTTAATCAGACAGTGTGGCAAAAAACCCTGTTTATTTATATGATGCTGTCTTTGGGACTTGCCGTTCTTTCTTTGGTATGGTCAGGCTGGGTGCCAAACCTTACTAACAGCTATGTACCACACAGAAAATAGATCAAGCCCAGATGTATGTGTGTAGACATACCAAAAAGAAAGGTAACTATTCCTGTTAGGGAGTTACTTCTGTTTTCTCTGCTGACTTTGTGATGTTTTTATTCCTTTTATAAGGCTTCATCCACTTAGTCTCTTTATGTTTGGTTAGTTTTTTTCCTTCAAATTTGCAGTCCTTTCTTAACAAAATTCTTTATCCAGAAGTATGTCATTAACACAAAAACATGTTTTGTACTGCTTTGGCACTCAGAATTTGTAATTGAAGCAGAATAACAGTATTAATAAAATTGCTAGGAAACTCCTCATTTGTTTTGATTTCATTGAGAATTAACAATTATTGTGTTTTTTGGAAGATGTTTAGATTAAGGGAGTTACAGAATGTTGATTCTGTTTCCACAAAACACTACTCTGTGTACTCCATATTCTGTAAAGAGATATTGTGTAGTAGTGTTATGAAAGCAGGAGATCAGTGTTCTGCAGAAAGAGTTACAGAGTTAGTACCTGATTTCTGTATTACCTGGAAATATCTATTTCTTTTTCAATAAATAAGCTGTTATGGAAGAGGGTGATCTGGACAAAATGGTGAAAGTAAAATCTTAAGCTTGAGCAGATACAATCCAAACTGAGGAATATCCTTATTTGAGATTGTATTTACTCCAGGATGCATCATTCTTATGAAAACCAAGTTAGCAAATAAAAGATGCTTCTTAAAAGGAGGTTCTGAAGTTTGCTTTTTTACTGTTATTTTTATCTTAAGACATACATTTTGTTTGCTTGGGGTGATTTTTTGTTTAAGCTTTTGAAGGCTAGAGACTAGTTATCATACCTAATTGATAGTTTGACCCTTGGGCCATTTTATACTTTGGCATTTATGAGACCAAAATGCAAAGTGGGAAACAAGTTTATAGTTGCTATTCGCTTTTAAAAGTTTATTTGATTTTATGTTGCAAAGCAAAAACTTTTTTAAACAATATTAACAATAAACTGGCAATTTTTCCATCTTTCTGTGTGTTTGCTATGAAACTATATTGTCTTGAACTAAGAAGAAAATACTGTGGTGTGGCTGTGCACACAGAGTAAGAAGCATGTTCTTGCTGCCATGTAGATATTAAAGCTGATGGTCATTTACTTACAACCATGATCTTGGGGAGAAGTTTTAAAGTGATGCTTCGTACCTTCTCAATGCCAACATCTTTTTCATTTCCAGGTAGAACTGATTGAGTAGATCACAGCTGCTTTCCTTTACCAACTCAGGAGGTTTTTCCAACTAGCAAGGTAGGATCCAACAAAAGCCTGACAAGGTAGCTTTCAAACAAAAGCAGATTGTTTGAGGATCCCAATTAGCCTGGGACCAGAGGAGTACGTAAACACATAGAGAGAGAGCATTTGCCAAGGCCAAGCAGCACCCATTCTGCTCCCAGGAGCACATCTTGGGTTTTGTACTCTGCTTAAAATATCTGATAATGCTTACTGAACACAAACCCAGTCTGGGTAGTAGGTGTAGGCAAACTTGTTCTGCAGTAGGTGTTACAGGCAGATGTTACATCTGTACTCAGGTCTGCTTGGATAACAAGGTGATGTAAAGTACAGTAAAGACTGCTGTGTCACCATTCAGCTCAAGTAATTTCCTTGAGATATCTTAAGGAGCAGAAGGCTGTTCATCTGCAATCTGCATTGTGCTGTATTGTAGCAGATATAACAAGGAAGTAACTGTGTCACATTGGAGCAGCCCAGGGGAGAAATTGACTCTTTTCTCTTCTACCATTAACTGTATTCACTGCAACTGTTTGCCTAACCTTTTACTGCAAAACTTTGAAGTTTAAATAAATTGACTGAAGAGTTCTGTCATATGCACTAAGTTTAGACAGTTGCCAACTTGTTTAGAGATCTTACTTAAGTAATCTCCAGGACACAGTCTGCAAAGGAAATAGTCCAACCTTGCATCTCCAAGGTTGCAGTTGGGAAGGAGGAAAAATTCGTCTGGAGGAGTAACTGGCAAAGATCCTTCTCTCAGATATATCATCTCAATGGAGAAAAAAGTGATAGCTTAGTGGTTCTCTAAAAGTCTTCAGGTAAATTTGCCTGATTCCCTAGCGAGAATGTTAGTCTGCCTCTGTAGTTCACGAATCAGGGGCCTAAAGACAAGATATGAAAAGGATCTGGTGTCTATGCCAGGGCAAGGCAAACACTAGGACTGGGAAAGTAGAATGGATCCTGTTACATCAATCAAAGACAGTAGTGTGTTTGTGGCAATTTTGACTCTTGCATTGGATTTTGTATTAGCAAGGATTTTTAAACCCTGAGCTGCTTCAGAACAGGTTTACTACTGGTTAAGTGGTTACAGTGAAGGAATCTTTTCCTACAGCTCTTGGTCTTCAAAATTTCTTGTCAATTGTTATACATGGTGTGATGAGTTACCAACAATGCAGTTCTCATTCTGGATGTTGGTACTGAACATATCCCTGGAATTCTCCATCTTATTTTAGATGCACTAAACCACAACAGGAGTTGAACATTTGACTGAACATGCTATGGAAAACTCAATTATCTGGATAAAAATGTATGGTCTGTGAAAAAAGGCATACGCAGCATTCATGGCACGGACACAGAAGCTAATGAAGCTTTTATGAAGATGTTTTTTCATCGATGAAAAGAAGGTGCCAGTCTGTATGTACTGAAGTAGGTAAGAGTTTCTCAAATGAGAGATATCATATAAATGATATCTACAAAACAGTCTTGTAATTAGCAAAAGCCCACGTGATGTATCGTGTATTGATAACTCCTAACTTCAGGTTCTTTTGATAAAGGATCCTACCAAAGACAGTGTATCCTGTGAACTGCCCCACATAATAAACTCAATTGGTTTAAAGTCTTTCAAAGGTAAATTTGGAAAGCTAATAATTTCCATTACTACAGGGTAGTATGCACAATGCTAATGAACCATCCCTGATTTATTCAATACTATTCGAAAGATCAGTGTCATAATAAAGACAGTGAGAGTATTGGGCACAGGAATCAAAGATGTACAGAACTATAGCATCAGGACAAACAACACAAAGATATGAAAGAGGGCTTTTTCCAGGTGATAACTTTTGCTGTCACTGCTGTTCACTGCATGTAGATAAAGTTACCATGTGGTGAGAAGAATTTCTTCTTACAAAACTAATCTTTGAATGGCCAGAATATGCTGTAAACATAGGAATGAGATGGGCAATTAGTCAAGTGGCACAGTTTCTATTACATACACTGTGGTAAACAGGATAACAGTTAAGTCATGCTCAGCCAACAATCTCCAGGTTGCAGAAGGTACAGGTGGAGCTGCATTGTGCCTTCTCAACTGCACCCATTACACAATCCATATTGCTGTTAACAGCAACAGTGGGTAGTGTAGCAGTTTCAAAGGTAAGGCACAAAGGAAAGCAGGTTACTCGTTATGCTCGTTTGACTCGTTGAGTCAAACTCCTCATCACCCAAGGTAAGAATAAATTAATTATGTCAGTTAAATTACTTTCAAAAAAAAGCAAAACACCACAGCCCAATCATAGAAATACAATCATCTTGACACGTTTGATTGTGAAAAGTCATTTTATGCAGTGGTCAGTTCTAGCCCCCAAGGTATCAGTTAAATTTGTGCTTAAAGGAGACTTGATTTATTATTTTATTTTAGGACTGATATGTATTTCATAATTTTATAATTCTCAGGATACTTGCTTAAGAAATGCTGTTTTCTCATGTACTCTAGACATTACTTAGAGAAAGAAAAATTATCTTACATGCAAACCCAGTAAGCTCATAAACAATACAAGAGGAGGGCTGTGCAAAGAAGAGCAGGTACTTGGCTGATCATGGAGATACATTGCCTGGTTTAGACAAATTGCTCCCAAGTATGATTTTCTTCTATACTGCAGATCTACATCTTGAAACAGAAGCATTTTTTTTTAATAAAAGTATTTATTGTACTTCAAAGTATGTTAACAAAGACAGCAGTGTTATTACAGTGTCTGTTATTTTTTCTCATAGAGAATGGATGGAAATTTTAATTCTATTACAGAAGTAAAAGCTCTTCTTTTGGTATTTTGTAAGCAGATGATATTCTGCTAGTGACTGTCTTTTTTGTAATGTGTTAGTCTAAATTCTGAATTCTATTATTTCACATCTACAGCAGCTCAAAGTATATTTTTTATAAACAGCAAACTTCACCTCATAAAAATTCATTACATAAGGGCATAAACAAGTACTTTTCCTTCCAGTCATTGGCAGTAAGTGATTCATCAGTTTTCCACAGAAAACCAATTTCATTGCAGATGTTCTGTAATTTCCAGACTCTCTGAATTGTAGAATCATATCATCCAATCCTACTGCAAGAAATGTAGGATTTTTTTTATATTTTTTTTTTTTCTAAAGGCAGGCCTGAGGAGAAAGGCTGTGCTTAGTCTTTTTAATAGGATTGAATATCATTTGCTGTCTCATCAGTTTTGTGAAATAACCATAAAGTAATCAGCTTGCCATTCTTTCCTTTCCTATAGAGGCTATCAATTTACCCACAATGCTGATTCCATAGTAAGTGCATAAGTGAATAACTTGCAGGAAAGAAAAAACCTTACTTTGAGGTTAAACAAAATGTAACTGGTTTACATAGTTGTCTCTCTTTCCGCCTTCATTGCTTTCTTCTTTCCTTTCTCCCTTTCTCCTTATGTCCTTTCCTCCTTCCTTTCTCTCTTAAACCTGTGATTAGGGAACTGGCTATGCATTAAATAAAACAATGGTGAAAACACCTCAAAATACAGATTTTTTTTCCATAGTATCAGCTACTAATTCAATTGTTTTATCTCAAAAACCAGTTGACCCTAAAAGCTACTCTTTACAAATGTATGCAATTCTATTTAATTCTAGTTTATGCAGCATATATGATCCAGCCTACTACATTTCCAGCTTCAGTTCTGATAGCTGGAGAAGGGAAAGGAGACAGATACCTTCAGACAAAAACAGAATGGGCAAGTTTAAAACAGAAACTGTAAGAGTAGCAGATACAGCAAGAAGCAGAAATAATTATTTTCCAGTAAGGAGATTGTATTTCCCTGTTAAGGCCAACACAGGGTTAAATCTGGCCCTTACAGAAGGAGCTGATAGTAGCAAAATTCACAGATGAAGCCAGCAAGTGAATATTGTCTTACATTGCTTTGTTCTTGTATATGTGTATATGTTATGGATATTTGTTAATTTAAACAACATAGAAAATAGGTGGCACTTTCTTAGCATTCTTCTATAATTACTGTTTAATACTTGAAGATTTAAACATGCTCAGAGAATGCTGAAAATATTAGTGTATTCCCTAGATGTCAAAGTCAGTGATAGTTTGCAGTCTGTTTTAAAAGCTTTCCAATACCAATATTCAAATTCACTTCATTGAGCTACCCTAGCAGTATCATGCATAATCTAGTCTCAGCCAGAACTCAAGCGTAATTATAAGTTTTGTGACATTAAGCTGTATAATACTGATAAACAATTATAGTCTTTCTCATATCCTGTTATGTCTTTCATAGTTAAATGTCCTTCAGCTTTATATGGAACTAGGTAGTGTCTAAGAAAAAAAAGTAGAAATTAATTGGCTGTCTTCATCACTGAAAATCATTATTACTTTGAAGGTGATGCTGCGGAATTACTTAAGTCTTTATAGCTGTTCATTTCTGTTTTTGTTTGGTCTACTAATCTTAGCACAGTTTGAATGAACATTTCTCTGGACATGTATGAATCACTGAACAATTTCAGAGCAAGATCCAATCTTGTATTTACATCCAAAAAAAAAGAAGTATATAGTTTGATGTTGACAATATTTATGTAAGTCCTAAGGGAGAAAACAAATTTTCTAAAGACTATGAAAACAGCAAAGTTTTCAGATTCAGGATTTCAGCAGATTTAGTAACTACACTATGTCTACACTAGCAAACTGAACTGGTCCAGACCTATTTTTATTTTCGTGTGCTGCAGCCATGGTATGCACTTGCCTTGTATTGCAGCTATGCTCACAGACTGTACAATCTAACTTAGTAAGATAAAAGTGGACTGAGGACTCGTGCTCCCGTATGCTAAACTTCATAGAAAATGAAGTTCAGTAGGACTTGGGGAGCTATAAGTGGAGCATCAGCTCCGATTTTGACATCACTGATTCCGTAGAAGAAACTGTGACTCCCTGAGCTGATCCTCTTCCACCAAGGTTACATCTTCCTTGCTCTAGCCTTACAAAGTGTTCTTTGGGACACAGAATTCCTGAAGGACAGTCATGCCATTAAAGTCTGAGAGAAAGAATGCATTGAGTACCTTGGCCTTTCCACCGTCCTGGGTAACCAGATCTCCCAACTCCTTCAGTACATGTCCCACATTTTCCCTAGTCTTCCTTTTGCCACTGATATACTCATAGAAGCCTTTCATGCTACCTTTGGCATCCCTGGGCATATTCAGTTCTCTCTGGGCTTTAGCTTTCTTAACTTGTTCCATGGTTGCTCACACAGTGTCTCAGTTTTCCTCCCAGAGTAGCTGTCTTTGCTTCCAGAGTGATTGCTTTGATATACAAAGAAAGGGTGAACACTGATGTTGGCATTCAGTCTACATTTCTTGTGTATACATTGAGATAAAGCAATGGACGAAGTGCCAACCAAAGCAAAGAGTACTCTTTAGTCCTGAATTAGTGTGGTGAAGAATGAGAAATTACACATTAATTGTAACAAAAAATGGATTTCTTCATGTGTATATGTATATCTATTCATACCCTACATACAAGGTGGTTTATTAGCTATTTTTTATAGCATCTAATGATTGTAACATCATAAACTTTCCTGTTGATCTGAAAGCAGTGCAGCTGTCTCCCAAGGTGCCAGAGCACCTGAAAAGAGGGAAGGCACTTAGCAATTGGGAACTAGGGATTTGTCACATGCAGCCTGGTGGAGCTGAAGAGAGCAGTGCATAAAATGAAAGTTGATTTTTACTGAGCTATTGACAAATCCAATTGAATTAAGTTTCTTTTTCTTTAAGATGCTTCTCTGGAGCTGTCTGTCTGAAAAACAATCAGCCTGCTAACTGCAGACTCCAACTTAATATGTGGGAAAAGATTTTTCTTTCTATGATTTAGGTTGCACTGACATGTAGAATGAAGGCTTAATAATGTACTTTATCATTAGTCCAATGAAATTACAGATATCAACTCTTTTAATAAATTAAAGTTATACCACATGGAGAAAAGGATTAAACCACATACAAAATTAAGGCTATCTTCATTCTTCTCTGGTCTTAGACCTATTGAAATTAAAAGGACCAGTTTCAGAAAGTTGCTAGGAGACCATAATCACAAGTGTCAGAATAATACATTTTTATTTAAAATAGGAAATGTAGATTAATGAACATACTTAACAGATAATGAGTAAAGGTACTGAAAGCATCTATGTTCTATCAAATTTCAGGTGAAAAATTTAATTTATATGTTGAAAAGCCAATGTGAATTGAAAGTCTTCAAGGTAAAGCAAACTAACACAGTTAGAACTGAAGGACACATAAGTACTTGATTAGAAGCCCCTAGATGCAGCACTGTGAAGCACAAGAAAATTTTCCAGTTTGAAAGAACAATAAGACTGAAAACAGAGAATAGGAAAAGAAATGATGTAGCTATTGTCATCTCATGTAAGCATTTTGTTGAAGCTAAGGTAAGATGAGCCAATTCCTTTGAAGACAACTAATAGATTTGAAGGTAAGCTACTGAAAAAAATGCTGTATTTACAGTGTATTCAAAGTAGAGAGTACTAAGAAGTAAATTAAATCAATGATATGAAAAAATCAGCCTAGATGAAAAATTAACCTATTAAATGCTAAATAAAAGGATACTAAGATTTCTTAAACCAAATATAATAACGGTATTTACTTCTGTAGGATCTGTTGATTTAATTTGTGCCATGACAATTTAAACAATTTAAATACCTGCAGAATATTTTGCATATATGATTTACGATCTTTGTGTTCTGGGAATCAGATGTACAAGAATGTTCTGTACTTCAGAATCTGAAACAGAGAGATATTTATTCTCCTGTCACACTTTTAGATGTAAGAGAGAAAACATAAAAAACTCACCATGATGACCACCTCAGCCTCATGTGCATAGCATGGAATATATTCTTATTGATTCACATCAAAGTCTTAACAAGAAAGCAAATTAACAAGACCCATAAATACTAAGTAAAATAATTTTAATAATAATAATGAATGGTTTCTTATAATCTAAAAGACACCTGGAGAAGACAGGAAAGGAGAAACTGGTTCAGTATTTGGCTGCTAACTACTCCTACTGATAAAAAACAAAAACAACAACAACATAGATACAGATCTTCCTATTCTAGGGAAAAGCATCTGTTTACTAACACAACAGGAATCACAAAGCTCTCTTGAAATAATGGTAGTTTGAATTAAACTGGCAATTTCATTTTTATTGTGGGCTCATCCTCATAAAAACAACAGGATAATAGATTTCTATGCTGGTTGCTCTTGATAAATAGTAAAGCCAGACTATTTTTTTTGTTTTTTTTTTTTTACCAAACCGTCACTTAGTTAATTCTAACTTAAATACTTCTAATAAACTATAATATTCATAGGTTTAATTCTAAGTGAAGCATATATTATTCCCAATAAAAAGAAAATTTAGTTGCATGCAATAAGGCAACATTCGTGCCTAAAGCTATTACAGTGCTGGAATAATAGATTTTTGGTGATGTTAGCTGAAATGACAGCTACTTACACAGAGAGAGCATAACCTGAAATAGTGTTTCACTTAAAAGCAGTCTAGATTACTGTCATTTTAATTGTTGTCTCTTATTTGAATATTTGTGTAAGTAAAATTTTAGAAATGAGAGTTTTCCACTGTCCATTATATTAATGAAATAAGGGAAAAATATTTTTGTAACTGTATAATGTTAAGTAATAAGAACAAATCTGGTTTGTGTGTCAGAAAAAGGTTCAATTATCACCAGCTCAAAAGTGGTTTATATTTCCAAATTTTAGAGTTCCTGATGGATGAATTGCCTTTCAGTTCCTACAACTCTGTTACTTTTGATCTGAAGATACTTCTGGTAAATTGAAAAGGATTGGGGCTGGATATTCCATCCTTAAATAATGCCTTTATCAGCTGGTAAAAGGTAAAACGAGTAAGAAAAAAAAAAAAAGAAAAAAAATACTATTCAGTATAGCTTGATAGAAATTACAGATTTAGATAAAATATATTTAACTGAACTTCGATAGCAACATTATTTAGTTGTTTTTATATAGAATGATATAACTCAGGAATTTCTTTTTTTTATTTGCATTCTAGTTTAACACTGTGCCTCAGATCCTTATGTTAGGGTATGAATTCTAACATATTAGAACTATAGCTTGAGTAATCAGCTAATAATTAGGAAACAAAAAATTTCATTTATGAAATGTAAAGGAAAAAACAAGGTAATACACTGTTTAAACGTGTGTACTTGTTTTCTTCCTGTTCCTTCAATGAATTATTTGCTGTAACAGAAAACAGAGTTCTCTCTTCTTAGGAATTTTCAGAAACCAGTTACCAGCTATATTTCATAGCTATTATATAGGGAAAAAAATAAAGGTTAAAATTAGTGGTTTACAAGGAACACTTATGGAAGAATTTTACACCATTTTTAAGCTTATTATACATAAAATTACTAAATAATAAGCAAGATAGATGTGATTAACTCTTAAGCAGAAATAATCAGGCTCTAAAACCATATTCAATGAAATATTTCTGCACTTAAGTTTAATGTAGAGATCCACAAGCCCACAGAATGACTGAGCATCTCACTTTCTACAGGTACTTACATTACTACAGAAAATTTCTAATATTCATCATCTAATATTCTGGTACTGTATGTGATGCAAAAGTACAGCTCTTTCAGGAGAGCTGAGCATGCAATTGCCTACCCTTAGTCTAAGATAATAGGGGATTTATGAAGTAGCTATAGTTCTGTCCATTATGGAAGAGGCTTTTACAACAGTCGTACACCAGATTCTCTAAGCATGCTTGTTCAAAACAATGAAGAAGAAGGCAGTGATAGGTATACCTACCTATTCACTTCTATATCTTGGGGTTCAGCACTTGAGGGGTAATAAATATCAGCTTCCATGGATGTTGATGGGAACTTAATCTTTCAACAGTAAGAACTGATGGTATTCAATCTATCTTTGAATACATTAGGCTCTCTTTTCTTCTTTGTCTACTAGACCTAAATAATATTCTGAATGACTTGTATGTGAGAGATGCAACACATGACCTAAAATTTCATTTTACTATTTGTTTATAAAAAATTGGAAATTCTAATGTCACTATATTCAACTCTGAGAAGTGGCAAATGACAAAAAACTTCTTGCATTCTTTCTTAACAGGGGCCAAAACATTTCAATTTTTGGTTATCATACAGTACTTTACTCACTTTCCGATCCTGAGACCAGAAGTTGAGTATGTAGACCTTAATATCTTATGTAAGAAAATTATCCTATTCTTGAACAACAAATTCTTCAGTTTTGCATAGTCTTTTTACTAACATGAAGGCACCATTTTTCTTGCATATTTTCCTTATAGCCCGAAACTGCAGTACAGATTATCACATAGGAAAAAGTAGAGTTTAAATGAAGAGTTAAGTGTATCTTTCATACTGAAATCTTTGTAGATATACAGCATGCAGTGTATATATCAAAGATAGGTTTTGTTGTTTATGTACACACAACCACTTTAAAATTTTGTATCTGAGGACAGAGATTTGCAGTTGTGCAGTTCACACAGTGAATTTGCTCTGAATCTCTATTCACATCAAAATACCCATAGATGCATTCAGATTCTCAATGAACAGATATTTGGGTTGCATTTCCTTCATTTCAGCTTAGCAGACTGACAGTATAAAGAAAGTAAATGTGTCTCTGCTCTTCCACTCCCATCTTCAAAGATGTTGACAGTGTTCAACTGTTATCTTGAACAGCATTTTTATCCTCCTAAACACTACATGAATTTCATGCATAAAACTGAGCTGTATAATTTTATGCCTGTGAGACACAGAAAGAGTGACACAGAAACTGTATAGTCTTACCCAGTATACAGTGTCATTAAAATAATTTTACACAGATCACCACAAGAAGAGTGGAGTAATGAAGTATACAGATCCATTCTTAGTCCTGTCCCAACTTTGGATTTTGATACTGCTACTTGCAAATACTTATTTTTCTGTGAGGGATATGAGAGATGGAAGAAAAGAGGGATTGTCAGTTCAGACTACGATTTATGACAGCCTTCTGTCAAAGTTCCCTATCAGCTGAAAGTCAAAGTGCAACTTCAAGGTAAACTTAGGATTGGTCCCCTTTTCTGCGAGGCACGTAGCTGTGGGCAACACACAGTCTGTGCTGAAGCAGGGAAACCTCTCAGTGGGCAATGGGAGCATTCTGTCAGAGAGCAGCTGCCGCTCTCCATCAGCCCTCCTCATGGCAGCAGGGCTCTGAGCAGCAGGGCAACCCCCTGCACATACAAAGGTGGCCCCTAGGAAGCACAGCAACTGAGGAGGGTGACAAAGAGGACAGCCAGTTTTGCCATCAACACCAATCTATGGGAAGAGTCAGCACTGTGGAGGGAAAGGATGGCGTCCAGAGGGACGCCGATAAGCTTGAAAAGTAGGCCTATTCTAAATATACTGGGGATTGCTCAGCATGATTTTTGTGAAAGGAAGTAATGTCTCTGATTGGTAACTTTTGAAAGAAGTAAGGGAACATAGTACAAAGGTTGAACTAGGGATTTGATTTAGTAGCTTGGTGGGTAGGGATGGTGGTGGGAGGATGGTTGGACTAGATGATCTTGTAGGTCCTTTCCAACCTTGTAAATCTATGAATCTATGAAAAGGCCAGGTGCAAGGTCCCGCACTCGCACTGAGGCAATCGTAGGTATAAATGCAGGCTGGACAGAGACTGGATTGAGAGCATCACTGAGAATGTTTTGGGAGAGCTGGTGGATTAAAAATTCATTTTGAATCAGCAATGTGCATATGCAGACGGAAAGTCAACTGTATCCTGTGCTCAGTCTAAAGAAGTATAACCAATGGAGATGAATCTCCACTTTTACCATTCTTTTAAGACACCATCTGAAGTACTGTGCTCAACTCTAGGGTCCCCAGCATAATAAGGACATGGACACACTGTAGCATGCCAAGAGGAGAACCATGAGTACTTATAAATAAATACTTCTGAAAAATCACTCAAGGATTTGAGTGGACATAATCTATTTTTTTTTAATGTTTATCTCGTAATTTGTTATATGTTTCCTGTGTCTAACAATGCAATTGAAAGAGTAGTCCTGTTTGTTGTTTTGTGAGGTTGTTTTTTTTTTCAAGTCTAGTTAATCCTCAAAAATGTAAAATGAATTTTTGTGTTGGAGAAGTAAAAGACTTTCTCAAAGGGATATATTTTCAGAAAGTGTCAAGACATGAGGATTCTGAGAAGTTCTTCAGAGTGGGGTGCCTAAATCAAGATGGCATGGAATCTGTGGTCACTTGAAAATCTTCACAATCTCAATTTTAATCCAATTTCTTTTTTTCTGTAAGTGCAGACATTCTGTGAGTTTATGTTAGCAGTTGTCATTTATAAAAACGTATGCTGCCCCAATTTCACAAGTCCTTAATTACCCATCTCCTCCCACAGAAACCATTAGCAAGTGATACATGATAAGCATTTCTTAAAATATAACATGGAATGCAAAGCAGTGTGTCAAGCTATTCAGAAACTAGGCATATTTTGGTGACTCAGAACAATGCACAGTAGCATAAGGAGATTAATAAAATTAAGAGTTCATATTCATTCCCAGTTCCAGTTGGTCTTATTTAAATTCTGGGCTGTCCTAAGGTTAAAAATAAGCCTTTCTCGTTTAAGCTTTTAAATTGTAGCTTTAATCCTTTGTCTCATTTAAATTTGATAGACTATATTCAAAGCAGATGGAGTATAAATATTCATTAATTCTTTATTTATTTATTTTGTGAAATGCTACCCATTGCAAACCAAAGAGGTCAGCAAAATGCAATTTCATAATTTTCCACTGATTACTGAAAAGTTTTCTACATGACCACAAAGAAAAAATGTCTTTTAAGCTTGTTTTAATATTTGAACTCAGTGTTTCTTCATAAAAAATTACTCTGGCAGTAAGTATTCTTAAGGAGTCCATCAGACTGGTACTGGTATTGTACCTGGTGCAGGAATACAAAGATGGGATAGTAATATTACCTTCTTAAGATTTTAGAACAAGTCTGGATCAAAGTATAATTAATTGTATAAATCATAAGTGAAATAAAATTCTAGATGCGTTCACCATTAAAAGATCATTCCAGGGTAATGCTATATCTCTCTTAGGTAATGTAACAGGTTTTCTACGCAAAATAAATGCAGTAACAGCAGTTAAAATATATCTGGACATCAGATTTATTACAAAGTAGGAAATAGGAATTATATATAGCAAATTATAGGAAATTATGTGTTAAGTTAGTGAAGATAGACTAGTGCAGGAATTGTAATACAGGCAGGAAAAGACCACAGCTGGAACAGTTAAGGGAAAACATGAAACACAAAATTGTTTTCTATGATACTAAGTTGGGATGTATTAACACACAGAAAAGATCCAGACTATCACATGGCGCAAAATGGAGAGCTGAGTATAAAAGTAAGAGAGATTGGATGATACACGTATGATGGAAGAATTGTCACTTAGTACTAGTAGCAAGACTTCAGGGTTTATAGACTGGAAATAATAAAGAAGAAAAAGCTCTCTACTATTAATCAGTCACATCAGATTTGTGAACCACTGATCTGAAGAGTCTATCAAAATGACAAATGTGATCTCAGGATGTGACAATTAAAGTATTTGAAGTAGAGGAAGGAAAACAATAATACTATTGTAGAGGGTTTAGTGAAATCTCACCTGAAGTTTCTGCCTTCTGTTTACCATAAATCTGTAGAGAAATAAAAAGTATAAAGAATTTCACATACCTGTCAACCGAAGACAAAGACTATCTTTAGTTGCACCTCCTATGTACAAATATCTCCCTTTCCTAAGCCTCTCGTGCTGTGTCTAGTGTCCTAATGCACTATTAAAAATGTGGGTTGCTCCAAAATTAATGCCTCCTATTTATTTTCATTGAATTTACAGAAGAAACAAAGAACACGGTAACACTATTTCATAGTGAAAATTCTCAGATTAAAAAAAAAACAAAAAAAAAACACTATTTTTCAACATAGTAACCACCATTACCTATGCATTTTCACCGACAATAAACAAGAATGTTGTGTATACCACACTTATAAAAACCTGCATGACTGTCCAGAACATGGCAGTCTGTAAGGTAGACAGACTATTAGAAGAAAGGATTTCCTTCCAGAGGAAGAGGGAAATTTGACTATTCTATTACTGTAACCTACCTCAAAGTGTAAAATTTAAAGCTGCATGTAGAAGGTAGAGGCTCACACATTCAGATCAATCACACCATCCTATATCCATTTTCTCGAGAACAGAGGGTACCTCTGAGTGACATTCAACAAGCATTTTGAATATGATCATGAACAGTATGAACGTCTGTGATACTTTTATATGTAATTAATTAAATAAAATAGTGTTCCATGGGGTTGTAAATACATATTTCTTCGTAACAATTATCATTCTCTCTTATAGTAATATTTAAGAAATAATTTATGTTCCAGCTTTCATCAGTAGAATTTCAACACAATCTAGTGAGTATTAGCAGTCCCAGCAAATATCTGAAAGCACTAGTATGAAGTGTTATATTTTAGAGCGTGTTTTTATCGGGAAATACATCAAAAACAAATAATCCTCAGGCCAAAACTTTTAATACTGCAGAGCTTTTCCTCCCATGAATCCATGAGAGATTTACCATGATAGCTCCTATTAACACAAGTAGGAGTTGCAAGTCAATCCCCTATACATTATTTGAGGAACTTATCTCAAAGCATGGCCAAAAGCAAATTTTTATGATAGCTTAGTTCCCTTGGGAACAGGGCTTTATAATGGCAACAACAGAAAAAAAAACCTCTAATCTATACTTCAGTGACGGGAATAAGAGTACTGTTATACATTTTCAGTTATTATGCTGCTGAACTTGAACTCCAAATTGTTTCCTTCTTGAAGAAATATTTGGAGTAGTTTTACTGAAATAACTATTATAATGCTTTAAAGTTTCTAAAGTATTTTAATACTATCTCAGATTTCAACCTCTCTTTCCATTCCTCAGTCAAATGGCACAATATGTAACAATATGCATTATTAAAAGAAGTTATATAAAACTCTCCAAAACCACCATGTAAAACAACAAACACTCTTGTAAACAATGTTTTCCTAATATCTATACATCTAGTCTGTTACCAGTAATTTTTGCTGTGATAAAGAATCTGACTGGTTCTTTGGGTAATCGTCTATGTTTTAAAAACTTCCAAAAGGAAGTAAGAAAAAACAAGGACTCTTAAGCTAAATGGCAGAAGTAAATGCTCTGGAAATTATCTTGTCAATATTGCAGCCCAACATTTTAAAAACAAGGTTGATAAAAGCATCTAAATTAGAACTCTGTTTAAGTACGGATATTTAAAATCTTTAGACATGGTAAATGGTGCAGTTCAGTAGCTTTAGAATTTCTGCTAGATTTTAAAAAGTAGTATTTTTTAGTATATTTTTAAAAAGTATTAACTGAGAGTAAAAGGTTCAAAAGTTCAAACTAGTTTTTTGGGTTTTTTTCCAAGGTTATGTGGTTATGTTTTCCAAGGTATTGGAAATTCCCTTAAAAAATAACAGTGAAGCACTTCATTTTTCAAGTGGGCATTTCTATTTGCATAGTTTTTGTAATATCTTGAAAAAAAATTGAGAGATTTGGATCTAGTGCAATTCTCTTGGATCTCACATACTTTAGTATAGTTTATAGACAGAGAAATGCCTTGAAATTCTTTTCTGTCAAAATCACAGAATCAGTGAATGGCTGAGTTTGGCAGGGTCCTCTGGAGCCACCTTGCCCAACCCCTGCTTCAGCAAGGACACCCAGAGCAGGCTGCCCAGGACTACGTCCAGGCAGCTTCTGAAGATCTCTAAGGAGGAGACTCCACAACTTCTCTGGTCAACCTGCTCTGTCATATGCAGAGTAAATAAAGGTTTTCTCATGTCTGGAAGGAACCTCTTGTGTCCATTGCCTCTTGTCCTGGCATGAAAAATACCATGGCTCTCTCCTTTTTGCACCTTCTTTTCAGGTTTTTATAGCCATTAAACTCCAGAAGCTTTCACTTCTCCAGGCTAAACTGTCCCATCTCTCTGAGACTTGCTTCAAGCTTCATCATCTTTATGGCCCTTGGTTGAACTCTGTGTAGTGTAAATTCATGTCTCTTTTGTAATGAGAAGCCCAGAAATGGACAGAGTACTCCTGGTGGCCTCAAACGGAAAGGGTCATAGAATCACAGAATCCTAGGGGTTGGAAGGGACCTCAAGAGATCATTGAGTCCAAGCCCCCTGCCAAAGCAGGTTCCCTACACCAGGTCGCACAGGTAGGCGTCCAGGCGGGTCTTGAATATATCCAGAGAAGGAGATTCCACAACCCCCCTGGGCAGCCTGTGCCAGCTCCATCACCCTCACCGTAAAGCAGTTCTTGTGCACATTCGTGCAGAACCTCCTGTGCTGCAGTTTCTGTTTGTTCCCCCTTGTCCTGTCTGGACAGGGGGACACAGTACTCCAGATGAGGCCTCACCGGGGCGGAGTAGAGGGGGAGGATCACCTCCCTTCACCTGCTGGCCACATTCTTTTTAATGTTACCTCCTTTATGGCAAGAGCATGTTTTCGGTTCACAAATCCCCTCATCCTTTTCTGCCAGGTTGCTTTTCAGCTAGGTGTATACCAGCATGTATGGGCAATTCTTGCTTTGTGGACATTCAGAAGTCAAAGTGAACTCTAAATTGTGTATTCAGAGCAAACAAATAGAAAATAAAAAATGCAATCGTGTCATATTGTAATGTCAAGTGTGTGCAATTTGGTGAAATCAGAAAGGACAGGAAGCAAAAGCAGAAATGAACACCTACTAGATTCAATGAATTCTCTTTGAGGAAGCCAGAGAAACAAAGGTATGGAGGGATCACAGAGGTATAGAGGGTTAACAGGAGCTGTCCTAAAGTATGCCGGGTTTGGAATGCTATTTTCTGCACACAAGACAGATTCATACCCAATAAGTGTTACACACACACAGTGAAATCAATATGACACACAGGATGAGCACTGGAAAAATATCTGCCCACTGAGACATTTACATGGTAGAAGTATCTAAATATCTTTCTGGAAACAAGAAATAGTTTGCAGAAATTAAGAATATATACTCTATAAAAATGATCAGCTACAACAACAGGCAATTATAAATGGCATCCATGATGATAGTGGGAAAAAGTTTAACAGAGAAAGGTATAATGGAAAGACTAACCTTAGCAGCCAGCTCATTAACTGCTGTTACTTCATCTAAATTTACCTGCATATATATATAAATATATATGTATATAACTCCAAAATACACTACTTTATTACCTCCAAGTAAACTGCAGAAAATTGTAGAATCATCAGCTACTAGAGACTGAGGAATTAGAGAAGGGTTGAGAAAAATTGCACTTACTTGTATGAATTAAATTTTTTCACCACTCAAGTAAATGCTGTATTGCAAAATAAATTTTTCTCCAAATCAGTCCTAATAATTCATGGATTTAATATGAATAAGAAAAAGGAAAACACAAAACAAAAAAGGATGAAATGTTTTATGACCCTCATAAAAATATATTGGGATGAATCCAAGACTGGTCAAAACTATTCCAATTATTATGCAGTTATAGCAGTGATGAATTTTTATCATTTATCTGAAATCAAGAAAATTTGACTGGAAATCAGGAAAAATGAGATTGTGTGAGTGCAAGTTCATCCAGTATTACTTAATGTAAATTTTATAGGAATTGGGCGCCTAGAAATATCCTGAATAAATACACTATAGCAATACATTGTTCAATTTAATTCCATGTCTGAGAATATTGATACAGCCTTCTTGCTGTATCCTCCAGTCATTAGTGTTCTTAGATTATTTTAATCTGGGTTGTCTGTACAGGGAGATTGTATTTTGAACAACAGTAAAAAACAACAGATATATTTGGTTTTCTTTCAATAAATTACTCATTAACTTCTTTGCTAAATGATTAGCTCTTGGTCTTGATGACCCTAGGGTTCTTTTCCAACATTCTACATGCAAGCTCTACTTCATCTAACACATACACAAAAATGCCGCATATTCTCATCGTAGATATCTGTGTATCTCATTACACTTCCTTATTTAATGTAGTATTATCTTATGGTGCTTAACCTGACTAGCAGGAAACTTACAGATCCCAGGGATTTCTTTAATTGTAACAATAACTTTTTCTCTCCTTCTAGCATAGTTGGCAGTCAGATGAGTGATTCAAAGTGTTTTATCTGAATGATGATGACTAGTCACTTTATCCATGAAGTGTTTGCACCTATACAATGTGTTATACACCTCATGCTTTTTTCTAGGCCTGTTCTTAGCAGTGTTCCTCAGGGTCAGTGCTGGGTTTGTACCTGTTCAAAATCTTCATCAATGGCCTTGATGAGGGGATAGAGTCCAGCCTCTGCAACTTTGCCGACAATACAAAGCTGGGAGGAATGGTTGACACACCAGAAGGCTGTGCTGCCATTCAGCAAGACCTGGACAGGCTAGAGAGTTGGGCAGAATGGAACCAGATGAGGCTTAACAAGAGCAAGTGTAGAGTCTTGCACCTAGAGAATAATAACCACATGCACTGGTACAGGTTGGGGGTGACCTGCTGGTGAGGAGCTCTAAGGAGAGGGACCTGAGTGTCCTGGTGGATGACAGGTTGGCCATGAGCCAGCAGTGTGCCATGGTGGCCAAGAAGGTCAGTGGCATCCTTGGGGTACATTAAAAAGAGAGCGGCCAGTAGGTTGAGGGAGGTGATCTTCTCCCTCTACTCTGCCCTGGTGAGGCCTCACCTGGAGCATTGAGTCCAGTTCTGGGCTCCTCAGTACAAAAAGACAGGGATCTCCTTGAAAGAATCCAGTGGAGGGCTACAAAGTTGATAAAGGACATGTAACACCTCCCTTATGAAGACAGGCTGAGAGACCTGGGTCTGTTCAGCCTGGAGAAAAGAAGACTCAGAAGGGATCTGATCCATGTCTATAAATATCTAAGGAGCAGGAGGCAAAGAGATGAGGCTGGACTCTTATCAGCAGTGTGTAGTGACAGGATGAGGGGAAATGGCTGCAAACTGAAGCATAGGAAGTACCACACAAATGAGCATGGGAACTTCTTCACAGTGCAGTGATGCAGTGCTGGCACAGGCTGCACAGAGAGGTGGTGGAGTCTCCTTCTATGGAGACGTTCAAGAACTTCCTGGACGCCTACCCGTGCAACCTGGGCTAGGGAGCTGCTTTGGCAGGGGGGTTGGACTAGATGATCTCTAGAGCTCCCTTCCAACACCTACAATTCTGTGATTCTGTGATGTACCTGGAAGAATATATAAGCTGTTTCAGTTCTCACTGTGTTTACATGAGTAAAATAATCCCATTAACCCTGGCTGTAGTATCAACACTATTTCATATGGCCATGTTCTGATTTCATTTACACTTCACTCTCCCCAGAAAGTTGCCCACCAAGGGATTGAGAAAGAAACCCAGATCGTTACAATGAATGTCAGTGTTCTTGTATATTCCATGCTTTTTGGCAAGGGAAAGTGAAGAAGACTATTTTGAATCTCTGCATGAAGATGTTACAATATAATTCCAGCTTTTTTATTAAAACTTTAGTGCCCATCACATGTTAGGTTTCAATAAATGTGTACTAACTAATGTTATTCTGCATGTCAAGTCATACTGATATCATTCTGTCTCTAGTATGTTACAAAGCACTAGCTTTCTGTGGTGTTCTTTTCTACCTTCTTAGTACTGACTCAGGAATTGCTTCTCATAGCTATAGCAACAGGAAAAACAATTCATATTACATGCTTTTCTAACAAAAGACAGAACCAAAATAAATAGAAAATTCTGCATTAATGCACCAACTGTCACTGCATTGACTCAGATAAGTTATGCAATCTAAATACATTTCCTCTGGGATGAAACTTGCATGTTCTCTCAGTCATGTCAACTTGCTGCCAAATATGACTAATTTAAGCAAACCAACCAACCAACCAATCAACCCACAAACTATATTAGATATTTTTAGTTTTTTTCAGAAGCTACAGTGTTCATCCAGATTAGTTTGGTATGTGAATTTTAAAGAATAAGCTGGATTTGGTTTTTAAGAATTTCTTCTCTACACTGAGCATGTTAAGGGAGAGAAGGCCTTTTTGAAGGAAGAGAATATAACCAGAATCATCAAGGACAATGTGGTGTTATGGTAGCTACTCACAAGGGACTGATGAGGCCAAGACAAGTATTGTCCTTAGTATGCAGAAGCCAATTCTATGACTCTGCAGGGATCAGCTGGTTTTGTTAATCTAATATATACTTACATATATCCAGAGACAGGAAAGGATTTCTGTTGCCATTTGGTTTTTGACAACTGGTCTGCTATTTAATTCTCATACATTCTTTCATTAGTGCTTTGGACTTTGCAGAAAAAGAAGACAAGACAGCAGGAATGTGGTTTAACTAGGCTGTGACTTCATAAATAACACATCTGGGAGCCATCTGGCAATGACTCGTCCAGTGCAGGTCATACTTCCTTTGTAATCCATACCACGTGGTGGCAAACTGCCATCAGCCTCCTGCCCTGCTAACATCGCCTTAGCATCACTCCTGGGTCCATGGACCTCCTTCTCCTAAAGAAGACTTAAAACAGAAAAAGGAGGCTGTCTCTCAAGTCTAATGTATCCACAACTTTGTGTCCAGTCTTTTAGTTCCTTCTCAATTCTGATTGAACTCCTTAGTTAGTAATTTATAGTGAGGCAGCAACTTTTCTACCTTACACAGATTCTCACGTTGCCATAATTGCTTCAAATTAGAATAGCCAGCACCCCTTTCAAATTTTGAACAGATTCAACTGAATACATACTCCAAATGATCTGATTTTTCTTTTATAAATTAGTCTGATTGATTGTATGATCACCAAAAGTTTCTGGTGTGGTGTCCTGAAATCTTAGTCATTCAGTGTAATAAGATCTGATTGTGTTTATGACCTCTCATTCTAATCTCAATTCTGCCCTCATTTTATGCTTCCTTCAAATGGCCTCTCCTTTATCCTGAATGAATCAGAGCTATCTTCTGACCCTGTACTATAACACTTGGGGTGGGCTAATTCCTACCTGAATGCCAACACATCATCTTTCTGAAAAAAAAGCTTCCCAATGGAAGCCAAATGCAGATAATTAGCCAGACAATTTATTTATAGTCTGACACATCATTCTGAAAAATAGAGTGAATATTAGTAGTACTGAAACTGTCCATTCCCTATTCATGTTTTGTTTCGAGTATTATCTCTCACAAGCAGAGCCTTTGGGTTTTGAGTCCAATGACTTCTTTAGATACTATCATTTTCATTTCACATGAAGAAGAATCAGTTTACTGTGGTAATGTCTGTAATATATATTCTTTGACATTTACATGAAGTAAAGTATTGTTTCTGAATTAAATGTCTTCCATGGAAGGCAACAGTGGCAAAGCATCAGATGAACTCTGTCAAATCTGAATAGCTTGACTAAGAAAATCTCACACTGCTGTAAGTAAATTTACTTCATCACCCTTATGATTTAAAAAAACATTCTCAGGAGGTAATAAACCTTGAGAGGCAAAGATGGCTTTTCCTAACTTTTTCAACTGCCTATTTTGTAGTTACGTAAGTGAAAAATGTGAAACTATATGAAAAAAGAAAAAGAAAGAAAGAAAGAAAGAAAGAAGAGAGAGAGAGAGAGAGAGAGAGAGAGAGAGAGAAAGAAAGAAAGAAAGAAAGAAAGAAAGAAAGAAAGAAAGAAAGAAAGAAAGAAAGAAAGAAAGAAAGAAAGAAAGAAGGAAAGAAAGAAGTGAAAACATGCAACTACCCTGCCTCCAGACCTATTTAATGTTCGAATAATCTAGCCATCAGAAAATTATCTATCTCCTTCCCTCTTTTGTAGTCTTAAAAAAGCTAGAGTTCAAGGAGTGTTTGGACTATGTTCTAAAAAGTACAGTTTGAATTTTGAGTGATTCTCTGTAGAGGAATTGAACTCAATGACCTTGTGGGTCTCTTCTAACTCAGAATATTGCATAGTTCTATTATTCCGTGGTTCTTATTTTTCAGCATCTTTTACCATTCCCTGAAAATCAAATTAGTTCAGTTTATTTTTAGGGGAAACTTTATTAGACTGCGTTTGCCCCATAATCTATCTACCATAAACTGTTGTTATGGCTGATCCTAGTCTTACTCTTCCTTTTTTATTTATTTTTTTAATAAAAAAATGATGACATCCCTATAACTTCTTGTGACATAGCTGATAGGAGTGTCAATTTCAAAACGGCTTCCTGGAATATTAAAGATTCAATGTCTGTAGTTTGTCTTTTTGAATATCAAGTCATCTCAATTATTTTCACAATACTAATATTTTTTTGTGAGTATTTAATCTCATATTTGGCTGAACTAGCCTAACGTAACAGTGAATAGAGAGAGATACTCACTACTACTTTTCATTTGTTAGCAGTATCCCAAACCTACTGGACAGGAGAATATGAGAGTAGCAAACTTATTTCCTTTTATGAACTCTTATACTAAATACAAAATTTAGTTTTACTGGTATAAACACAGTTTTACTGGTATAACGGACAGCTGCCAGCACCCCTAAAGGACACAAAAAAGCAGGTAAATATATGGTGAGCATTTCTTCTTCCTGCATTCTCACAGCAGCTTTGTCTTCTCAACACCACATACTAACCATAGGCAGGTACTGAGAGGTCTTTGAAGGAAGTATAGATACATATATAGGACTTGAAGGATCTCCTCGAGGGAAGCACCTCTCCTCAAGGTGCTAAGGGATTTGATTTAGTAGCTTAGTGGGTAGGGATGTTGATACAAGGATAGTTGGACTAGGTGATCTTGTTGTAGGTCCTTTCCAACCTAATGTATCTATGAATCTGTGAATCTATGAAACCACTCATTGGATGAAGATGAACCCTCTTCTTTACCAGTTACCTACAGCACCTTCTTCTAGTCTGCAAGCTTGGGAATTCTCTACTGGCTGTAGAGAAATTGTGGTGAGAAGATACTATATATAAAAGGCAGAGTCTCTACTAGCCCAGGAGGTTTCCCCAGCAACTGAAAATGTGGAATGGGTTCCTGTGGTGGGTAACACACAAACTGGTTGTTACAATGAAAACATAAAAGATAATTCTCTAGCAGTTTGGTACAGAAGCTTTCTTTTCTTCCTAGAGCTTCATATAATAGTATAATTCACTAATTGCTACTGAGAGAATGTACTTTGAGTTGCAAACTGATGAGAGAAATAATAATTAAGAGGGCATACCAAGTACATATGCCTTAAGCAAAAGTAATTTGCAGTACTGAATTAATGTATTCTTTATCTGTCGGTGATATTTGGTGCCACATTTGCTTCTGTTATTGTTTTGGGCATATTTATTTGTTCTGACTGATTCTGTCTCCCAAGTGTGTTATTTCCCCAATCTTGCTTTCTATTTTCTTTCATTTTTTTCCCTGAATAAATTTGAAAATAAATATGCCAGAAGAATGTATCACTGTGATACCCTGCACATAATCAAAAGGCATTTTTTATTGTTATTTACCAGAATGACATAAAGTAAATGTCTTTTGATAATCAACAGCTGTCTGAGATAGAAACATTTTTTATTAAATTTAATTAAAAAATCATTTTCCTCCTAATTTTATCTCAGTTCTCTGTTCCATTTTTTTTTAATTTCCTCATGATTCCAACAAGTGCTTTTATTATGAGATCATTTTAATTGGATTGAAGATAGCACTTTACCAAAACATCTTCCCGCAGATCTTTCTGCTTTACAGACTGGCAAAGGTAAAAATTGCAACAGGACTTAGGTGTTGAAATACAGATTATTGCAACATTTGTGGTATCCAGCTTTCATCCCCAATTTCCCAGTGTGAGACACAAGCAGGCTGGGTTCTTAGTAGTTGACTTAAAGACACTAAAAGCGATTGGAGAGTCCTCCACTTCCATGTAAGGACATAAGCATGTCGCCTTTTCCATGTCCCTCACAGGGATATAATACAGCATGAATTTAGGCTGCCATAAAGTGCTTCCTTCTATTCTGGAGTCACATCTGGAAGCCCTTTCCCGAATGAGGCACCTATGCCAAGTCAATCATTTCCTGAAAAATAAAATCTGTAGAGGGGTTTTGTTTCCATTAAACCCAGCTGCCTAGTGGTTAAAGCATTTTGCTACTTAAAATACATGAAGGGATGTGGATGATCTATATTTAACTATGCCCCACTCAGAGCACACTCCTGTTTGTTGGGATATTATGCTAGCCATGAAGATAAAGTATGTTTTTGGGTAAAATTCTTAGTTGCTTTTAAAGCCTTTTTGTATAAACTACTTACATATTCACTTGGAACAAGAAGTAGAAGCTGGATTTCCCTGGTGAGTGATTTAACCACCAGGCATCCTAACTCTCTCTCTGGCCTAATGAATATTTCATATTTTATTCTGTGGAACAACATATTATGCAATCATTCAATTAAACACTGTCTCATAATGCATATGCACAAGGTGTTCTTCGTGAAGAACACCACTGAAGCTGAGAGGCTTGTTTTGTAAAATAAAAAATCCTGTTTTTCATTATTAAGCGCTACATCTTTATCATTTTGCTGTTGAACACAGAGCTCACATTCGGAAGCAGAGTATCAAACAGTCATTATTAAAAAGATCACTAAACCCTAGTCAGCTTCTGAAACAGAATGGAAAGATCTGGGGCAAGAGGAGTGTAATCCTTCTCCATCACCTGAGGCATCCACTGAATGAAGCATCTGTTCTAAAAGACTTTGTAAAGACAAAGCCAGCTTCCAGTGGTGGAAGACAGAGAATAGTACAGAGAGCAAGAATATAAAATGTGCCCAAGATCTTCTTTACAGTGAGGGTGACGGAGCACTGGCACAGGCTGCCCAGGGGGGTTGTGGTGCCTCCTTCTCTGGAGATATTCAAGACCCGCCTGGATGCCTACCTGTGCGACCTGGTGTAGGGAACCTGCTTTGGCAGGGGGGTTGGACTCGATGATCTCTTGAGGTCCCTTCCAACCTCTACGATTCTGTGATTCTGTGAAAATATTTGGGTATAAGTGTAGCCACCTTTGTGAATGGAAGAAGGATAGATGACAGAAGATGAAAAGGAGCAAGGAAAAATGGAACAAAGAACAGAAATTTCACAGCTGAGAAACCAATTCATTACAAATACCTGCTCTATATTGTTACTTTTTTCATGCCATTTGCTCATTCTCAGAAAAGAAGCCAAAGAAAGGAAAGGAGGAGAGGAAGAACTGAAGAAGATAGTTTATCTAAGAAAATTACTGGTGCTTTTCAGGAACATAGTCAGCCTGCTCCTCTTCCACTGACCACTGTTGTAGGCTGGAAAAGCCTAAGAAGGGAAGATGACCTGTAGATTTAACTCAGCAAGAATCAGAAGCAGTAAACTTTGAAAAAAATGAGTTAAATCACCATACTAAACAGGTTTTCACTTTTACCTAAGGCTTGTACAGTATTACTTAAGACATGTTTAGTGTTGTCTGCAAAGTTTTGACAGATATTTTAATAGTGAAATGAACTGAAATGCAGGAGTGAGATGCTGGAAAGATTAGACCATGACAGCTACTTCCTGAACCTCATAAACATCCCCAGTGCTCATGGAGATTCCACCAGCCTTTCCTGGACAACTGCACATGAGTCAGTGGCAAATGGGCAAGTGGAGAAAAATGTCAGGTTTAAGTTCTGCTAAGAAGGTGTATCTCAGCTTGGTATGTTGTTAAGGAAGAGATGAGGGGAGAGAGGCAGTGATGGGGATTTGCTGTAAGAAGGCATCTGATGTAAGAGATTGTTCTGTCCTTAAGCTCTTAGTTTAAACTATATATCTATTACTGGTGACAGACCCTTACTAAAGGATCTGATTTTCTTTTTGAGGAGTAATGCTTCAGAAATGGTATTTACGTGTACAACAATTTAAAGAACAGCTATACGTATATGTTCCCACAATTTTGGTCATGAGGGAATTAAGACTTTCAATTCAAAAGAGCTGTTATAAGAAATTTTAACCTTGTAGAAATTATAAAAATTGTGAGAATACCATCAACTAAGTGAAAACATGGATCGTTTTCATTCACAGGTGATGAGGCAATGCAGGCAATTTTTATAAACATTTTTTTAATTTGAAAGTCAATTTTCATTGTATTTTAGCTACTCTGATATTAGGAAATAGTGGCATGAAATCAAGATCAATTCTCTTTACATTTTCATTCCCTTACTACCTGCTTTAAGTCATTATTATTATTCTTAAGTTAGAAAATATTCTAACCTTTTGCTGTCACTTTTCAAAAATACTCTGGTACAAAAAGTTAATATTGATCCTATATATTAATTCTTGATGAGAACTCCTACACTGAATAGCTTGGCTAAACTTCCTATTCAAATAAAGTTATCCAAGGTCAAAACTGCTACTGTTTAAGTAATTCACTCAACATACAAAGCCACACTTTCAGGACTTGTGAACTTGGACTAAAGAGCAGTAATTCCACAAGCTGTCAACACTTCTTGAGCACTGAGCTTGAAGTTTCACAAAATTATTGTCTTCAACAACACAAAGAAACAAAACAACCAGATAAAAAAAAAAAAAAAACCAACATAGAAGTCCACAAACACAGAACTCCACATATTTATATAACTTCAGTCAGCATTTAATGAAATGTGTTCCCCTTTGATATAGTATTTCTATCTACAAATGCTCAATCTGAAACATTACTTACATAATCAGCGTCTATTAGAATCAATAAACACAGCATTTCAGAGGCTGTACACAAGAGCATCACATGTTTTACTAGATAATTCATAGGATGTGCTACCTATGAGATTCAATTAGAGTACTTCACAAAGAAACCAAAAAAGAGAAATTCACCCAGCACACTGAATGTGATTTTTACACTTCATTTAGACACTTTATTTAGATGAGATTTAGGGTTACATTTATCACGTCATGGAAGACTTTTTTCACTTTATTGATGAGGACTATTGATTCTAGTCAGTAGTCAAGACTCACATTATTTCTGGCCATTGTCATAATTTATTGAATATTGTTTCCTCAGGTAGATACTATTCACATTTATTGCATGAAGACCATGGACATCTCAGTGAGGCTGAGAAGTTAACAAGTAGACTAAGTGACAAGGAATTTGGTATTTAAATGATATTTAGATGCCTAATTATTTTAATACAGTGGATTCACATGAATTAGTCTCCTAAATTCAACTCAGACCCTTAGAATTCACATAGATTGTGGCTTGATTCATATTTATCTTCATAAAAAGTATTCTAGTTATAAGATTGAACAACAAAATAAAACAATCATGGAGTAATGATTATCATCTCTTTCCAGAACACGTTTAAAAACAGTAGCACTCACTCTTTTTTATTCCTAAAAATGTTTAATTTTCAATAAATAATTTAATACTAGCCTTACTGTGTGTTTAATTTTAAATATTTTATATCATCCTTTAATGGAAATATTTTTTTCAAGTTTCTATTAGTGTAACTTTGTTCTATATGATATGGACAAGTCAGTAGTTTTGAGTGATGCTTTGTTCATCTTTTCAGTAAATAATAAGCCTTATTATTGTGTTGAATGACACAAGAACTTGTTTTGGTTTTTTTTTCTGCTGCTTTTAGAATACTAAAGGGGAAAAAAAACCTCTAGCCAGTATTTTAAGAAAATTTCCAAATATATTAGAAATACTCTGAATGTTTGATCTTTCTTCTTTTGTTAGAATAGGAAAAGCCTCATCTCGTTGTATCTCATCCTGTCACCACCACTACTTGAGGTTAACATATTGTCTGTCTACTTTTAATAGAAACATTCTTCATGTATTCTAACAAATCGCGTATATCTGAATTCTACATACAAAGCTGTAATTCCATTGAGAGTTTGTAGTGACATTGATAAATGATGTCACCAGAACCCTTTGCTTGAATTACAGTCTTAATTATGTACACCTGGGTTCTTATTATTCCTTATATTATTTCTGTCATAGCACTATCTTGTCCTGTTCTTACTCTGATGCTAATTTGTTTTATCGGTATCCTAGGCACTACAGCTTAGCAAATCCAGTCCACAGTGTTTAAAGTACTGTAAATTTCTTTCTTGTTATTGCTATTTTATAGACAGAGTGTAGTCATAAACAGATTTTTTTTTCCTTTCCTTTTTTCAGGAAGCTAATGTAGATCGCACATAATGTTGTTTTGTTTTTTTTTGTTCTGTTTTGTTTTTATGTAGGACTCAATTTTTGCAGCATTTTTGTCTCTACCTCTGGTTATTTGATATCTCTCAAGAACAGCAGATGAAAAGGGTTTATTTGTTTATTTTTGAGGGAGAGAAATTCCCATACAACTGAAGATGGGAAATACTGTGTATGGTTACCCTGAGAATGGGATATACAAGTTTCTTCTAGTTCTCATTCTCATGTGTTTTTTGGTTGGTTGTTTGGTTTGTTGCTGTTGTTGTTTTCTCACTATTTGTTGTTTTTTTTTTCTATATTTCCCTTGTGAACCTAAACAGGATTAGTTTTGTCACAGGAAAATTCAAAAGACACTGTTTGTAGTGCATGTGTGACCAGTGGAATCACTTTAGAAATGATCAATCAGGCTGAGCTTAGCTTTGCTCTGGAAACCCATTGAAGGAACAAGCTTGCAACAAAAATGATTAAACACTCCCACTTTATCCTCCTAACATTCAAAAAGCAAAAAGAAAGCTTAGATGTTTAGGATATAACTTGCCTCTACTTGCTACATTATTTAAGTTGAAGAATGTATATCCTATCTTGTACAGTGCTCACAGCTACACACTTCCAAAAATTTCAGAGCTAAATGCTACTATGTTAGTTTTGAACTTCAGCTAGGTAAATGTCTTATGAGTTGTGTCAGTCTTCCTAAACAGCTATTACTCTCCCTTCTTTTGCTAATCTTTCCCTTACTTCTGGCCACTGACAGATTCTGAATTTTAACTTCTAGAAGAAAAGGAACTATTCTAATTGCTTTGTAGCTGGACTGACCAAGAATGTATTTAACACTTGTATTCCTCTTGTTTACTACTGGTGAGACTTCTTCAGTTCTTTCTGCAACACAGATCCACAAAATTGAGTAATAATGGCAGATGAAATGCCCTGAATTTTGGAGCAATGTTGAACATTTGGGAGAAAAACTGACACCAAAAGGAGAAATCTGCACAACCTTATCACAATTTTTGTTCCAAAATTGTTGTAAATCACTATTTACT
The DNA here is from genome assembly GCA_023055505.1 of Callipepla californica brunnescens. NCBI lineage: Eukaryota > Metazoa > Chordata > Aves > Galliformes > Odontophoridae > Callipepla > Callipepla californica. The sequence continues at coordinate 27,562,345 of JALIRH010000002.1, forward strand.
TGGCTTTCTGTGTTTATTCAAGATAGCTATCATGTTTCTGGTAGTTATTTAGTTGTCTGTGAGCAAACATATGCTCAAGTCTGCAGCACAGAAGTGGCTCATTCTTGGCTCAACTCTCTGCTGCTAAAACTTTGTACTTATATTATTTCTCTCACCAGCCACTACATTCATTTTTAGGAACTCAGATCTTTCTCATGTGACACAAAGATCCAAATGAGCTTTTGAACTTTTCCCACGTTATTTCTTGAGCAAAAGGCCTTTCCTAATGGCTCTTCCTGTCCCAGACTTACTTTACAAACACTGCAAGTTCTGTCAGAGAATATTCAGTCCTTCTGCCATTCCCTAGGGTGACTGTAACTTTTTACTGTTCCACAGCCTTTAAAATGCTAATTAGATGCTTATCAACCTAAGCAGTGTAATGCTAAACTTTGGATATTTCTTAATGATTCCAAACTATGTCTCTGATCATTTCCTTCTGGAAAATTCACAGTCTGTCACAATATTCAAGAATATGAAAAACTGTAGGAAGTCAGCATGGTCAGGCAAAGAAAATCTAAGCCTGCCTTCTCTTTACTATCCATGAAGCATTTGAGTGTTTTCAATAATATTTTTCACGGAGTTCTGTTCACGGGGATCTGCTTTTTAGAAGGTCTTGGCATCCAAAGCTTGCTTCAAAGTCAGCCAGGGTTTGATTTGCGCATTAAATATTTTAAATGCCTCAGAATGCACCAGCTTTACATTCTGCTATCCCTTACAACTCTGAGTATATATAACAGGCTTTTGTGTTTGTTTGTTTGTTTTTCATCAGAAGAGAAGATACAAGCAGAACATTTTTTCCTCCCTGTGCGTGTTTATGTGCACCTGAAATTGTGTGTAGATACTTTTTGTGACTCCCTTTATTCTCTGTCATTCTAAGACCTGAGGCACGCAAGTTCTTGCCTAAAGCTTTCTACCCACTCTGTCAAATACGAGCCAAATAAATGACAAGATGAATCACACGTACAATTATAAACTGTTGGAAGAATTTGAAGAAGATAACCTCTTTCTGGTTTGCTAATTTATTTTAGACTTTCTGTGGTCTTGTTGAAAACAGCAACAACTGAGGAACTAGAGAAATAAGTATTTCTGGAAAGTTAACATACCTGTCCTGCTAGGCAGTCTAATCCAGATAAGTCTCCTTAGAAAGCAGTGAGCCAATAAGCCCAAGTAAAATACTTGGAATTCAAACACTTAAAGCTCTATTGAATCAGGAGTTTTACAGAATCTCAGTGGTAACATACATTTCCACACGTGGTAAAAATTCCAGTACAAGACTGAGTCATGTTTGAGGAAAGAGACAGGGGAACAGATTCCTGTGGCTGGGATCCAGTTCTGCAGTTTTCCTTTTAATTTGTTTTTGTGGAGGTGGGAGAAGTTCCTATGTAACTAGAGAATCTGATGGGACAGCTTCCATATTATTTTAAAATGAACTCTGTCATTGGTGAATAATGCTTACGGGTAGTTTTTATAGAATAGGTATGGTCTGGAATAGGAGTAAATAAAGCTATCCCATGACTGCTTATTTTAATTGTTTAAATTGGAGACAAATCTCAAAATATTTTTTCTCAAAGACATGCAAGTCCTCAAGGAGTTTGAAACATTAACTCTATTCAGCTTGCTATTTTAAGTACGCTTACTAGTGAGAACTTCTTAGTGTTGTGCAGCTTTCCTTCTTCATCCATTTTTGAGACACTCACTGAACTGTCTTCTGGGTCAATTGTATGTCAGTCAATAACACAGATCCTAATGAAGATGTAAAACTGACCAATACTTTGCTGCACATCCCTGAGATCTCTTCACTTGCTAAGTATTTTCTTTGTTTTTGCTGTATTTCTTCTTTCCCTACTTTTTTTTTTCCTTCCTCCAAAATACTCTTCCTTTTGATAACAGCTCTCTTTTTCTTCCAAAGTAAAATGGGATTGCAATTAGATTGGGGTCTCTTTTGTGTTATAGTACTACAAAATATAAATCCTAATGGTTACAGATACAGAGGAACAGTGATCCTGAATTTGAGCATTTATGATCCACACTTGAACAGGGGATGCACATAAATACATTTTGGGTTAGACTCCAAGGTCGGTTACCCAACTGTAAATTGTCTATATTTCCATGGAGTTAAGACAGCTGATACTGATGTACACTTGGACAACTAAATCATATTCTTTATATTTTGCCTCAAAAAGCTTGATTTAAAAATTTCCTGTGTTCATCCTGTGTTCACCTTTAAACCTGGGGAGTGAGGTAGTGTAATCTCAGGAGGAATTTCTTTCTTCTTTTTTTTTTTTTTTTTTATTAGCAAGACCTATGCAGCTATTAAAAAAATATCAAGAACAAAAGCTCTGTATTAGTTACCGTCTTGGAAGACAGATTTTCCAATCTCTCTTTGGGATTCTAAAATAAAACAATAAATAGACAGAATATATTGGTCAGTGGTCCTTGCCCTGAGCATATTTGGGACACGGGCTCACCCACAGCTCATCAGTCAAGGCCAAGCTCCGCTCAGTCATACCAGGTGACTGCTGCTTCCACTCTTTTCTATTTGCACTTCTCACTGAGGTAGGGTCACAACCCTTCCCTGTACATTCAGGATGAAGGCATGGGAAGTGCACTGCAAATAAATTTCAACCAAAAAGGGGGGAGAGGATGATTTAGAAAGCCATTAAGCTCATTTCTTCACTCCCCAGAAGAGTCATGCTTGCCATTTTCTCCTGTTGCTGCACAGAACGCTTCTTTCCTCCACATTCCCCCTCCTTGTTGCTATTTCCTCACCCTTGTGAGACACAAAAACAGAAAGCCTATCATTAATCTTCTTTCCCAAAGTGTTTAAATCCATGAGATCTGGCTTTAATTACCAGTCTTGAGAAAAACTAATTACCCTGGCCTCACAAAGTCAGGATGGAGGAAGGGGGTGATGCTGTGAGGATCTGACAGTGTACATCTTTGCATATTAGATATTCCCATCGCTACTTCTCTGTCACTTGAGGGAAGAGATAAAAGGACAAGTATGCAGGAGTTTCTCCAAGTTTATAAATGCCTCCAAATATACCTCTGTGGGAATTAAAGTTTTTCTTGTGGGAGTAGTTCTTGCACAGTGCAGAGCAAACAGACAGCACTTCCACAATAACTGCATAATGATAATGAGTTAGCCAGTGACTCAGGGCTGAGCTATGCTAACCTATAATAAGCATTGCAAATGTGGGAGTCTGTAATTCTGAACCAAAGGACAAAACACGTCCCTGCTTTACATGTAAAGAAGCAATGTCTCTTTCTATCAGCTTGATCTGTCTGTATCACTTCTCAAAAATTCCTCCTGAAGCCCACTTCTGAAGTGGGTTAGTTCATAACAGGTTTAATATCTCCAAAATGTACTTTTTTTCCTCTAATAATGTTCTTATTCAGCATGGAAGTCAAACTGGAACACTAACTTACAAAGAAGTGCTTTGCTGTTCACTGTATTGTGAATGGAGCTACAGCTTGTTGAATGCAAGGCACTACCATATTTCAGCCAATAATACACACTGTTTCTCTGAGCCTTCTGTGCCTGTAAATGAATTCACGAGGTGCTTTAAAACATCAGGTATAACACAGGAATAGTGTTTAAATTTAAAGGGAAGGATGAGTATGGCAGCTTTATGTTACTTAGTAACCAGGGACAATAGCATTAAAAATGATAAGTGACGCTGGGAGCCATTCTAGGAAAAGTGTATAATGCTTGAGCTTGTAGTAAAAACATCTTACAGAAGGCCTGAAACGGCTGAAGAGATCAAGGATAGAAAACAGCTCAGAACTTCCCTAGACTATCTGACATTTAGTTACTTCTTTGTTTTTTTACTGTCTGTGGCATGAGATGCTGGGCACAGACGTGGCAGGTTGAAGAGATCCTGTCTGACAAGCCACCAGATGTGTCTCACCTTTCCCTGTTCCCACAGCCTGAGTTCCTTCATCTTCTGCAGTGGTCTCGTTGTACTCAGCAGTTCTTTAGCTGAGGGATCTGTAGCAGGGATGTTACTGATGCTTGGAAGACACCATAGTGACAGGTATCATCAGTCACCCTGCTTCGCTTTGTGATTTTAGCGTATCTGAAGTAGTGTGAAACATAGAGTTAGCTAGCTAGGGTACCAGAAGCAATGTATCTATGCTAATGTGCTGTTCTGTCTGGTTTAATAGATGATTCTTCCTACCCAGTTTTAACGGTGATATTGGCTCTTATATTGCCCAGAATGCTATGCAGCAAGCCCTTTTCTCTGAGTACAACCACAGCAGAAACTACATTGCTGTGCCACTACATCCAAAACACTGGATCATCTTAATTCACCTTCTAGAGGTTTTGTGATATATCACTAGGTACTGAAAGGTTTTTAATGCTTGTTTACTTCAGTAAGACTTTGTTCCATTTACTATTAGATATTCAGTTGCAGTTCAGATTCAGATGCAGAATCAGTCACCTTTAATTTTCTCAGCTGTGACAACTGCAATTTGATATTTAGGAACACAGTGTCTATTTGGTGACTTTTATTGCCCATACCTTTGTATGTGGTCTGGCTGTTTTGACTGATTTCATTAGCAGGCCTAGCCCATATGGGCTGCTGTAAAGAGTCAGTAGATCTTGGTAGGGGTAGAGGAGGGAGAGATTTGATGGAAACTATCCAGTATTTTTATGCATGAGTGGAAAAGTGTTGTGTCATCAGTGTTCTTAGTTTGAAATTGTGGTTTTGGTTTTCTTTTTTTTGTTTGTTTGTTTGTTTAACAGAGCTAAAATTTCTGAATTCCCTAAATTATTTTCATTTCTCTTGAATGAATGCCTCCAAACACTGCACATCCTAGATGGTGGACAAACTGTGCTGAGGAACTGCTGTGTCAACAGTTGGAGTTGCAGGTGACTTGTTGCAAGTTTCATGCACACACAAAGGGAAACAGAGAAAATTGTGTCTATGACCTGAGTGCTATGCAATCCTTCATCCATCTGAAGTCTTCATCCATCTGAAGCCACTTTCAATAAATGCATTAAGTAACACATTATCTAATGCTTCTCCAAGTCTTATTAATAATGAATGTTGTGAGTATTTGTATATTCAGGTTGCTGCTCAACCTTGCCTGACAAACCAGAATCAAATTACTCTACTGTGAATGGCTTGTAAAAGACCTCGGGCAGTAAGAGATGGAGACTCAGTGCACTAGAAGAAAAGAAGGCATGTGTTACTGAGCTCAATAGTGTTCACTTCAGCTATAGACAAGCATTTCTTTTCTGCATTGTATGAAAGAGTGAAAGATGTTTTATGGGCTGTGTAATGTAGAAAGCAAACCTTGCTGGTCATAATTGTCTATGAATTCCAGTCTAGGGATTCCTAGTCTATGAATCTCAGCTAATCTGTTTTCTCCCCTCCCTTTCATGGGACTGGTGGTCATAGGGAGTGGTGAGTTTCACACACACACACAATCATTTCTTCAGTTCCTGTGATTGAAATTTAGAGAGATGCAAAAGACCAACCCTTCTTGTCAGTCCAACTAGAACAGCATTAGGAATACGTGTATCTTCGGGAATGTGGTCCCTTGCAGCAGAAGGAAGCATGTTTGTACAGACTAGTGGAAACTAAAACTGCAAAATGCGCTTGGATGCATTTGTGCAAAGCGGGGAAGGAAAGAAGGAATGGAAAGTGGGGGGTGTGTGGAAGGGAAAGAAAAAGAGAAAGTGACAATGAAAGTGAGCAAGGAAGGAAGGAAGGAAGGAAGGAAGGGCAAGAAAGAAAGGAAGGAAGGAAGGAAGAAAGAAAAAATGGTTGAAAGAATTCCGGAAAGGAATAATGGAAAAGGAAATGTTTAGAACACCACATAAGATCCAAGAAACAGTGAACAGATAAATAAACCGAAAGTTTTATGACAGATTAATTACATAACTGTATTTAAAAAAAACCCTAATGTTACGTCACCAATGTTTTTAAATAATTTTCAAGTAGACTTCAACAGTTACTTACCAATCATCTTCGTAATGTGTCTTAAAACTAAGCAAGCTTAGGAGCTATGTTACTTTGAACTGGAAACAATACTTTAAAGATCTATTGCCTCAGAACTGTATTCTGCTCCTCTCTATTCTATTATTATTTAGACAATTTTTTTTAGTGTCAACAAAATCTTTTTTGAACAAACAGCTGAGCATATCAGCACACCAGTTTCACAGAATCTGTTCTAGAACAATTACTGTATTGTAGAAATGAGGAGTTATTCCAACAAAAACCCTAAGCAATTTCATCATATGATTTCTATGCAGTATTAAAAGGGATAGTTAAAGCAATGTGGATTACTACTTTATAAATATATATATAACAAACAAAGTAGTAGTTATCACAGTTAATATCTACAAAAGAAAAAAAGCTCTAAAACAATATTTTCTGGGAGGAAAAAAAAGATGATTTGATAATTCATGTTAATTTGACATAGCATTTTTTACCCTAGAGTGTTCTAAGCTGGTATAAACAGGCTCACAAAAATGCATAACGTAAATATTGTTGAGGAGAGAAAGACAGAGAGAGTGTGCAGCTGTTAAGTGTTCCACTGCAATGTGTACTGCATGGGACTGGGCAGGAAATGAAGAACACCTTTTCTCTGAGGTGAATTTAAGAAATCAGAACATTTTTACCCACGCTGGTTTCGACTAGCTTATCCTTTTTAAGACTCTTGGTGTTATAAATGAGATGACATCAGATCTCTAGAAGGGGCAAAGCTAAAAAGCAGCAAAACTATTTCTTGCCTTGTTAAGAAAATTAGTAAGACACAGATCTTCTTCAAATACTAGTTGCACCCAAGGTCTACTAGCAGTGTTTGGAAAAAAAAAGGGACTTAAAGGCCTCAATCGCAACCCCTCCCAGCTTTCTAATTTTCTCTGCCAAGAAGGCTGTTCAATCAGAACACCAACCTGGCCTGCTGATGCTCGAGTCTTGAAAATATATGTGAGTTGTGAAAGAAAGGTTCACAGCACAAAGCAGTCACATCACGTGGTGCAGCAGCACTGAACAACAAGGCCTATCACTTTGGTCAGAGTAAATAGCTTGTAGATGTGTCTATGAATATTAAACTCACTTCAAACAGCAGGGAGCAGGCAACCTACTGTTCAAAATAAGAATGTGTGCTTACAAATCATCCACTATTGAGGGACTTTCCCCATCAGACCACAAGCCAGCAGGCAATCTAATTTTTCCTTTAATGGTTCCTACAGTGTTGAACTGGCTTTCTTGTAAAATTCCATTCATTTCATCTCTGCCTGTTTTTGAAACACCACCCTAAGACCTTTCTTGCCTATAAGGTGTGTGCAGAATTACAACTATGCCCTTATATTAGTTTCATACTGTGGGACTATGGGTTGTGGGTTTTTAGGAGGGGTAGGAGAGTTGTTTGTTTGTTTCATTTTTATTTTCAGACCAATCCTATTATTTATTTTATTATTTTATTTGCTTTAATTATATCGTATTGTTTCACGCTGGCTTTAGTGCTATACCAATAAAAAGTAAAGAAGGGCTGCCATGGTTTGCTTACCATTGTCTGATACCTCCCTGTTTGCTGAATTTTCTGGAGTGGTTTCATTACCCCTGGCACTTGGGTCACTAAAGCTCTCTCTTCCTGCCCCTACTCCTGGCAACCTTGCTGAAACACATTTCAGCATTACTGACCTAGAAAAAGATAGAAAGATTTTACTTACCACCTGTCCAGTTAAATTGTGAGAAGATAGATTTCTCAGGAAGGAAACCTGACATTGAGTACAACTTGAGTGGGGCTAACAAAGGAAAACACACGAAATTTGCTTGAGAATATCTTTCTTTTAGTGGAAGTTCTTCAGTATTTCACCACAGTTATTCTAATCTAGATTTTTTTTATTTTTTTTTTAAAGATTAAAATTAAAAGGAAATGAGTTTCATAATTTTTTTTCCTGGTGCTTTCAATCTATAGGTATATTAGAAGTAAATTTTTTAAGACAAATATCTCAGCACTTAGTTATGCTAATGGTTTTCTTGGAAAGTTCTGTTCTTTGTTTTTTGGTGGTATGTTTTTATATCACTACACACTGTTAGCTTTCCATGTTTTTGTCATTATTAATAATATTTTCTTTAATACAAGCCAGCTATATGCTGTACCAACACAGAAGTGCTAAACTCAAGTATTTTCTATTACATGAGCCAGTTATTACTCAATGTCTGTGTATGAGAACTATATTTCTCTGAATTACCGTTTTACTTAGAATGGATTCCTGCCTTAATCTTGCTGTACTAATTTAAATATAAAAAAAATGTACCACCAGAAACACTGATGTTCCTCATTAAAAAAAAAAAAAGGCAAAATTCAAACTCATACAGACAATGTCAGGCCATTTAACATGATGGAGATATTTTACAAATATTTTCATCTCCAGTTATTTCACTGTGACTGAGGTAGTGAAAAAGAATTCATCAATTTATTACAAATACAAGGTATAAAACCATGACAATGAAAATTTTGCCTTTGGAGATCTGAATACTGTAGATAAAATCCTGAATCTATTCAAACCATTTAAAATTTTGCCATGTACTTTGGTACAGCAAATATTTAATGCTAGCAGTTGTACTCAATAAAACTGTAGACTGTGTGCACTGTGGAGTTATTTTTATGGTATCAAACAGAGACAAGGCAGAAAGAAGTGCTGAGATGTGATGGTGATTTTCTTTGTTACTGATATTTTATGATCTTTCTGGGTTTTCATAGAGGATATTCTGTAGAAACAAATTGACTCATCTTGACAAATATCATCTTCCACTTTCCAAACAGTCTTTATCTGTACTTGGAGAACTCTTACATTAAATGAGAATGTGCATATAGGCTGAAGAGTACCGAACAATTTTCTAATAGTTAGATTCGATACCCTGTGAAGAACCCTCTCTAGAGAGGTTGTAGGAGAACCACTGTTTGAGTCATTTAAAACTAAAATGGACAAAGCATTGTATAATACACTGTAGGGAATAATTCTGGATGAGGGAGGATTGTACTAGTTGATTTAACAAATCTTTCCCGTTTCTAGTTTCTATGACTTTGTACTGACTTTAAGGGGACACAAGATATGCAGAGCTTCCAAAATGTCTGAGTACCAATCCTAAAGCTTTTTATCTGAGAGCATACTATATAAGTATTTTTTAAATTATGTCAAAAACCAAGAGCTATACACAATGGACATGTTACAGGATTATGATCCATAATAGGGTCCTCTACCTCAGGGAATCAGTGTTATTGTCAAAAATTTCTGATCATGCTATCTCTGATCTCTCCCACTAACAAAATGGTACAACTTAAGTGACAATTTCTACTATTAGCTATATATATAAAATTGCTGTTTTAGTTTGTATTTTTTTTAATTAATTTACTTGTTTTATTTTCCCTAAAACTACAAGACAGTCAATCCATGTAAATATTGAATTGATGTTAGAAATAGACACCTATGATGTAACCTACAATAATACATCTGAACCTGAACAGATTTTGTTCTGGAGAAAACTTATCCATCTACATTAAGAATTAACTTTTATTTTCACTGTAAAATGATGAAATACAGCACCTGATCCAAGAACCACTGAGGAAAATAGAAAACCTCTCACCAAATTCAGTGGACTTTGGAAAAAGTATACTGTGCAAATAAAAGCTAGAAACTCTCTACCTGTAACTGAATCCAGCATAGCAAACACAGGTCTTCCTATATGTCTTCAGTACAGTCTTTCACACTTCCAACTCATGATATGAAACACATCAGTGCAATGCTTGTGAGATATCCTTGAGCAAAGGTTATTAGGTGTGATGAAATCTATTAAACATGGCACTGTTAT
>JALIRH010000002.1:27579719-27647219 GCA_023055505.1 Callipepla californica brunnescens
ACTGCACTGACATAGAAGATGCTATTGCTTGCCCATATCCTTTCAATAGGAAGTAAGAGGCAATTGTGTATAGATTCTGCAGAAAATATTTCAAATGATAAATAGTGTAGATGAAAAATTCATGAATGATGCAATCAGTATGAACTGCTGCCCCAGCTTTGTCATGTTTTTTGGACTGTCAGCTACTTCAGATTTTTCTGATTTCTTTCTATTCTTACTCTCTTCAACCCTTACAGATCATGTTGTCTTCATTATTCTCATTTTGATGATGTGTACAGCAGGCAAGATATCTATTCAATTTTTCAACTATTCTTTGGAATTTGGTTGTAATGTTTAGAATGCAGGCTGTAGCAGGAAAGTGAAATCTAACTATTTTATTGAAAGGTAGATGTGGAGCTGAGGTCTCCAAAACTAAACAAAGAAAAAGGGTGAAACAAATTCTGCATTTCCAGACTTGAATGGTTTGAAATAGAAAATACACTGATAATGAACTCTCTACTGCTAGCTCTATTAAGTGGTTCCCAAAGATGAGAGATTTTTCTTTTCCTTAGAGGAATTAGAGGACTAAAGACATAGAAATGAAAGTGCTACCAATGGGCCAAAAGCAAACAGAGAACAGAATTTAGCGTTCTGAAAATGTGGAAAGTAATTGCTGTTGAATCAAATTTCTCTCTGGATAAGTTTTTGAAAACTATTCAGTAAATTTTACCCAGTTATGATGTGTGCATTGTTGAGAAAAAATATGCTGTGAGCGTTCAAAGGAACTCAGGCTTAAGTGATATGTAAAAAACTATGGTAATGTTGACCTAGAACAAGTATGGCAAGATGAAGCTCTGGATTTCTACAGTGTATCACAGGCAAAAACAGAAAACTAAGAAGAAAAGAAAAGGTAAATTTCAAGAACAGCTGAAAACAGAAGGCAAATTCCCCTATCTACATTCATCTAGAAAACAAGAAAGAACTTCTAGAACCCAACCAAACCAGAACTAAAATTCTATATGAATTAAAATTCCACCAAATGACTCCATATGAGGAAGTATGTTAAGCACATACAGCTATAACACCCACAAGGTAATACAATTGTGTTATCTAGAGAAATGTATCCCACAGGTGAGAAAATTCTTAGACACATCATCGTAGAACCATACAATAATTCTGACATTACAAGACACGTGTTTTCGAACAAAGTTCTGAATTAAGTTTAAAGTTGCATTCAGAAATGAAGAAAATAAAATTATTTTAATGAGTGCAATAAACTTTGCAAATAGAAGTCCAGTCTGAACACTAAATAAAAGAGACAAAATGAAATGTAGTATGAATATTTCCCTCATGATTTAGCATTATTGTTCTATTTCAAACCTTCTGTAAAAACAAATATTGCATTTTGGAAAGACTAGTATTTTGCAAAAGCTAGTTATATTCACAGTTTCTTGGAAACCCATAAACAGCAATGCTGGGTGCAAGAACATTAAAGTCAAATGTCTCACAATACAAGTGAAACTAAGCAGGCTCATTTATTTGTCTGTCGTGACTAAAGAGAAATGCAGGAGAGAATTTTAAATCTGCTGTTTATTATTCTAGTTTCAATATTTCCCTATCTTAGCAAACTGCAAATGTATTCTTTAGAAGTGAGATTCTTACTAATTCTGACATTTAACCTTTAAACAAACATGAAGGGCATATAGGATGGAGTTACCTAAGGAAATGCCAACAGCGCAAACATCACTGTGAACTGGTAAATATTTAAATATAAGAAGTTTCAGTGAGCCTTCTTCTGAAGTGTATTTTCAGGATTGGGCCAAAATGAAGAGATGACACATGAATGACAAATGAAGAAACTGCAGTAAATTTCACAAGAAGTAGGCTTGAAGAATAAGAGTCATAGGGGAGTTTGCTTCAACAAAATCATACATTTAAAGAATGATGCAGAGCAGTTGTTCTGAAAACTGAGAATATCTAGGCTGCTAGAAATAAAACATGGCCAAAGACAAGTTTTCCAGGAAGTCTGCTTCTAAACAAGTCCTACTTAAACAATTCTTAGCATCAAATATGAATGTGAATCATCAGTCAAAGCAGTGTAGATGAAAAAAATAGAAATGGGTTAATTAGTTGCAGGAAATACTAGTGCTGAGCACATACTGGAGAACTTCTGAGTACATTATTTATTTTTATAATGAATGATTAAAATAATCTATTTTTTTCCATTCAGTGTGACTGCTCCATTTTGTTTCATTAGGGAATGAGGATTTATACATTCAAGTATTTGCCAGGGAACCAAAGTGGGATGTAGGGGTTATTTAGCATGTGGCAGAACAAAAAAAAAAAAAAGATTGTACAAGCTGATTTACACAGTGGGCTTTGCACACAATGGACTAATTAACCTTAAGAAGATGCAAGATGAAAGAGGCTAAAAATCCATCTCAATTGGCAGTGCACTGTGTATGCTATGATGCTAATGATTTATGTTTATCTCAAAGAAAAAATAATTTGTGGAAATTGGAAAATAAGAAAAGTGAGTTACTATGGATCAGTAGGCCTGTTTACCTGGCATTCTGCTTTTATCTTATTAACAGAAAAATGTAAAGATTCTGAGGCTAAATTAATTCCAGTAGGTTAAATAATACCAGGGAACATGTTCTAAAGATTGAACTCAGATATTTGTAAAGATAAACAGTGAGAATGGTCACTGGCACAGTTTTGGCCAGTTCACAAAAACAGGTGTTCAAAACAACTGAGAAGTTACCATGGTTGTGCAACCATTCGTCAGCAGCACTTTGCATATGGACTTCCTGTTCTTGAGAGTAAAGTATAGACAAAGCACGTTTCAGCTGAATGTTGGCCTACCCAAATCTACAAGGACTGCTCTGAATGTAATGCCTCCTATTTTATTATGTTGACCCACAACTTCAGAGGCAGATGTTGGTGTTATGGCAGTAGAAGCCGAACCTGTCTGACAATATTCTGTTACTGTGTGACCAATGGCAGCAGAGAAGCAATCTGTCAAAATGGCATCTGACACAGAAGTGTGTATGAAGCAAAGGTGTGTCACTGAACTCCTTCATGCAAAAAAAAAAAAAAAATGACATCCACTGACATTCATCAATGTTTGCTGAATTTCATGGAGACCAAGCAGTGGATGTGAGCACAGTGAAATGGTGGGTGGTGCATATTAGCAATGGAGACAGCAACATGAGATGCCACATTCTGGACAGCCATGCTCAACACAGCTGTCACCAGACAAAATGAAGAGCATCTCAATCAGCTCATTCATGTGAATCAGCAGATTATGACGAGGAAACTGTGTATGTAGCTGAATATTGGCTTCAGTGTGCTGGAAACAATGGTGGCAATATGGTATTCCATGGTATTGGTATTCCACATCAAAACATCATGTAGTGCATCAAGAATTAAAGAGTTAATGCTCCAGCTCCATGGATCATCGATAGTTCTGGGTATACCTGTCTCAGAAGAGAAGAACAACGTTCCCTAGAGGACTTTGCATTGCTTTGTATTTTTACATTTTTCCGCTCAGAGGGAAAGATAAAAACTGTTTGCATGTCATGAGACATCCTCTCTTCCCTTTCAGATCAACTCAGCAGCGGGTGCTCACTGCCATCTTGCCTTCAGTGTTTAGCATAAGGCCTTTGGTTTATTGGACACTCTCTCTTGCTCTTTTTAGATTTATTAGCTTCAATTCCATTTATATTGTATTATATTGCGTTATTTTGCTTTCTGATATCTTATTTAGTAAATTAGCTTTCCTCCTCAGATCATTGCCACTATTTTATTTCTAGGCCCATAACCCTTTTCCCTTTCCCCCTTCCCCTTTCCTGGGGTGTGGGTCCATGGGTCCCCCACACCAATCATCACGGAACTGGGCCGAACCAGCCCATAAACCATTGACAAGGACCTAATGAATTCAATCAGTTTAATCAATTCAAGGCAAAAGGTGACAGTTTCCAGTATTACATCATTACTCATGATTAAATGTGATGTCACTACCATGAGCCAGAGTCAAAATGGCAGGCCATGGAGTGGTGATATGTGAATTTTCCATTGAAGTCAAAATTCAAGACACAGCCCTCAGTGGGTAAAGTGATGTGCACTGTCATTTCAGGTAACAAAGGGGTGATCCTTCCAGATTTCCTGGGACCCAGACTGACCATCAACTCTGAATAACACTTTATGATGCTGACTAAGCTGTATGCTTGAACTTCCAGAGATTGAATGGAGAAGACAATACTATTCTTGCAGCCCAATAGCCAGGCCCCCTACCATTTTGAAGACCACAGAGCACACTGTCAATCTTGAATGGACTGCCCAAACATATCGTACAGTCCAGATTCTAATTTCTATCTGTTCAGGCTGATGAAAGGTGGATGGTATGGGCAATGTCTTCAAACAACGATGCCATCATAGCAGCTATGAAACAATAAGTCAGCTTTGCCAGTGCAGATTTTTATACGAGCATGGCATGCAGGCTCTTGTTCATCACTGCTGAAAATACATAGCTAATGCTAATTACTATGTTGAAGAATAACATTTTGTAGCTGAGAATTTGCTCTATCAAATAACACTATTGTGCTGTCTGTATCTGTTGTATTTTCCACTGAAAGAAGTAGGAGGCATTACTTTCAGAGTGATATATGTATTTAGCAAAGCTATATGGAGAAACCATATCTATAATTTTAATGAACAACAACCAGCCATTTCTGGACCTGGACACTGTATGCCATTAAGAAGGAAATACAACAACTTTATATTTCCTTTATATGCACTCTGTGTGCCAATAAATATTTTACAAAAGCCAGAGGGCAGTCAGCCAGAAACTCCATTGTGGAAGCCATTCCGATCCAATGAAGAGAAAAGTGAGATACTTTGACCACTACTTAGGGAAATAATAACATCGTCACCATTAATCAAAGCAGAGCTGGGTAGCAGAAAAGACATTGCTATAGTCTTAGTTTGCCTAACAACACTAGTGATTAAACCCCTGCTTTATTTGCCAAAGTTAGCTGTTTTGTAAAAATAAAAAATAATAATAAAAAAACAACTAGAGATTACTAGCAAGTAAAATTACTCGATAAAATTAGATGAAGTGTCTTAACCAACTCCCTGCCTCTGCTGTGTATGTATTTGATACAAATGTGTAAAGTTTGAGGATCAATCAGAGAACTTCAGTCTGCAACGCTGCACTCACAATGAACTCTGTAAAATTGGAGCCTACTACAAATAAAAATAATAGGTTCATTCTTTGAGGACTAAACAAATCATTCTACAGAAATCTTGAATCTCTAACTTCTATTACAGTTATTTCAAGAGGAAGTACTTTCCAATGTGAGCAAAAACCAGCCAACTTCAGTAAAACAGAAATATGTGTTCAGTTTAAAAGCACAAATTCAAGTAAAGAGGTGTATGCCTGCAGCGACTTTAAAAACTCGGAGTAGGAGACATTCAGAAACTTCTGAAATTTGGATCATATTGAAACTACGGTTAGTGATCACCTTCAACAGAAAACTTATCCTATTCTAGTTATTCAGGAGTATAGCACAGGGTCTTGGGCTGAATTTTTTAGTGTTTATGTTGAATTAACAGATTAAAATGTCATAATGGGTGGACTAAATGTCTGATGAAACACTACTGTAGAAATGTCTAATTTGCACTTGCTCAGATGTTATTTAAATATTTGCAGATTTTACAGACAAAATTCCAATTCATATTTTGCCTATGGTAATATCATTAAGAACAAGAACAGCAACAAAAAACCAAACAAAAAACTTCCAATAATATTGCTATTGTTACATTTTTGATGTTACAGACGCCTAATACGCACTAAAAACATTTCTGTTCATTAGATTTCAATTAAAACCTATATATTCTGCTTCGGGGAGATTAGAGATATCACCCAGTTTGGAGTGACGGTCTTGTATAACACTGGGTACATCTCATTGTAGTATTTTTTAGCTACTCACAGAATCATCTAATCACAGAATGGTTCAAGTGGAAGGGACTTTGGGAGACCATCTAGTCTAACACCTCAAGCAGGGCCACCTAATCAGGTTGCCCACTCTGTGTCCAGGTGTCTTTTGAAGATCTCCAAGGAGACTTCACATCCTCTCTGGGCAAACTATTCCAGTGCTCCATCACCCAATAATGTGAATTCACAATATGCTGTTTTAGAAGGGGATGGTGACTACACAAGGTGATCTAATTAACATACTGAAAAAGAAAGTCATCCCCTTATAGACTTACTGTTTGAACTTTGTGGAAATCCAGGTAAGGAGGATGGACCATTCATTCCAGGCAGAAGAACAGGAGGAAGGCCAGGGAGTCCTGGATAAGCTGCTGGCAAACTGATGCCATGTAGAGAACTGCTGTCCATCATGCCCGGCTGCTGAACTGTTAATCCTAGCACATCAGTAGCCTTTTTTATGCGATCCAATTCTTGCTGCGCCATCAGCTGTCTAACTGTTGTAGGAGCTAAATAATCTTTCTCCCGATCTAGCTGACTTCCCACAGTTTCTCTCACTTTTGTAATATGCTGTTTGGAAAAGATATGATCTCTTATGGACAAACGTGCAGAATATTTTACACCACATAGAGAGCATTCTGGCTTTGTCCCATCAGGCCCAGTCTGATTTATCATGAATGGCTTCCCTATGTTAATTTTGAATTTCTTTTCTTTTGCCCGCGCATTCTGAAACCAGACTTGGACAACTCGTTTGGGCAGACCAATCTCATTCCCTAACATTTCACATTCTTGCATTGTTGGAGTCCGGTAGTCACTAAAGCAAGCTTTGAGAACTTTAAGCTGAAGGTTACTCATTTGTGTTCGGAAACGTTTGTGGCCTGGCCGATCACTGTTTTTGGATTTAAAGGGATTGCTAGCTCCAAAGGGGTTAGGTGAACTTGGATCAGCTATGCTTGAAGTTTCACTGCGGTCGGCATTATCATCGGGGTCATCAGTAATGTAGTAACTTTGGTCATGATCACCATCTTTTTCATTGAAATGTATTGAGGGGCTTGTAAGAGAAAACAGAAATTTATCATCAGTATTCTCATTTGTAGGTGTAGTTGCAGCTTTTGTAAGCGCATCATTCACAAGTGTTTTTGGTTCTTTGGGAGGTGATGCAGGCTTTGCATCCCCTGAACTGCCAGTAGTGCTCTCCATTTCATTGTTCCCCTCATCTCCTGTTGTGGCATCACTAATTGCTGTATTAATTGATGAAGTCTCATCAAAGTCAGTCTTGTTTTGATCATATGCAGAGTCAGCAGGAGGGGCATTCAAATTTTCTATATCCTCACTAGACTCTGCTTTGAAAGAAGAAGGACTTAAGAGATTTTTTGGTGACATTTCTGCATTTTTGCTAATGGGCGTTGATACAGTGGAGGCTAATTCATTTTCACTTGATAGTTCAGTTTTTGCTAATGACAATGATGGGTAATCAAAAAATATGTATTTTTGCGGACTTTCTCCTCCATCTTCAGTTGATATCAAGGGACTTGGAGGCAAACTATAACCTGCCTGTTTCCCTTCATTCCAATGTCGAGAGCGAATGTGACTTTCTAAAGCTGATTTTGCTTTAAAGAGTGCTCGACAAAATGGACACCTTTTATGAGACTGGGCTGGACCAACAGCACGGAATTGTCCTTTTCTTTCTCGGGCTCTAGTGTTCTGAAACCAGACTTGTACAACTCTCTTTTTAAGTCCCACTTCACGAGCAATGTGATCTAACATCTTTCTCGTGGGGTTGGAATCTAACAGGTACTTTTCATAGAGTATTTCCAGCTGCTCCGGAGTAATTGTAGTTCTTAAACGCTTATCGCGATGTTGATCTTCTCCACTGTTTCCTCCTTCTTTCTCACTACAGTTATTGTCTTCTTTATCATCCAGCTTTCGTTTCATGGAACCAGAAACTGTAGCAGCATGTGCTGTGTGTGATGAGCCAGTCTGTGGTGGCATCTGAGCAAGAGAACTGTTAAGCAACTGTCCAGTCATCAAAGGATTATTAGGGTCAAATATCATATAGGGCATATCCATTGGTCTCTCTAGAAACTGTGAGTGAATAAATTGGTTTTGGGCTGCTAGGAAATGCATGTGCTGGTGCTCTTGCCAAAGTTCTAGAGTTGGAAAGGCAACTGTACACTGATCACATTGGTACTGTAATAACTGAGGAGGTAGACTGTTCTGTAGAGGAGTCATTGAAATTGGTAAAGGACTGGAAGGAACAGGTGTAGTTTGTGATGCAGAAGGAGGTCTCCCTATTATCTGTGATTGTTTTTGTTGCTGTGGTTGAGAAGCAGAGGGCTGAGGATCAGAAGGGGTTACTGGAGCAGATTGTACTGGTTTGGTGCTTTGGGAGGTTGTATCAGTTTGCTTAGAGATGGTTTCATTTGGTTTTGGTTTTTCGGTTGACTCTGGCTTAGGAGAAGCTTTCTCAGGTTCTGGTTTGGGGGATGGAATCAAAGGAGTACTAGAACCAGAGCCAGAGCTTGCTGCCGTGACTGCCAGGCTTTTTGATGTGTCGTTTTGGCCAGAAACTGTGCAGTTCTTATACACTGTTTGATCTGAGGCATCCATGGAATCTTCAGTTTGGCTTTCATCTTGAGCATCGTCATCTTCATCTTTATAACACTGCTTTTTCTGGTGTGTAATCAAATCAAAGATCCTGGGAAAAACTACACTGCACTTTTTGCACTGATATTGCATGTTGCTAGTTCGAATGTAGCGTTCATTTGTTAATTCCCTTTTCTCATTGTCCTTAGTTTCAGCTTGATTTTCATAACTTTTGCGAGCTTTTTGTCGTGCATTTTGGAACCATACAACAATAACTCGAGTAGGTAGGTTAAGAACAGTTGAAAGTTGTTCAATTTCATCATCCTTTGGATAAGCATTTGTATCAAAGAAGTCTTGGAGGACACGAAGCTGGTAATCAGTAAACCGTGTTCTAGAGGACCTCTTGCTGAAAGATGCATCAGACTTGTAAGGTTCTACAGCTGAAGGCTGAGGATCTATTCTGATATCTTCCAACACTGTTATGGGAGGGTTGCTGAAGTTATATGGAGAATCTTTATTTCTTTGTCGTTCTTTGAACAGTGTATTACGAAACCAGTGCTTGATAACTTTTTGAGAAAGACCAGACTTCTCAGCCATTTCTTGGATCTGCTCTTCACTTGGAGAATTGTTAATATCAAAATAAGCCCGCAGTATTTTTAACTGATCATCTGTGATTCTTGTACGTGGACGCTTGAACTGAGAGTGGCGCAGGAAATTAGGATCTAGACCCAGCTGCTGCTGACAAAGCTGGGTAAGATCTGCAGACAAAGTATCCATTGGTGGCAACTGGAGGGCAAGCTGAGGTGGCAGTGCAGGATGCTGCACTGGCTGCATCATAATTGGAGGGAAGAGTGGGAGATCAAGTGAAACAGGAAGCTGGACTTGAGGTGGGGCAGATGGTGGTGGTGGTGGTGGAGGAGGTGGTGGGGGAGGAGGAGGTGGTGGTGGTGGTGGTGTGGGTGGTAGAGCTTGCAGAGGAGTAGGAGTCGTGTTTTGAATTTTTCCACCCCCAGCTGACGAAGGCTGAGAAGGAGTTGGAGGAGGAGGAGGTGGCGGTGGTGGAGGAGGAGGTGGTGGTGGTGGAGGTGTTTCTGGAGAGGATGGAGAAATTGGATAAAGCTTGTCATATGCCTCCCTATACTGTCGAGCAAACTTTTCTAATGCTCCATATGGAAAAAACTGTCCATGCACATGTTCTTGATGACTCTTCAGAATAAGAATGTTGGAAAAGAGCTTACTGCATGTTCCACATTCTAGTTTGTCAGTATTTTCACCTTCACCAGTCTTGCTTTTTTTCTGCACTTTTTGTCTGTTCTCATTGTATTGGATAACTAGTTCAAAACCAAAGTTCTCCAACAAAGCCTTGGCTGCATTCCCCCTTGCTCCAGATGCTATTCTGGGTGGTGGGATGGCTGATTCTGAGGATTTTGGTTTCTTCATATCTTTGTTTTCTTTTAGTCCTTCACTCTCATTAGTAAATTCTTGCTTTGGCTTCTCTTGTTTCTCAGAAATCTCTTCTGACTCCTTATATGATGGCATATCTTTTATTAACTGGCAGTCTGTGCTTACTAAGCTAGTTTGCTCTGCTTTCATCAGCTTGCTGCTTTGCTGCTGCTGTTTTTGGGACTGAAGTTGGGGTTGAGTGGATTGATATTGTTGTGCTTGTTGCTGCAGTATCTGTAGCTGTGTTTGACCAACATGGTGCTGAGTTTGTATCTGCTGCTTCAAATCTTCCAGCAGTGATCCTGTCATACCAGCCATTCCAGGCATACCAAATGTGGCAGAACCAGGCAAACCCAGGTCTGGGCTTAAGCTAAATTCCGTCCCAGGTATATAAAATGGGAAAAGGAATTGAGGCTGTTGAAACTGTAAGAGTGCTTCTGGTGTCATTGGAAAGTGAGGCAAAAAAGCTGGGTTTAGAAACTGGGGTTGAAAGAATGCAGCTTGCTGTTGCAGTTCATGCTGTAGTTGCATTTGAAGTTGTGCTGGTGACTGGGGTGGGTGATGCGTAGGTTGAGCAGAAATTAATTCAGAAGCTTGTTTTTTATTTAATTCTTTGGCATCTAAATGTGGTTCTTTGCTGTTAACTGCTGGTAAACTCATAGAATCTAGTATTCCTTGGCTGGGGCTATTAACATTCCCTGCTACACTATTTCCACTACTTATATTACCACTTGGTTCTAATTTTGCAGCCCTTGCCTTTGTCTGATGAAGCACAGATCTCATGTGGATTTCCAATGTAGAACTTTGGCTATATGCAACATTACAAATGCTGCATTTGTAGGGTTTGTTGTCAGTGCTGCTGTTGGTTTCTTGAGGGACAGGACTTGATGCCTCCTGCAAAACCTTTTTGAGTTTATGTAGATGGGAGACAGAGTTATAATGGACCAGGAGAATGTTCTTCTGAGTAAAAGACTCTTTACATACGGTACACTTATATGGGCGAGATGGATCTAGAAATTTTTCCATAGTAAAATTTGGCCCTTTTCTAAAAGGTAAGGTTCGCTTTGGTTCTGAGCCCATATCATCTGGAATAGAGCTACTATCGCTTCCTACAGGACTTGCTTTACCTTCCTGGTCCATCTCATAATCTCTTTCTATTTCCTGCTCTAGTGCATGATCATCTTGTCCCATACTTTCACCTTCCGCCCAGAGTTCACCATTAACAGGTAAAGATGCACACAGCTGCTGAAGTTCAGCTTCATTGAGTTCAGGGTGGCCTGCTTCCAAGTGTTTTTTTAAAGCCTGGAATGTACGGAAGCTACGTTGGCAAAGGCTACACATGGTAGCTGCCCGAATAGCATGATACTGGGAATGTATTTGAAGCTTCTGCATAGTCTTAAATGCCAAGCTACAATGATTACAACGGTACTTATAGACATGGCGGTCAGAAACAGAGAGCTGTTGCTTCTTCTGCTGTTCATTTAGCTGATCAGGCATTGAATCTGTGGTCTTTATATCTTTACTGCCACTCTTATTCCAATCTGGCGTTTCAGTAGATTCTTTGGGTGGCTTCTGTTCCTCACTCTTAATTTCCATTCCAGGCTTTGATTCATCGATCCCAGGAGCACTTTTCTCATCCACAGGACTTTCACCTAGTTAAAGAAAATTTACGTGTGTTTTACACAAGTAGAAGAAAATAAGACATAGTATTAGGGTTTTCATCAGAAATCAAGAGTAGCATATAGTATGGTTTATGTTGTCTTAGTAAAGAATAGCAGTCCAGACTTGTCTCAAAGAATGAAGTAGTCAGGACCAACAGGATGTTAAAATGAAAATGCAAGAATGATGACAAGTAGCAGTGGCAGCTGGCCCAGCTGTGGCATGGAGCTAGGAAGAATGTGTTTGGAGGAGAGAGAAAGGAGCATTCTCCTTCAATAAGGCAGTTTTCCAGCGCAGAGTACTGTAAGTGTCCAGGATGAGGAACCTACTATTGCAAATGCAAGTAGGCTTGCTTAACATTCCCCACACATATTGGTGAAAGTGCAATTGTCTGTTAGGACTGGATCTTATTTGTTGGGGTCTTGCCTTCAAAGAGGTTAGGGACTACTACTTCATGCTTAACTTTACCTCTACTGCAAGCCAGCCAAGTAGTAGATATGCAAGCCCCCTTTTCTGTTTTTTATCTAATCCAAATGAATTCACTCAGAAAAAAAAACCAGTGGATTATTTCAAAATTGTCCATACCTAACTTGTACATGACTTTTCTCGCATACCTGAATATTTCCCAGATCCCTCAGCTGTAATGGTTGCAGGTGTGTCACGTTCAGATTTCTCTGAAGCAGCTGCTGGCAATAGCATACTATTGGGCATCATGACATCTGGTACAGGAACCTTTGAAAACCAAGTACATAGTATTATTACAAGAAAAGTAATATGAAATTACAATTCAAAATACCACCACATCTCAAAGACTGCCTAGACTAAGCAAAGGCCTTTGTTCTGTCCTTGATAATGACTCCTGATGGAACATAAAATCAGAGCACAGTCTGTCTGTTGGTAGAGGATAAACTCAAAAGAATCCACAATAAGGTGATGCCACAGAACTACGTATGTTCAATATTTTACTGGGGTCAATGTCACTGCAAAGAAGGTTGGGAATTTTCCCTGAACTTCCTCTAAAGATAGAGATGGTGCTAAGATATAGTCAGTGGCCACCTCTTGACTAAAGGTAATCACACTTTATCTTACCTGAACAGCTTTTTAAACAAATGATCCACATTCCATGATCTTTTAAAGAAAATTATAAGCTGATTTCCAAACAGAAGCAACTTATTGACATTTAAAATAAGGCTTTTCTCTTTCCTTTGTTCTAAATTCCTCACGTAAGTATCTTCTTCAGTCTGCTTTACACGTCATGTTAGGCTTTTGAATTCTAGACAGAAATCTTTGAAAGATGTGATGTTATAGATGTTTGATAATGCTCATTTCAGTTAAACTTACATGATCATTTGTTTGATGATTTGTGTTTTTCTTTTGTTCAGATCTAGTGACTTTGATTTTATTTGGGCAAAAGGGACTTCTACAAAAATGACCTAGTTAACTGCCAATGTCCCAGAGAAAACATCTTGCTGTATATGGTATTTATTTTGTCATCAGAGTTCAGGTATGGACAGAACATAGTAGTTTTATCAACTACAAAAATTTAAATGGTGCGGATTATGTTTTGCAAATAGATATTTTTCTGTGAAAAAAAAAAAAAAATTAGGGACATCTCAGTGAGACAACTCTCTATCACACAGAGAAAAGAGGGCAGATTTCAAAGTTGTCCAATTATCAACAAATCAAGAATCATTAAGAACTTGAGAAGAAAGAATATTAATATCAAAGAATCATAGACTCATTTGAGTTCAAAGGGACCCTTAAAGGTCATCTGATCCAACACCTCTGCAATGAACACTGAAACCTATAGCTCGATCAGGTTACTCCGTGTCCTGTCCAGCCTGACCTTGAATGTTTCTAGGAATGGGGGCATCCACCACCTCTCCGGTCAACCTGTTCCTGTGTCTCACTATCCTTGTTATAAAGAAATTTTTTCCTGATATTGAACCTAAATCTTTCCTCTTTAAGTTTGAAACCATTTTTCCCCTGTCCTATCACAACAGTCACTGCTAAAAATTCTGTCACATTCTTTCTTACAGCCCTACTTTAGATACTGATATACTGCTATCAGGTCTCCCCATAGCCTTCTCCAAAATATGGAGACAGTTTATCAGTCTCCAAAAAGGGTCTGAAATGTTAAATTTCTACTGTTCTGTCCTTGTGATAGGGGCCAAATTTATATTTTTGGGCAGAATTACACTGAGTAGAAAACTGATGAAAAGAAATGAAGAAAGAAAGCTTTAAATTGTTCTCATTGATTTCCAATTCTGCATTGCTCATCAGCACCCGGCACAAGGAATTCCGTTAAAGATTTCTTTCAGTTCTTCACTACTATGTGCCATTTTAGTTAGGAAATAGGTGACTGGCCTACTACTGCAATGTTATAAATGAAGAAGTTGTCTGTGTTTACAGAAAGAAACCTTAAAGGAGCTGAATCCCTGAGATTTCCAAGAACATATCCTGCTAAAAAGGTAAGACAACTAGACACTAGGTTGTCCTGGGAAGCCTTTTCTAGATGAATTTACAATGTAATTAAAAAAAAATCTAAATTTGATTATTTTTACTGACACTGTTTTATATAGTGTTGAGACATTCTTTTTCTAGGAAATTTATTATTTTGGAATGATCTGTGAAATTTCTCATTGAAGAACAGGAATTCCCAGGTGAAATCTGCATTGTTTTGTTCTCTAAACTGGGCCAAATGTGGGTAAATCTATTTCAAATCTATTCCTGAGCCAGGGTAGGTACTTGAAAACAAGTATTCCTTATCCGAAAGAACTGCCGTAATTTTTCACACTCATATATTTTCATTAAAAATGTGAAGAATTTATTACGCAGAGGAAGAAAGTGAAAAACAGGACATAGTGAAAAATATGACATCTGTGTTTTCCAATTAGTACCACTATTGATATTTTACAGTGAATTTCATGTAGTATAATGAAAGTACAGAACAGTTATAAACAGGAATACTTCAATATTTTGGCACTTCATTTTACAGGAAAGTCCTCAGGTTTTTTTTACAAACTGGAGTCAGGATATACCCGAGGCATGGATAATGTTAGACTAAATTTATGCTCAGATGAACTTGCTTATTCCAAGGTAAATCAGTGAGGAACTGTAGATTTTCAGCATCTTTGAAATCCACCTCCAGTCCCTTGGAGAGTTCCCAGGGGACATCAATCAACAGACAAGCTGGCAACAGAAACTAAGAATCCTGACCTGATCCCCATCTCTGGCTACCAAAATGCTACATCACAACACATACATTGCTGAGAGTCCCGAAAACATTTCTGTAGCAGGTACTTCAGTATTTGGAACACTTACAGTCATGAGCAGTTTCTCCACACAGTCAGGTGACACACTGTGCAAATGGGTCAGATGAAGCTGGAGATGCATTTTGTTGCTGAGGACATCTTGGCAGAGGGGGCAGCAGATAACAGGTTGCATTGAATGCTGTGATAAGACATGCATCTGGATACGGTTTGGGTCCCTACTGTTGTAGTTACAGTAAGGACACTGATAAAACTGAAAAACATCAAATTAAGATGCAGGCTGTTAGTCAGTGTGCTTTTAATAACTTGTTAATATTGCTGTTTTTACAGCACATCATCTGTTTTATTCCTATTTGAAAGAATTTGAGAATAACATTAAATCCTTACATTTTCCTTTACCTGCTCATGACAAAATTTATTGTCTTCTGGAGGCTTTGACTTTTTAGCTGCACCATCCTCTTCTTTTGCCAGAAGCTGTTGCGCCCCTACCACAGTGTTCACTTTTGGTTCCTTCTCTGGTGTGACTATTCCTGTTCCAAAAACAATTTTTAAGATCACACTTTAAACTTGAAAATACTCTGTTTTACAAAGAGGCTGTGATTCCAAAGGTCTGTATTGTCTCTGAGGGTATTTTTTTTTTTATGTTCTGAGAAAAATATATATTTGAGAAAACCAAACTGGTAAGTATAAAGGTGAAAATACTTTCATCCTGAGTGGATACTCTATAAATACATCTAAAAATGAACTATTTTCTACTCTTTAGATAACCTGAGGTTGCCTTTAAAGATTAATCAATAAGGCGCTTTCTTTAGCAGCACAGTGTGAATTTGTGTATTGCATTAAAACAAATCAGCTTTTGCTTAAAAATCCTGTTTTCCAAAATAATTAATTTGCTGATGTTTAATTACACTCTCTATTTTCTAAACTGTCTGAGCAATATGATTATTGTGCTGTTTTGATAACTCCTGCCTACTTACAATTCTGAAGCTAAATATAGTAAGGCTTTAAAAGAAATACTGTGGAGAATAGGATTTCAGAGCTAACTTAATATTAATTATATACAAAGATCAGTCATTTGGGATTGCCTTAGATGTTTACACTGTGAATTTTTATAGTCTGGCATTTCTGATCAAAACCAGAATATAATTGTTTTCTATAGATAGTTCTACTATTAAGTATTAAATACTATACTTAATATTATGCCTGAACTAGCTGTGTAATGCAGCCCAGTCTTGCACACATCAAAGAAAAGAGTGCAATTCTAATTTCCCAGTCCATCAGAAAATTCTTTCCAGCGTCAATTTGCCAGATAATCTCTTCTGCTAGGCTGGATATTACAAGAGCATTGGGTAGGCATGTCACATACATCTCATGACAAACACAAAACCTCATTTACCAACCATTCCAATCTCATCATAGTGCAGCATCATCTGACCTTTTTTCTGCTGTTTATTATGAGTATTTCTAATTTTAACTTTCAATTTTCACCATCTTCCAGTCAATTTGCAACTAAATTATTTCCAGGGTGAGGACACTATCACTGGACACTGGGTGCAAATACATCTTGAAATGCAATGAAGCTAAACCATTGATTGCTATCAGACCCAACGTAAATATATAGTCCAGGGGTAATCTGATTGTATGCTGTGCATGAAGATTTATCTTGATTTTTTTCAATCCACATAAGGTTCATATAAATGAACAAATTGCACCTCGTTGCACAATAACCTAGGATTAATTTAAAAATAAGGTCATGGATGCTCTGGCAACAAAGTAAACACAAACAAAGAAAATACCTGCATTTTTCTATAGACAAAATCAGTATATTTTTAATCATTATCTTAATTATATAGACTGTGCAACATTTGATATTAAAAGAGCAACGTTAAAGAAAAGTAAAATAAGGGAACATAGAAGGTAAGTACCAAATCCTCGTGGTAAAATAATAAGCATTTGAAAACTGAATCATACAGAGACATGTTCTGAAGGGCATTTAGGAAAAAAACATAAATGTATTTTATGACATATACATTAAAGCTGATTTCCCCACACATTGTTTTTCATTCCTACATTGGTAATTATTTATTTTGGCATAATTTAGACCAGTATGTTCTTGCTCAAATTAAAGTTTACTCCTGCCATATTTTCCTACTTTTAATGACCAATTTATCAGCATTGATTTAATATCTGGGCACACTGCTTTCTGGAGCCCCTCTGAATTTTTACACTCTGAGGATTTGTTCCAGGAGGCCTCATTTTGATGGCTCAGTTAAGAGATGTACCTTCAACCTGAAGCACTGGTGAAGCTGAAAGGTAAAAAGCACATGCTACAGCAACAAAATGTACCAGTTTGTTACTCAGTTTGGTTTATGATAATACAGTTCTCACTGGCCTAGCAACATTTACTTGGCAACACTGCATTTAAGCACATTATTTAAATGTCTTTATTGTGAGAATTATAGAAAGTAAGAAAGTGACATACTATATTAACAGAGAAAGGTTGCTTCTCAGGTTTTAGAAGGATAGGTTCAAATTATTAACCTCTCTTCATTTCCAACTGTCAAAAATGTCTAACAGTTGACTACTGTTTCTTACCTTTATCATATGCCACCTCTAAAATGCTCCTTTAAAAAGACAAATGGGGTAGAATCTCAGCTGGTGTAAAGTGACACCATGATACAGGACAATGAGTTTAAAAAGCAAAATAAAACAATTCTGCCTTCTTCTACCCTCTTCACACCAGATTGTTTTCAACATTGTTACAGAAATTAGGATCCAAATTCTGCTCAAAAATCCATTCGTGAAAATGCTTTTAACTGTGCTTTTGGCATTGGTATGCAACTGCTGCTGCAGTTTAGCTTGGAGTAAACTCTGTGTGCGCTTGGGTATACAAAAGGTTAATATTACACATCGTCTTCCACCACGGGATAGGACGACTTGATTACTTCAAAGGGACAATAGTAATCATGAAACACACTGTTCTTGTTTCAAGAAAAACAAGTATTTTTTTGGTTAATTTTTCTTTTGTTGTTAATATAATAAAACTATGGAGTCATCAAACACTGTGCTGGGGTCAATAAATGAATATAAAAGCAGAGCTTTTTACTATGCTTACAAAGATATTTATAAATTGTGGAAATTTACAGAGGCTTTGTTGTTTTTGTAGTTGATATTACTCTGGATTCAGTAAATCCCAAACCCTGTTACTTTTTATTGAACCCAAGTTACATCTGGATTATAGAACTGTAACTGTGACTCAGGTTTGCAGAAAAAGGGGCTGAAGCCATGGAGAGGATCAAATCCCCAAGCCAGAGCAGCACCTTATGTCTGGGTCTCTCTGGGTCACAAGTGTAGCTGAAAACAAAAAGGAGGTTTGGACTCCCTATGAAAGTGAATGGTGCAGCTAGTACAACTCATTGATTTTTCTTACTGTACCAACTTTCTGTTTTCTGGATTGGATTCAGTGTTTTAAGGAGCTTCCTGCAGAGAGGCTGAATATAGTTATGGCCTTACAGATAGAGTATTGAAAGAGGAGAGGGAGAGGAGAGAAAATTTTACAGTCTTGAGCTTGTGGTGAGGCACCGTTTTCATAGCTGTGTGTTCCATTGGCATGCTGTTCTTAATATGCAGCTGCAGGAAGAGACTAAATATGTTGTTGTTCCTGTTTTAAATCCAAAATTTCTATTTTTGAGACACATTATTTGTGCTTTTTTCTTAATTGTGAAACAGAATTTGAATACATTTGGCAATGCAGAACATACAGTGTTGTTTTAGATGAATAGTGTACTTTTTTTACTGCACTTAACTAAAAAAAACAAGATTAGTTAAAAATAAGTGCCACAAAATAGACCAGTCAATGATTAACTGTCAGTTACAGAATTAGTTAACTTGTCTAATATTGCTGTACAAAAATGACATAATTCTCTGCAATTCAGATGCCATCACATTTGTAGTGTTTTTGAAACCCCAAAATAAAAATATAAACTTTTGAGTGACTGATAAGGGGGAGAATGCTAAAGAATGGAAATACTCAAAAACCTACAATCAAAATACTGTCTTGTTATTTATGAATCCATGTATTTGATAAAGATTGCATAATTTAAGATTTTTGACACATCAGATGATATTATTCAACCTCAAAATAATTCTAAAATTATAATTACTGCTAGAGTATTCTTTCTAATTAGAGGAGAATGAAAGGATAATTTTCATTGCAATAATGAAGGTTAATTTCCATCCTTCCTCATGTTTACTACCTTATTAAAAAGTGCTCCCCTTAGCCATGGCAAAGACATATTACATTTTCAATGCAAATGTATTAATCTGGATAAATTCCATATTAATTCTTGCACTGCATAGAGCTGTAATTTGGATTATAATTAATCTAAAGTGGCACTAGATTTAAATGACAATATAAATGAGGCATTAGTAGGCTTTTCCATTCTGAATGAATATTCAACAAATATAACTTGCATATTGCCAAGTCTCATTTTGAAAGCTCTCCTCCTCGAGATAAGGTAAGCAATACAGCACAACAGCTTACACAAACATACTGTTACTAAATACATGTTAATCCTTCCTCGTCTAATAGATTCTATGCTAAAGAGGGGTCACACCACTTTCCTGTCTAACTTGTTAGTATTGTGATTAATTTATTGGTTTTCCTGCGATTTCTCTGGCAAGAATTGCAACACTCAATTCATGAGAAAGCCCAAATTAACATTCAATTATACATAAGCAGTTATATAGTCATTAGAAATACTTGTCAGCTGAGTGAAAATTAAGATGATGGTCTGAATGGTAGATATGGAGAATTAATTTAGATTATGAAAATAAAAGTTTCTAAAAGATTGAGGATTTCATAGTGCAAACTGCTTTCTCTAAAGCTCAAAGGCAAATCATGTATTTCGGCCCTTGTTTGTATATGAATCTTACTGCAATGTTATTTCTGTAATTGCTAGCACGGGAATGCAGAACAATTATGCTGTCTTTTTTTTTTGTAGTGCACCCAGTAGGCATCTAGATATAGGTTTGTCCTAATTAAACTTGGCCCTTATGAGCAGCTAATCCTGATGGAATTTTGAGAATTCCCCTTCAGTATTTTTTTTTTTGTAGATTCCATCTTCTTTTTTTTTTTTCTGGAGTTTTCATACTATATTATTTCTTGAAGAGCTAGAAATGGACCTAAGAAAATAATCAGTGATTTCGATTCCTGGGATGGAGTATCTGGTGAGCAACATGAGCTCCAGTGAGCTGTCACCTCTTTCTTGGTGAGAGGCAAACCCTGACAAGACAGTAGGAGACTTATGTCTGCTTTAGAACATGGATTTACTGCACCACAGAGAGCCCTTTCCAAGTCAAAGAGCCAGATAAAGGGGGATATGTGTGGGTCACTCCGAAAGTAATGCCTCCTATTTCTTTCTATGGAAACCACAACAGATACAATGAGCACAATAACACTAGTTGATAGAGAAAATACTCAGCTACAAAACTGTATTTTTCAACACAGTCACCATTGTTATCTATGACTTTTCACCACTGATGAATAAGAGAGCCTGCATGCTGTGCCTGTAAAAATCTGCACCAGCAGAGGTGACTGACTGTCGCTGTTGCCACTACTGAAACACACTACCCGCCACCTCACTGTAATTGCAGCCACTGTTTAGTTTCCATAAATGTTCAGCAAGCATTGATGAGTGTAAGTGGGTGAAATTTTTTCCACATGGAGGAATTCAATTGCACACTTTTGCTTCACATGCACTTCCATATCAGACATCATTCTGTCAGGCCACCTCTGACATCATGGGCCAACATAACAAAATAGGAGGCATTATTTTCAGAGCAGCCCTCGTATGTTTTAAACCACAACACAGTTTCTTGCTCAACATCATCCTTGTCATCATCAGCCTTACTTCAGTTTTTTGCTTCTAAAAATAAAGCAACTGAAGAGCAGCTGAGGTTCTAAACTGTGAATGGACAGTGACCT
Source organism: Callipepla californica brunnescens (assembly GCA_023055505.1). Lineage (NCBI taxonomy): Eukaryota > Metazoa > Chordata > Aves > Galliformes > Odontophoridae > Callipepla > Callipepla californica. The sequence goes on from JALIRH010000002.1 coordinate 27,600,637, forward strand.
TAGCACATCAACAAGCAAGCTTAAAGGAGATTTTAATCTATCAGTCAGTCTTTTTTTAATTAATGAAAAAGTGTTTAGTATGTAAGAGCAAAATACAGTATAGGAGAATTTGGATGTAAAGAAGATCATATGTGAAATTGTATTTTCTCTACAACTATACATCTCTATGGAGAATACAACCTCCTTTGTATGCAGCTGTCATTGGCGTACAAGGAAAAGATATATGACTACCTGAAACTAATAGGCTTCAACCTGTTTCAGCACTTCTTCTGCTTCAATGAATCCAACATAATGTAACTAGGTATAGCGTGCAGCAAAAGTAGCCAATGTAATATTCATTGTGACCATAGATTTCCATCTCATACATAAAAAGCATGGATGAAGTCACATATTTGCCAAATCAAACACAGAAAAAGCCTTGGGTATCTACACCAGATGCTGGCCCTGGGTTTGTTTGTGCACAAGTAAATGTCATGACATGGGGGTTTGTTTTCAAAGACAGTAGCTTTCATTACTGGGTTTTGTCTATTCCAAGGGATCAAAATTACCCAACCCATATAATCCATTTTCAATGATATTTCCTCTTTCTTAGGCTGAATCATCTGTAAACTTTTTCAATGGATTTTGTGTATTTTTTTCAAAATGCCTCAAATAAATGCCGAGGAAGAGGCCAGATTCTTGGGAGTAAGTGATCAGAGACCAAGAACAAAAAAATAATAATAATAAAAAACCCCACATTCTTTGGGTTAAAAGCGGGGCAAAACCTGATTGAAGAAAAAATTCAAGTGGTACCTAATCCTATGCTTATGAAAAATTAATATGCCATCAGAGGAATCACAAGTACAGCTAAGATTAATGAAAGGCGCTTAAAAAATTACAAGCACACAAACTGATTTGATTAAAAAATAATCTCACTGGTCGTCCTGTAATATTCTTCAACTTATCCGCATCTATCCTGTCAGATGGTTATGATTAAAAATAGGTCAATGGGAGGCTACTGATAGAAATCACATGCAAAATGCACATGCAATGAATAGTAGTGGGAATGTCCAGACAGTTTAAAATAAAAGACCATTTCATAAGTTAAAAAAAGAGGAAGACAAAATTCTCGCTTCTTACCAGAGTCTTTACTAGCTTTTTTAACTTCGGTATTGTCTCTCTCACTTGAGTCCTTATCATCACCAACAGCCACTGATGTACTTTTAGCAGATCCTTCTGTATCTTCACCTTGTTCTTCTGGGGACAAGCATAGAAAAGATCCAACTTAGTGACCATTCAACAGCAGGTAAAAAACTCTTCATTTAATAAGGATAGCACTGAAAGAGGTTGTCAAAATAGGGAGAAGGAGGTGAAGAAAAGATAGAGAACGGCACTTTAAGGAGGTTGGACATTAATTACAAATAATTGGCAATATTTCAAAATCTACCCAGAAATTCTGAACATGTCTTTATCAGGGTATCCACTTCCCACCAGCATGCCAGATTTAAAGCTTATCATTTCATATTCTTTAGCTAGAAATATTACTTGTGTTAAAATGCACGCATACAGATGCGCACATATACCATGCCAGCCTGAACAAAAGCAAGACCATGTAAAAATGTATCTTTAAGCCAAAAAAGAAAAAAGAGAAAAAAAAGAGGAATTCAAATATAAATCCTATTAGTACAGCAGTATCCCGCTAATTGCAGTAAGTAAGTATTAGGTATTAGGTACTGTATTAAACATAAACCCCTGGCTTTGCGGGAGAAGTCTCAAATTTTGTCTCCAGGGGGAGCCATTCAGGATAAATGATACAACTTGGTACATGGCTTCTGAGGAAGCAGCATTACCCACACCTCACTTACGTGTTCACACCAGCTAGATTACATGGAAATCTTCACAGTAACTCAAGCCTATTTAATTATTCTGTAAATCTTAGCTATGCTGCTACTGGTGGATTAATCTGTTTATGCAGTTAGCTTCTATGCTGGGGCTGTGTAGCACTAATCCGTGAAAGGCCCACTGTTCCTTTTCATCCTGTGATCATTTGTCTCTCACTGTGCTGATGTCACATTTTAATGAATTTTTAGCAATCTGAGTAATGCCAGATAACCAGACTTGCAACTCTCCACAGCACAGCATGCTGTTTTCATTGCAGCACAAAAAAATAAAAAATAATATTTCTCAGTTCAGGTAGGAATTATATAAATTAGGAGGTGAAGGTAAAATGGGATTCGAAGCACCAAGCTGCTCAATTTCATAAAATCTTTAATGACCATATAAATTAACCCTGGAAAGGCAAAAGGTCACAGACACACATTTGCATACACTCTTCTATTCACTTTTGATAAGCAGAGCTTTTATGCAGGGAACATGATACAATTAACCCTTCAGGAACCATACAAAATGCAGCTACCGACATTTTAAGTGTCAAGCATTAACTGAAAATTACACACTGCATAAAATTTTCATTGTAAATGCTATAGTGATTGAAAGGGGAAATAGTGGCCCTCTTCGCACCCCATGTTTTATTAATAACATTCTGACAGCCGAATGAAATATCCTCTGTCATATGTAGCAGCTGAGCACAAAAAAAAAAAATAAAAAAAAAAAATTGCTGCTTAGTGCCTTACTTGCCAGCTATGCACTGAAACTGTACGCCCATGCAAACAGCCCTCAGATCGATGTGGTGAACCTATTCCATTCTCAAAACCTTTTGTAAATCAGGACACAAAAAAAAAAAAAAAAAAAAAAAAATAGAAGGAGGGAGAGAAAAAAAGGTCCAAACAAAATAGCTGCAATTTTGGAAAATGAACAACAACAACAAAAATTCAGTCACAGATCAATGTGTTTTGCATTGACATTGAAATACAACAGTTTAGCGCTAAGCGTGCGTGTCCACTCTTTGGAACAATACAGGGAGAAAGATTGTCCCCTCTTCTAAAAATAATTGCATATTAAAAAAATTTCCATCCAAATGGATTCCCCCTCGTGCTGTTTTAGCACTCTGCCTGCTGCGACCTCGCTCTCTCCCGTGATGATAGCTAATCAAACATGGGAGCTATCCTGGCCGCAGCTGGAAGCGGGGCCGTGTTTGTCCGAGTGGCAAGGGAGCACAGTTCGGGATGCTGTGAGCCTGTGATCCTGCCTGCATCGGGCTGTGTTAATGCCAAGTGCACACACATGAGGCTCGTATCCAGTGTCAGGCCCTGTGGCCTCATGGAGCCCGTGGCAAATCCCTTCTCGACTCATCCTTGGGAACGGTCGCACTGCTTCTTTTACTAGATTTACTGGCCCAGTTCCCCTGGGCTGGAAAATGAAGTGTCAAAGTGCTACTGAGTGTCCTTATCTTGAGGGGACATAAAATTGTAAGGGCTATCGTGGCACACATTAATAAAACATTGTGTGTGTGTCAGGCAAAGAGAAAGAAAATTATGAAGGTACTAAAAGAAAAGCTACAGTATCATCTGGGTCTCATCAGACAATTTTTGCAGGGTGCTCTCCTGTTTTTCTGGTATGTGTTTTAAGTGTGAGAGAAATTCCCAGACATGTTCTCCTATACATCATCGCGGTGTCTGACCTCAGCCTGACCCTGGCAACAGTTTGAGAAATCTGAATGTGAACAAAGACTCTGTGTCAGCAGCAGGGAGAGATTGCGGGATAGACTTTCCCCATCAACTTAATCGCAAACAGCAGTTCTGAGGCCATAACTTTACAGGGCTCCACCAAGCCACAAACACGTAACCTTTAGAGGTGAAACTGCCCCCTGCTCCCCACCCCCCCTTCTGTGATTTTTCTCAGTCTTGTGGTGCTCCCTTTGATGTAGCAAGGCAATTAGCTCTAATGTTCAAGTGCTGCAGACCTGTTTTATGGTTTGGAAGGTGAGAGCTGTTTATTACAGGTAGGCTCCTGGGGGCCATAAAGACTTTGCAAATTTTTAATCATGCAAAAAACTAATCAAAATGTAACTTATACACACCATAAAAATTAATATCATTATTATTCACAGTATAAATTGCCTGCCTTGGTTTTCAATGGCACTCACTTCTAGAAAATACATTTGGCATTCATTTCAGAAATATGTATGGTATTCGCTTCAGAAATAAATTTCATAGACAGACATGATAATACAGCTTCTCATATTTTTCTTTAAAATTACGGAAAGGCTGTCTAAGATTCACACTGTCGCGACATCTATCAAAGGGACAAGATGGAAATCCAACAGCTCTAACTTAAAAGTAGTAAATTTACCAAAAAAAAAAAAAAATCCTTAGAAAGGCTGCTCATTAGAATAGATAGTGAGAATGTCTAATGAAATGCAATAGCAAAAATAAATTAATTAAGTAAAAAAAAATTAAAAAAAAAAATCTACGTACATATGCCAAAAGAAAAAAAACAGCAAATATCTCTTTTGAGCAAATTTTTTGTTCTTACTTCAAATGCTAAGCAATAAGGATACTATTCAGCAATAAAAAAATGAAATGATTCACGCTGAAAGACACAAAATCAACAAAACACAGTGTGATGGGGCCACAGGTTCCAGAACGAGTCCTAATACTCTATTATAAATTTACAAGAGTCTTGCCGATATACATTTACAAATGTCAGCTTTGAAAATGAATAGACCAGCAGATTCAAATGCATAATGGCTTTAATAACACTTACAATTGAAATATGATATTTTATTCACACCTGGTTTTATTTTGTCTAAATGTTGAAAATTTCTTTTGATGTTGGATCTTTTGAGTTTATACGTTATCAACTTTTTCCTCACAGCCGACTTTGAATTAAATACAAAAAAGTGAGGTTAGCATAGTCTGAACCAAAATTGTCAAATCATGGAAAATGATGATTTAAAATTATCCATGCTGATATTGCATAATATATACTCTATATCATACACTTTAGTATGTTAATCTACACTCTTAGGCCCCAATTCTATATCCATTTCTTGAAACACCCTTATGACCTTTCATAGTCCAATAAAGTCAAGGTGTGTGATGCTTTCAATTGCAAAATCTAGGCCTCACCCAAAGCTGATTGGCTCATACTAGCAGCAGGTTAGATGAATATGCATATATAGATTAGACAAGCTAGATTTGGTGAGGTGCAATTAAAAGAACAAATACATCCACCATAAAAAAAATACTAGTTTTGGAAATAAAATATGAAACAGTTTAAAGAAGACATGTCAGAATGGAAACTTCACTGGTATATGAAACAAAGGATAGTAACAAGTGTTTTTGTCCTGGATTTTGTTCTTTAGTATCCCTTTTGCACTGTCCAAATTGCAGGTAATTTCCTAAATGGGGATGACCTACTAGTTGTGGGTGAGTAGTTGTGGTTATGAGAGAGAAAGCAAGATTAAGCAAGTGTTTGTGGCTGAGGGCCAGATGAATGGGGAAGGAATAAATCAGTCAACTAAATTTGTAAGTAATTAATAGGAAATGAGAGATAAATTAGACATACATATATATATTTGGTGTTTGGTAATTAATATGTTCAATTAACAGCTGAATCAGTGGTCCTCATAAATGTTCAGTACAGGTGTATCCCATGTTCAAGTTGGAGAATTGACATAATTAGATTGTCAGGATGACAATTAACCACTGGCAAAAGATAATGGAAGGATGGATTGGAGAGATGGGCTTGTGTTAGATGATGTAGAGAAATGTGGAACAAGAGAAAAAAAAAAAGAAAAACCCATGAAGTATGAAAGGAAAGAAAAAAAAAAATTGAATCAAAAGCAGGGTGTGTGAGTTTCCTTCTGAATTATCTCAGCTACTCTACTTGGGTTCCTTCTTACTTCTGGATCGCAGATTATTTACCCAAATAGTTCAGAAAGTATTTGTTCTATTTTCTGGCTAGTCTTGCAGAGTATGAGTGAGGAACAGTGTGACCTGCACATTTAGGGTCTTGACTGCATTCTCTAGCGGTCATATTTCATCTTCATAAAGGATTGCTAATTTCTCATTTAATGACTCAAGGGGAATAACAACACCAAAGTGTTAATAACTGTTTCTAACCACTGTGTTATATTTAAAACTATTGCTTTTAGAAGGCTGGACTTCCTGCAAACAAGCCCATAATTAAGTGATGATCATCATATTGACTGCTAATGAGGAGTGTACATCAAACTGTTACCATTTTGTTTTGTGGTGCATCATTTGACTTTTTATAGCAGCCTAATGCTTATCTTCTTCTGGTTTATTGTTGTGTCAGAGAAGCCCAACTGCAAAGCTAGCCAAACAGAGCACGTCATGGTGGCTGCTTCCCAAGCAGCATCACAAATCACACCCACCCCACCCAGCAGGCAGTATTTCTCACTCATCACATTCCTCTGACTACCAGGGAGTAGCAGGTCTCTTCTACCCTTCTTCATTTTTTTTGATTTGTGAAGGTAGAAAAGATTTGTTATCACCAGTTAATCTCTCTTCCACTTTATTATTTCAAATTATTTTTTCCACTTTTTGTTTTGCTTTGTTTTGTTTTTTAACTGAAATCTAATTTCAGCTGCTGGAGAAGGAAAAGGGAATGTTCTCCCCAGAAATTTAGAGGGGTGAGGTGTCCTTTCCAGTTCAGTGGCTGAGCAAGCCCTCCCTTTATCTCATTGCTGGCTAGGATTGGTTGCTTTCTAGTCTCCCTCCCATATTCTCAGTGTAAACCTGGAAAATAAGTGTATTTTACTCTGATAATGGTGTAAGATATTTGTAAACTTACACTGAACCATACTGGCTGATGAGAAAAAAGGAAAATCTGTGGGTTTTTTTTTTGTTGTTGTTGTTTTATTTTTATGTTAGTATTTTATCAAATATTATGTAGGAGGCAAAAGGAGCATATGCTGACAAAACCATTAACAGAGAATGTCAAAGATTCAGAAACTCAGCAATGTTTTCCAGATGTGATTGGAAATGCACAGTTAATCATTTACTATGCAAAAAGGGATACTTTTCTTACTTGGCCTTCTCTAGAAAGGCATTGAAGCATGAATCTATATTGAGGATAGTCCAACTTTTCCAACTCATCTGTACTTTTATTTTGGCTACCATTGTGGTGCATATAAAATGCTGTTTCCCCCATCAGCTGAAGGTATGAAGAGTACTAGCACTGTCTGACTTGAGGACTAATACATTTGCATCGGGGTTATTTTGAGCAGAAAATTCAATCTCATTACTAATTCTTATTCAATATGCTGGTTTAGATATACTCTGCCTAATTTCAGACACTTCTCTAAGCTCCCTCCCTAAGGAGGGAGAGACAGGTATCTTCAGGGCACAAATCAGACTTCAGGCAGGTTGAATTAGCCTCTAGAGGTGTCTAATTCCTCACTGACTATAGAGGGATTTTAGAGTGAAATTTACTGTTTAGAGTGAAGACTTTTCAGTTTGGAACTGCAGTTAAATGTTAGAAGTTAGGTAAGTGAACCTGAGCTAAGAGCTTGACCCAAAGCTCAAACAGCCAATGAGAGTCTCCTCGTGACACTGACCAACTTATAGGGTACTCATTTCTAGCCTGGAGGAAAAGAAAGCATAATACTGGTTCTTCACTATACTAATCTCTTTTCTTGCATTCCTCTTGTTCAGCCTTGTTCTACTTTTTTGTGTCATTGTTCAAACTTTTTTAAATGCCCCTTCACACATGGACATTTCTATTGTCTTGATTTCGTGCACTTCTTCCTACTTCCCACTTGAGTTGAGTTTCCAATACCTCAAGTTAGTGGTGAGATTGACTCTCCCATTCACATTTTCCAGAATAATTCTTTAGACTGCATTTACTAAGAAATCCTCAGTATTAATTAACAGCTCATTTAAATGACATATTTTATTAGCAACTCAGTTTTTCAGCTTCTCTCTGAAATACACTGTAAAATCTTTCTCATTCACTTTCCAGATTTTCTCTCTAAATTATTCACCTCTTTTTGGCTCACTAACAGTATGTCTCTGAAATTATCTGTAAAGAATTCTGTTACTGCATATATTTCTCCTTTGTCTTTTGAGAATACTTGAGAAAAAGAATTTATTTTCCTTGCCATCTCTGGATCATTTTGGACTGACTCCTCATTCCCTGGTGGTCTACCAGACCTAATGACTCTTCTGCAGAGTTTTACTTCTGAGATAGTTTAACAATTGCTATTTAGCTTTGTTAGGTACTTTCACATAGTTGCTTTTTTTATTCAACCTCTATATTCAGTTTTATTAACATCACTTTGGTATTATTTCCATTTTAAGGATACATTTTTTCTGACCTTAATAAAGTCTTGTACTATGCCTTGTCATGTAGCTAACCTACATCTCTCCAGTTTTAATATTTCCAGTCTTTGATGCTAAGTGTCATAGGCAGAAGTAGGTAATTTACTTACAGGGAGAAAAATATCTCTCAAGATAACCACTTTTTATCCTTTTTATCCTTTTTCTTTTTTAACAGTCTTCACAGAATTATTTACTTTCTAACAGTTATCTGATAAATATTCTATAGCATATATAGCAGCCTCAGATTTCTTTTCTTTTTTTTTTTTTTCAAATTAAATTCCTGTAAATTTCACTTAAATCTTCAGATTTCAAAAGGTTAACATATGCATGCACCATATGCATTGTTTAATATATGCATGCCCCAAGTGGTTTTTGATTTTTTGGAAAGACAGTACAGGTGTTTCAAACCAGATCACAATGGTTGAATGATGTGTAGGAATCTTTACTAACATTTCCACTGCCAATTCTTCCAAAAATCTCTTGTAAAACCTGGGTTTCTTGATTATAGCTGTACTTCAGAAAATATATTGAGAGAGTCAAGCTCACTGCTGAAAAAAGAGAAAGGAATAAAAACCTGTTCATCAAAGATAGATAAATAAGTAAAAAACAGCAATATCTTCCTGTTGATTCCCATTGCCTTATGTTACTGTCTTCCTTTTCATACTCTAGACCCAGGCTGGCGAAATTGAATAATAAACTTTTGTGTCATTATTTAAATATTGTTTAATTTTTTTGGAATGTTCCTTACTGACAATGTTATTCATGTGTTTGGGATTCATAGCCATAACATGCTATGTCTCTGCACTCCACAATAGCCTATGGGATCCTTCCTATTCTATTGCTGTGCTTCAGCACCTAAAGCTAATCTTTTCTTGCTGCATTGTTTGAGGTCAGGAATTACACTCTCCTCTATTAATTACTTTGAGGCTTGAAACTCAAATATGCTGCCATGTTTGATGGGGACACTTGCATGGCATGCTCCGAGGATGGAAATATCAATTAGTTCTTAGCAAAATAGTGAGTGACTTATAAATAATGAAGGAGAGCATATTACATATACAGACTTTCTGAATTCAAAAATGCCAGTTATATCTTGGGGTTAGGCATATCTGGTCACCCAGTTTTGCTCTCAAGCGATTACAGTTTTATTCATATCCCTTTTTTTTTTTTTTTTTTTTTTTTTTTTTACCTAAGCAGTGCAACACACTAAATGTTTTCTTCATCTCTCATTTACTCTTTCCCTTAATTACATTTTTAATTCTCACTGTCGAATATATCACACTACTTTAACTGCATGGTTTTCTAATTTGGATGTTCTTTCTCCCATACGTAGTTTAAATAACAAACCTCCCCACCTTAATTTTTATTGTCAGCAACATAATTATATTTTGGCTGAAGCTGAGGGTATTCCTTGCCTATATACTTCCAGTTCACAAGTGTCTAATAAACACAAATCTACACTGTCAATTTAGCTAAGCCCCTGAAATGCTTTCTGAGGTGGCTCTGTTGATAGCTCTAAAAATATTCCCGGGAAAGCCTCTAAACAAGACCTGAACTTAAAATTTGTTCTTAATGACTTCAGACAAGTTGATGAGGCCACCCATTTGTAAGCTTAATGTAGACTTCCACCATACAGCTCTTTTCACTTGCTTCTAACTTCAGTAAACTTGAACTGCTTGGGCTGAAATCTGTTGTGGAAAATTTTTGCTGTACATTGGCTGTCAATGTTTTATTTATTTATTTATTTATTTATTTATTTCAGACAAAATAATTCAAATACTTCTGAAAATACAAAGAGTATAAATAAATCTAATTGCATATATATGTATATGTTGACATATATATATATTTATTACATATTTAGTGCTTCAGAAATTTTGAACAGCAACCCAAAATTCAGCAGTCAGGATGATGTCTGACATGTGCCACACTGCAGAAAAATATTTCAACCAGGTGATATGCTTTTGAAGAATTCTACTTATCCATGTGCAGAAACGCTACTTGAACTAAGGAGCTGAAATTCTCCTAGGAATCCATAATCACCAATTCACACTTCCTAGAGTGCTGAGAGATCACCAGAGTACATACTCAGTAAAGTCCTACAATACAAAACTTTTCACACAGTTCATACGTGTACTAAATAATGAAGATGCCATCTTCATAGAGAAACTGCAGCTTAAATACCTATTCTAAAATACAAGTCCTCCTGGCAGCTCCTCTGTATTGCAATCATTAAACCAAAGTTTTCCTAATTATTTTCCTTTTACTGCTGTATGTTATTGCCCAGTGTGCGGCTGATCTCTATAGGAGAGCAGAAGCTGCATGTTGCCCTGTTATGATGTTGGCAGGAGCGAGAGAAGTATCAAAGTGAGCTTTGAGAATTAGAGAAAGAACTGGGGAGAGGTAAGAAGAACATGGTCAGGAGAATCTTAGAATTATAGACTGGCTTGATTTGGAAGGGATCTTAAAGATATCTAATTCCAATCCCCCTGCCATGGCAGAATTAGCCACCCTCTAGATCATGTTGCCCAGGACCCCCATCCAACCACGCCTTGAATGCCTCCAGGAATGGGGCATCCACAGCTTCTCCAGGCAGACTATGTCAGTGCCTTACCACCCTCCAAGTGAAAAATAACACAGATGACCAGGAGATGGAGAAGGAAGGAGAAACTGAGATGGCAAAAATGAAAATGGAAAGTATGCAGAAGGCAGGAGACTAGTACTAGAACCAACAGGGTATTAAATTCCAGTGCCAAATTGGAATTGAGGAGATAGAGATGGCTAGAAATGAAATTGCAGACCAATAAAATATACCAAATAAATAAGATATTGTGACATGCTGAGAAATTTGTGCAGGGATATTAAAGTTGGGAGGCATTAAGGACAGGAGTGTGTGTGGCTGGGTAGGGACAGGAGTTGGAAGCTATCTGGGAATACAGAAGCACATCTCAAGAATGAGCAGCAGAAGTAGACAAGGCAAATAAACAGCACTGTTGGGAGTGTGAAAAATAATGCATGAAGAGAGTAGGGGAAGATACAGAAAGAAAATACTGGATGAGGACAGTAATTTCTTGGCAAGAAGATTGGAAATTAATGTAAGGCATGATGTCCCCCACTGTCCAAAATAAAATCCATGATTTTTCAGTCTCATCATTCTCCTTTTGGCTTACTGCACTATCTTTCACCAGTTCTTGTCCACAGTGAGAGCAAAATTTTTTGCAACACTCAGCTGGTTCACTGGCTCTGCTAAAATGAGTTTGTGTAGCAAATTCAAGCTCAATTATATTTCATATAACTTTCAGTATAGTACAACATGAAAACTATCTTTCCAGTTCAAGTCTTCAAAATAATGACTATAGGACTATAGATGCAAAAACATTCATATACGCACATATATATAAGCCATCAATAGCAACAAAGGAGTAAAATAATATCCTACAAGGTGTTTCAGGATACTTCCCTTTAGACACAATCTCTAATTTCTTAATCAAGCTTTACCTCATGGCAAAATCGTCCCTTTTTCACTGCACAAATGTAATGATACTTATTTACTGATAAGCTGTTTGGGATTTTGTTTTCTACTCATTGTTTAACATGTGATCACCAGTTTTACTTACCACATCTCTTCAACCTATTCTGAAAAAAATAATTGTTTCATTATTGACTTTTTATTGTTGAACAAACATTAATGAACATATCTTGATTATGTCCTAAGAGATGAGTAGGCAATTCTGTCATTTCAGAAAGAGGAGGTGTAGAGAAATTGAGGTTAAAAAAAATGTACTAACTTGGTGAACTCAGTTTGATACAGATGGGACCCAATTTTTTCCAAGTACATAGCAATATATAGCACTTTATATGCTCAAAGCACAGCACTGATTGCTTTCATTTGCAGCTCTGTGTGTTCAGCACTTATTTAACACTATACTACAGCCTCAAATCAAGCACTCAGAAAATGAAGGCCACACAGTCAGTGAACTCCACTGAAAAGTCTGAGGAAGGTGACCTGCATAGGATAAAAAAAAAATAGGAGCTCTCCAGCAGACCGACATCAAAGCAAGTTTTTCCGTTGTCTTAAATATACCCCATCATTTTTCTTCCTGGTATCACCAGCCTCCCTCAGTACATCCTGAACTTCTCAGCAAACACGCCAAAGCTCTATGGACAGTTTCTGCCAGCATTGAACAGTACTGATTCATCCACCACCCTATACAGCTCCATTCCATAAACTCAGAAAGGCAAGAAGGCAAGGGGAAAATACTGTGTGACTAAGTAATTACAAACCCCATCTTCAGGCATACACACATGGTGCTGAATTAAGGTAGTAACATATATTAATCCTTCTTGATCATGGCACTGGCTTCTTTCAGAGACAGAAACAGATCTGCTGTTCTACATCAATATGCAGTTCTCCTTTTCTTGTTCATTAGTATGAGATCAGTAAGCAATATGTATTCTTACAGATATCATTATTTGAATATTATTTGTACCACATAAAGTCATAAAATGAGTGAGAGTAGACTGTAAGGCTAAGTATAATGATCTTCCTGCACAAACTAGGCTGCAGTTCACAAGAGTGGTGTGATCGAAACCTCTTGCAGAAGTGTAACAATCTACCATTCATGTTACCATATTACATCCAGGATTTGCTGATGTAGGAATAAGAATTAGGAATAGGATTTAAGAATTTAGGAACAGCACAGGAGTTATTATGAATCAGAATTAACATACAATGACTTCTTATTTTATATGCAGGCAAATAACTGTGCTAATATTGAGGAGATTTAATAATTTTATTAGGAGTTTGTAATTAGTGTTTCTAGATATATAATAGTCAATTTATACATGTTGCAATTCCAAACATATATATATATATATATATATATTGTAGCATCCCTTATCATGGAAATAAACAAGAAAAAAGTCGTATGGACTTTGTGAACTATTGGCATGGATTGGCTTTATTTGAGGTAGGGTATTCACAGATGTTCAGATCTTTAGAGGTCACACTACAGAAGAATGGGCTTATCCAAACAAAGTTTTGATTTTCAGAAGTGTTTAGTGTTGTTTCAGTACTGATGGACTGGAAGTTTCAAGAATCCACAGTCACAGAGCAATTAGCAAAAATCTATACATTGGGTACAGAGGACATATTCCTGCATGACCTAATCTAGGTGTCCCTGCTCCAGCAGGGGGATTGGACAAGACGATCTTTTGAGGTTCCTTCCAATCCCTGACATTCTGTGATTCTGTGACTTGCATCAGCACAAAATCTTCTAAGCAGATTTATAGTCTTCATAAAGCACATAACCTCCATGCACACTAACCTACAAATATGTTGAGAAATTTCAACTCATTTCATTTTGTATTCACAAAACCAAATGTGATCGTGGGATTATAATGACCACTATTTTATAGTAATACTTCACTTTAAAAGTGGAACATAATGAGAAATAAACAGTAAATAACTTCCAAAAGAGGGAAAACACTACAAAGTTTCTTATTATGAAAGCAAGATTAATTAAGAGACCTTCATGAAATAAATTCTGTAGCTTACTGCTTATGTAATTCATGCATCTTTAAATAATTCAAGTCTCATTCGGAATCTAAGCACACCATGTTCTTTTAAAGAGTGGGTAAAATAGTGTCATCTTTAAAAAAAGAAAAATGTGTATGAAGCTTTTTTCTCTTTAATAAATTCCATGGAAATGAACCAGGTGATTTTCAGGCACAGTCCTAATTAGCTACTTTTATGTTGCCAGTCTGCCCAGTCAGTCAGATTTGCAGATATGGGATCATTGCTGATGAGCTCTCATGAAAAACAGGACAGGCACTTCAGTTAACTATGTGAGGATGGAAAATGGAGCAATAACTGAAGTCAACATGCTTTTCTGACTGAGCTCCTCTTTTTGAGATATTCTCCTTTTATCCCCCTAAAGAAGCTCAGGTGGACATCCTATACCTTTTCTGTGTCGAGAACATATTTATTTGCTTTCCACTTATGAAATATTTTGGAGTGTATTTTATGGATAAGAATCAGTGCTTTAGTTCAACTCACTTCAGACAATATGTAGATTCAAGATATTGTCTTTCATATTTGCAACAGGTTAAGTCCAACATCTACAGGTTGATGTACTGAGAGGTGTGCCATTGGCTTTCTCCTCAGAATTTGTTGTAGAGATTAAATGAGGCACTGTCCATTTTATATGAACACCATTATTTGGGTAGGTATTTGGCATCAGCATGTCATTTTCACTGATATGCATGCTTTCTGAATCCAGCATACATATCATACTCAATACCAGCATCGTCACAGATAAACATACTAGTTATATTCTCAAATGATCATGAGACGGGAAAAGACTCCTCATCCAAGCTTTTCCATCTTAGTATCTACTTTGGAATGAATGTGACTATGTGGTGACATTCTTCACTCATTGCATCATGCACACTTTGTCTGACTGACTAGTGCTGCCTTTTAGCTGATGGCTATGATGGACAGTATCTGTGTTTCTTGAGGGGACATCAGCCTGGCAGAACATCTAGTCAAATAGACTGCCTGGCTTGTGCCACTCCCAAGATCTATGTATACAATTACAGCATGCTGCTTTTGGATATCCTTCACAAAGTTCATAAAAAATTTAAAATATTTTTGATTGTTTGCATATATATATAGAGAACACAAACATTTCACAAGAAACTGGCCTTACAAGGAATCAGGGCATTTTTTACTTTTCTTAACTAGAGAAGTTAGATGCTTCAGCATGAAAAAGGAACTAAGCTGACTTCCTTTACTTCATTGATTGTGAAGTTAAGTAGAACTATTGTGCATCTCTGGAATTAAAATACATCAAAATACATTTATCTTCATTAAACTAAGATGTTCTAAATAAATTTCTAAAATTTGAGTGAAAATACTATTCTAACAGCATTTTGAGAGCTATGAATGGTACATACATGCTGCCTTTCCATATCAAATGGAAATAGAAATGGCCTAAAGGTACATTTTGGATCCCAGAATTTATTTCAGCTCTTCCTGAACAATCATCAACCATACCTTTAAGAGAAACAAGTTGAAAATGGAATCTGATTCAACTAGGTCATCTTCCTTACAAGCTCATCGTTGAAAGTCATACAAGGAATATCGCTTGAGACTGCATTAAACTCGGTATAACTAAGTTTGAACCTAACACCAAGTTATAACAGAAAAAAATCAAAGATAAAGTAAAATTGCTAAATACTCTAAAGACAGTGTGCAGGTTCAAGAACTTCAATGAGCTGCTTCCAGAAGCAGTTCCAGATCAAACTCTAATGAAGGCTTATTTCATGTTTTCCTTCATTCAAAATGAATTTTTTTTTCTCCACAGAAAACTTAGTTTTCAGTCTTTCTCATCATACATTCCTCTATAGGAAGCCAAGATCTGGTGCTTAAATAGTAACCATCAAAGTGAAGTAGGGTACTTCTGTGAGTTAAGTTACAGATGTACTTTACTGCTGGCAAGATGAAGCATCTCTTGGCACAGCAATGTACAAAGAGGAGCCAGCTTTTGTAAGTTATATTCCATGTCTCATGACTGGGTACTCTATTTCTCAAGAGACTGTGCGAAATCTCTTAGAGTTAGGCAAGAGTGTGAATTTTTGCTTGGTAACAAAACAGAATTAAAGAGTGTCATAGATTGAGGGGTGGGGGAAAAAGAATTCTAAAGGCTTAAGAAAGAATAACACTTAACCCCAAATGTATTATAATCAACTCTCTGTTTTCCAGGGCACTACAAGGGTGGGGCTACATAAATAAAACAAAACCATATGTAAACTACACTAAACGAACACAGTTACTACATTCACTTTTGAAGTAATTTACTTACTTTCACTTGTAAAAAGCTATCTGTGGAATGAAGAAGCAGCATTAAATTGCAGGGAGAAATACTTATTTTGTAATGTCTGTGTATTCTGTGGCAATAGGCTGCAGCCGGTGGTGTGGGCAGCAGATGGGCCCTAGTCAAGCCACAGCCCAGGTAATCTATTCACAGATAATTCAGATTTGTCTGTTTTATAAATCTAAGAAATTTTAATGCAGTCTCATGACTCTTATAATTTTGACTCCATAATTCAATAAAATGTCAGAAAGTAAAACCCATCCTCCAAAAACCTTTCCGCAATTAATTTCTTTCAACTTCAACTTAGAAAAACTCTTAACTCTTGCAAAAATCTTTTTACTGACTCTCCACCTGTGTTTTCTTCCTCCAGGTGCAAACACATGAAAAAGTAGTTGAGAAATGTCAAACTTGTGAAATGTGATAATTGGGTTAATGACAAGAATTAAAAAAAAAAAAAAAAAACTTGAAAAATTGAGGACAAAAAAATATTTTATCAGACTGATGTTTTTTACCCTCAAATGAACTATAGATCACCTCAGTGGAAAACAGAATGATAATATTTTCTAGGGCTCCCATGATTAAGAAAATAGTCCACAACTTGCTCCATTTTAAATTGTTCCCACCCTTGCTTAAAAAGAAATGCACTTACAATAATTTTATAGTATGTAAAATGAAAACACTTGGCCCATTGAGTTATGGGGAAACAACATGCAGAGTTTTACAGATAACAGTATCACTTAGAATCTTGCTGTTTCATTTAAGTTGCATTGATTTTTTTTATTTTTTATCATTTCTTCATTGAACCTAATTTGACTAACCCCTTTATTTGATATTACTTCTACTGTTCCTTTATTTCTCACTGAAAGAATGTAATAGCGACAGAAATGATAGCAAAATATAAATAAAGGCTAGAAGTGGTGGTGTATCTTCCTAGAAGCATGAACATTTTTCTTTCTCTTTTGATTCCAGTGCTTTAAGTCTTTTTTTGTTAGGGGAGAATTTAATAAGACAAATAATCAGTCATGAAGAATGAAGTCGAACTCTACTAGTGACTGCTGAGACCAAATGATGCATTGTACAAGAAAGAAGACAATACAGTAATACTTTGTAATAGAGGACACCAAAATCACAAGAAGCACACAGTGCAAGTTCTAAACTATTATAATGAACTCTAGGACTGAAGACCAGACCTTAGTTTCTGATAATCTTGTTTTTTATTGCTTTGGCAGCACACAGATGCCTAAAAGCTCAATTAAATGGCTGGGTGAAAAGCTTCAAAATTGGAGTGGCTGCCCAGTGTCCCAGAAACATGCTGCTGATTCAAAGTGGATGTTAGCAGTTCCTGTGTACAGAATGCTATATTCCAAACAGCCATAAGCTTACCAAAATTAAATCAGTTCTGAAAATCTTGGAAATGTCTGAAATTTACCTCAGTAAGCTCCCTTATTTTCAAATGCAGAATAACACCAGGACATCAGAGCAATTCTGGAGACAAGTACATTTTTTAACATTCATGGTAAAGGAATATTTCAGTTAAAAGTTCTTAAAGAGTTGAAAAGAGAATAAAGCTTGTTTTACTATCTATATTTTGAAAATGAGAAAGCACATCTAACTTTCTTCCTGAATGGAGCTATTAAATCTATTACGGAGGAAGTAAAGTGGAGTTTATAAGAATCTAGCCCTCTGAGAATTTCAATGGGTAAAAGCTGTGGAAATTTCACTTTATTGCCACCGTTCCGCCTACCACAAGGGAGCACTTGTAATATTGATTAAATTGGACATGGACAGCAGAAAAATATGTAACATTTATCAAAGAGTACAAGTGCGAGAAAACAAAACCAGAATTTCCATTTGTAACTGTAGATTTTAGAAAAAATAAAGCAGAAGGAATGTGCCCTAAATGCAACAAAAACACTGTATTGCCTGTGTTTGCATCATTTTTTGGAGAAAATGCTGAACCTAGAAACACCACCTTCAACCCAAAGCGAGCTACCCATCCTAGAAGATGCAGATTCAATTATGAACTTGGCCTCTGTCTCCTGACCTGTGCCAGACATCATTAATACCATCACTCCGCTCATGTTTATGGCTATATTGTTCAGTATTTAGACCTCAAGAAGTTTCACAAGTATTACTTTCTTAAGTGAAAATCCTACCAAGAAAAGTGGAATTCATGTTTTTTCCAGGAAACTAAAGAGATTAATCGGCATCTGCACCTGTGAGTGATCTGGTTCTTTTTGTATGCTTTGAATGCCTTTGTCAGATATTGTTCTACAGGATTTGGGGAACAACATGAATAATATAGGAAGATCTCATCTTAAGGACCATAAATCCAGGCATTAAATGCCTTGGTTGTTTGGAATTAAGAATTGGTATTAATAATGCCATGTCTAAATTTCTGGGGAAAGATTTTCCATTTTTCCTTTTTGAGTAAAGGCTGAAAATTTACTTGTTTGCTCATTTTTAAGCAGACCTTCAGTCACTTCCCAAAAGAGATCCTATTAAATTTTCTACTAAAAATGTCTTAATTAAGGATGCCCATAATTTTCACTATATCCATTAAAATATACACTACTGTTTTGAAAGAACCATATTTACTCTGTTTAAGAAGAATTAACCAAGAGAACAGTCTTTCCAAAAGCCTTATACAAAGATCTTTCTAACCCTAAATTCTAATATAAGCAATGTGGAGATACTCTCTTTTTCATTGTTAATTATCATATCAGAACCTGCATATTTTTCTTAAAACACAATGTATGTTATTAGCCTACTAATAATCTTTATTTTTTATATCACAATTGCTCTGCAAAATTTAAAAATATGTGCTCTAAAATTTTCAATAGTTGTAAAGATTGGTATCATCCACCAAGGGATTTGCTCTTTCTCATAAAGAGCTTTACACTTCCACTATCTATTTCAGGTTCGTCCCTGTAGACTAGTGAATTAGGAGTCAAACTTGCCTCTCAAAAAATTTTGTGAGTCTTCAAAATAGCAAAGGCAAAAACACTCAGTAAAACTATTTTACACATTCTAAAACAAAACAAAACAAAACAAAAAATAACAATACTAAAAGTTGTTCACATTGCAACCAATAAGCCTTTTTTCAGATATCACATGTGCTGCCAGGATTTCTCATTCTAAATCTGTGTTGGTAACACTTCTACCTCTGTCATAACAGTATTTGAGCTCGGGTTGTCAGCAAATATATCTAGGAGACTTAAAATCTTCTCTGAAAACCAGTCTGCGTGGAATGTAACTGAATAATGAAAATCTGTACAATGCATATATCCCCCAGTGGTGAATAATATGTCAAATAGGAAAAAAATAATAAAAAAAAAAAAGATTTCAGCCACTGTGCATCCATAATGCATTTATTTCACTGAAATCTTTATGAAAACTAAACATACAACGTAGGTTATTGTTACTTAACCAGCTCAGTGGAATAAAGGAATAAGGACCAACAGATGAACATTTTATGTTTGGAAGCCACCGGGATAAAATTATTTGATTCACAGCTACACCCAATATAGCTGAGTAACATAAACACTAATATCCTGTTTCTTACCCTGAATAGCAAATCTTGTACTGCTTAGATCTAGGTCATATTGAACTAATGATACTTCATAAAAAGAAGAGAAAAGCTTATTGAATATTCTTGAGAAATCTCTGAAAACAGTAAATACCAGTACTTTATTACACACTCTGGAACAAATACAAAATTCTGCTAAGTTCTTAGTGCAGACCACAGCTAACTGGAAGCTTGGATGTTTCATAAGTGAGTTTCACCAAAGGTATCATACACTGAGATTCCAGACCCATGTGTCATGCCCTGAAACATCTGCAACAGAACATAACATTCTTAATAAATGAGATAAATAAAAGTGTGCATTTAATGAAATAATTCTGAAAATATATTTGTTCATCCACACAGATGAAAAGCTGTTTATGATTTCGCTTGATGGGAAGGGAAATTTATAAGGAAAATTCTTCAGTTCAGCTCAAATACACCTGGAGTATTTCTATAAGAAGACAATATATGACTTCAGGAGTATATTTGTCAAAAAGATATTGATTTAAAGAATGTGTGCGAATATTCATATTTCCTTCCACACATCAGTAAAGAAGAAAAAAACATTCCAGTTGATAGTATTTAATATCACAGCGAAAAAAAATCCACACATAAGGGAAGGTAACTACTGAGAAAATGCAAGATTGCATTTTTATGCTAAATTGATGCTAATTATATTACCACTTATACCACATTCTCATCCAACTCTTGCAAATTGCTACAAACAATTAAGAGCAAAAATCCATTCAAGTTAATAAAACGACAAATTTTCTGCTACTTCAGAGTATTGTAGCCTGAGTTGGTTTTCATCTGCAATTCCTGAAAATAACTCCATGATTTTTTATTTTTATTTTTACACTTCATAATCAGGATGGGGATCTGAACTGTGAATTCATCCAAACCAGTCTCCTTTTAGTGCTTTGATTTTTAGCTGATCCAAACCACTTCTGATGTTTCAAGCAAGGCAATGGCAACATACCTTCTTGTTATTATTTATGCATGGAAGGCCAAACCAAATGCTTGGGTGGGTCGCTGAAGACATGAAGTAGGTAGTTTTTTCCATCCACAGGACCCCATTTACATTTAAATGAACTTGCTCCTTGAGAAAGATTGGCTCCAGCAGAGAATACCACGTGACCACAGACATTGAAATTAAATCACAATCACGAGGATAGAGGCCACCAACATACTGCTAAAAGCAACCAACATCATGTTTTTCCACTGCCTCGTCAGTAATAAAGAGAAAATGATCTATAAGATGCAGGATATTATATTGTCTTAATCAGTGTGCATAATAAGACTGTTTCCCAAAGCAAGAGTCGCAGAGAAGCAAAGCTACCTCTTCCATGACTAGATTTTTCAGCAGAGGTAGGAAAATTGCCATGTGCAGCTTCAGGGCTTAAATGGATGATTTCTCCTAGCTGATGCTGGAGTGGCACTGACTTGACAAATGTGGGAAAGTCCTCAGCTGTGAGATGGGGGCTTAGGTTGTGGGCTCATGGTCAATTGAAAGGTTGCATTAAATGTAAATTATAGGACTGTTACTTAGATATATACCCTTCTCAACCAGGTGAAAGGCAAACAGCGCCCTGCACTAATTCACAGATGAACTGGTTGATAGGCTTGCTGAATAAGGCAAGCAGGCAGGCAGCAGGCAATTATAATCCTCATCTTTGAAGGAAGGAAGGAAAGGTATTTTTATATAAAACCATATTAAATTTCCTTTTTTAAGTGCCTCTATGTATTTCTCTTTTCAATTTATATGGAAAAGTATTAAGCAAAAATCTACAGCAGAACTGGCAGTAAATATCACAGTAACAATTGCTCTTTTATTAAATATTTATTGAAATAAATTCCTTTGCTTTCTCATTTTTCTTTTTCTGCTTCCAATATTTATTTACAGCTGATTATTAACATCTGCCAGTGTAACAGTTTCATCTGTACAGAAGCCGAAGGGTAAAAAAGTCACACACCCCCTCTAACATGACCTGTAGTTAGACAGAAAACAGTTTTCCCAGTCACCGCTTGGCTTCCTGTCTGTGACCTCTGAAAAGCATTGGAGGCCAGGGTTAATGGCCTTTCCAATCTCTGTGATAAGAATTCATTTTGTTCTATTACCAGCAGTTATCTCAGGAGCCTGCTGCATCACTTCAGCAGGGTTCAATCAATGAGAGGACCTAATGAAGTAACCAGCTGTAGCTCTATTTCCCTGGTCAACTCTATCAGACAAATAAGATCTATCAGTCACATCTTAAGGCTGATCCGAGAAACAGTATCTTCACATGCTGAACCCATATGCATATGAACTAGTGATACCTGTCCCTTTCTTTTTATTCTTCCCCTTCAGTTTGGCTTTTTTTTTGTTGGTGGTGGTGTTTTTTCTTGCAGAAAACACAATGAAATGGGTTTGAAATTTTGCAACAGCAGTAATGCTGGACTGAGAAACAGCAGATTTTCAGAACACCAGAAAACTTCCGAATTGACAGCAAAAATAGCGTAAATTATATTATGACAGATTCTTTTTTTTTTTTTTCAGACAAACTCTATTCTCTTTTGCACCACAAAAAATTGTTTATTAATTTCTGCCATGAATTGCTGTGTCATAAACAGTTTTAATTAATGGGACTTAATCCTTTGTTTGCCACTTAGAAAGGAAATATAATTATGGCAATACATTTCAGTTAAATGTCAGTCAAAATAATTGTCAGGCTATTTCATATTTAAATCACATCACTGAAAAGAAAAATGTTACTTCTGAAAAAATTTTACATATATAATTTTGTGATTTGTTATAATTAACTTTATCCTTGCGCGCTTCAAAAAAGGGCTTAATTACTTAAAAGAACCAATCTTTTAAAAGCGCCGGATCTCAAATTTGAAATATAAGGAAAATAATAATAAAGGACAGCTTCATGACTTCAGAGCTCTGTACATCAAAGTATGACTTTATAATTAATCAGAGTGTATGAGAAAAGTGCTATGTATAATGCTTGTACTAAAATGTCCGGCCTGACTTCACTAATAAGTGTGACAAGCTCCATTGTAGCAGGACCCTACAGGTAAATAACTGAGCATGCTTTGGAAAGGCAGCACTAGAAGAGCGTCATGTTTGCTGAAATGTTGAAAGCCACATGTAGCTAAGTTTATTTTATTAGGTTAATCTAAAGGAATCTCATGAAATGAAATTTGTATCCTTTTAGCTTAACGGTGTGCTTTGTCAAATAGAAATGAAAGAAAGCCTGACTATGTGCTGCTATGCAGAAAAAGAGACAGTATCCAAGAAATAAAGCTAAAAATGGTAACTGCTCAACATGCACATATACAGTACACAGAAACATCCATATAATTAAACGTAAGTAGCATTTTGCATATAGTAACACATCTGATGGGTTATGACACATAAATTCTAGAGTACATGTGCTTCAAATAAGCTCTTATATCTCTTTTCCCTGTGCATGAAACAAAGGCATTCTTTTGCAATCTCCCTGTATTCATAAAACAATAGGAATACTACTTATACCATTGAAAGATATCCAAGCAATCTTCTTCCTTGTTCTTTTTTTAATTTTAAAACAGTTTAATCAAAAGCTAAGGGAAGAATGTGTTTTAATAGTGCTCCTTGGTATATAACGAGAGCACGTTTATGCCACAGATACCTAAGTACAATTGAAGAGACCTGAAATATCTATGCCACATATGTAAACAGATAAGATTATGCCTAGCAGGCATTTTGGGAACATCTGTCAATTTTTTATGGAACGCACTGATTGTGGGCTATTGATTGCATTTAAACAAAGTTGTTTCAAAAAAAATCAGCTAACAATTCGTGTAGAAAGGACTGATCAATATTTAAATGACTCTCCTTATTGATTTAAAATTAACTTTCAATTAAGAGATCCATAGGACTCTTAACTGCGACACTTATCCATTCAAGAGAAAGTAAAGGTACATTTATCGATACACTTAAACAGCAGTGGCTGGTTTCCTATTGATTCAGTCATTTGCGCTGGGATTCGTTAGCGTCATCAGGCTTTAACTCGCTTACTAGGTCTTCACAGTGTGCAATACTGCAAGATGCAGGAATGTACAAAACGACGCGGGGGAAGAGAACAGAATTAGAAGACCTATGCAGAGGTAAGTCATACATACGCTTTTTTTGTCTCCTGATGAAGGAAGAGTACCTTTAAAAACTGCCTAGATTTTGGATTTGGTCGAGAACAAATTCTTGCCAAGCCATGGAAGAAGAACCATATAAATGAATGAAATCTTTCTATAATATTGGTAGGTAACTGTTCTATTGGCTCCCATTGACTCGAACAAGATCACCTATTTGTGTATATTGATTAACATTTAATCAATAAGAACGTTAGCTCTTTGTTTACAGAATTTTTTTTTTTTAAGTGGCAGTGCTGTGATGCCCTGCGTAGGTCTGTCAGTGAAAATATTTATGAGATATTTAAGGCCAATGTAATTTAATATTTCAATTAAGGAATCAGCCATTGTATGGATTTTGAGAGAATTATTGAGACATTTTAAAGTAAACAAGAGTAAGAGTGTATCTCTGTTTTTGAGACAAAATCAAATGTATTTGAACTAAACAAAAATATACGACAATAGCATAGCTGTAACTATAAACATGTGCAAAAGTATCAGCACATTTAGAAACACAAATTAAAACCAGGACTGTAATTACATACTTCATTATTTATATGTATTCTGGGTATTTTAGTATACTAAGGAAGCTGGACATGTAATCTCTATAGTTAATAACAGACCAAATTCATCCCAGGTGTAATTTCATTGAAGTCAGTGGACCTGGAACTGCACCTGGAATGAATTTGGCCCAGTGCTATGAATGCCTCCTGACTCTCGCCAGCCTAGATTTACATATAAGATATAACACAAAAATGAAATAAAAATAGAAGATGTCCAGGAGGCACAGCATGTTTACAGAACAGAGTGGTAATAACCTTGCCTGATATATATGTAGTAGTGCTGTGCTTAGGCAGGCAGTATTGCTGGGAATGGGGGAGGGTTGACTCTGCAGTGGCTCAGGTTCGCCTGTCCCTTCATCTCACTGCCTCTCTTTTTCTCTCTCCTTCTGTTTTCAAAGCTGCATAACCCAGACCTGTCCAGTGAAAAGAAGCTGCCCCAAATGACCCATTCATTACCTATTCATTTGTTGTGATGTAATCTTTGGGAGGAAATAAAAATGCTGCAATATACTAAGGTTTAAAGACTAGAACCTTTTCTGATCAACTAAGATTATTCTTCAAACTGGGAATCTTAATCAGAACCTATATAGAATTTAACTGTATGTGATCATCAGTATGTTTTGTAAAAAGAGAAAAAATGTAGACTTTGCTATCAAAACAGAACAAATAAACTCTTCAAAATCTGGATGCTTTTATATTCTCACAAGCTGCTGCTGCTTCCATTATTTTCTCTGTCTACTACAGGTTAAATCATACTTATGAAAGGCTCATCTGCAGAGTTATGATATGAATCAGTGGTATCTTTAGGATCATAATAATGCAAAAAACTGATTATGACCTCTTGCTGCTGTGTGAGTCAAGATCAGAAAAAAAACAGCGTGTAAATGCAAAGAAAATACCTCCTCTTAAAATGTCTAAATCACATAATGTTAGTGTAACATAATTTGGAATATATTATGATGGTTACAATTACTAAAAAGTGCCTGATGCCATTATTTCCAACTGGAAATTAGATGATTATACTAATTAAGTGATAGCAGGTGGTATAGGATGACTGCTACAGTCTTCTCTGATCTGCGGAGAGAGATGCGTGGTTCAGTGTTTAAAACACCCAGGAATAGTAACAATTGGTTTAAACAGTATTCTGTCCCAAGATGGAGAAGAAGGATTCACTTTGATTTAACACTTCCTTATCGCATCAAAGAGGCAAAGAAGCATCTTTTATGGATTGGCTTAGAAAAAGAATGCTACTGGTTCAGCTTCTACCCTTGTAACTAACATCTCCTGGAGATGCTAGAAGTACAGCATGAAATGAATTCCAATAGAGTAATATAATTCTAAAATGCCAGCAACGTTCTTTAAATTACAACTGGCCCAAATTCATCACTACTGCTTTTAACTCCCTCAGTTCAGAAGTACCCATAGGTGTACTACTGAGAATCTCTGAATTGATCAAATTGGAAATAGTCTAGTGAAATAACTATTTATTCTGGTAATAAAAGAACTAAATATTTTTAGGAATGCCTGTGGTCATTAAACACAAATTAATTTGAATTTTAACTTAATTTACTAAGCAGTAATTATACGTTATTTTTACTGCAGTATTTGGAGATCATTCACAACAACAAAATTTAGACAAATAATCCTATAGTTTCATTAATCATTTCAGGTCTTGTTTTTCTTGACATTTCTGCACCATTTTCAGATTGAAGAAAAGCTAAGTTATCACCATCGATTTCTTTTCCAGATCAGCCATCATTAGTTTAAAGAATATGAGATGTACTTAAGAAGCCATTCTCTTTTTTTCTTTTTTCTTTTTTTTTTTTTGGGGGGGGGGGACATCCATACATTTCTGGAGTGTGACCTAAGTTTAAGAATGGCAGGGAAGCAGATCTGTCGAAGAAGAGGCATGCTGTGCAAGAATACAACCAACGTATGCCTAAGAGGCAAACCCAGTAATTCTTATAAATGATGGAAAATAAATGTTATCTAATTTCTGAAAATCTCTTATCTAGCTTTATCTGTCTCTGTAGCATTCATTTAAACTTTGTTATTTTATTTCTTGTTATAGACCGAAAGCACAGCTGATAAGACTTGCGTTTAGATATATTTGTAACATGCTATGATATCTTGCAGGACAGCTAGTTCATTTTAAAAATTACTGCCTCCTCCCTCCATGTCTACGAAAGTCTTACCTTTGCTACAATTTCAAGTAATGTCTGTGCCACAAAAATTTTCACAGATGAATGCAAGAGAAAGCAAAATTTGACAGTAAAAGCCAAAAAGGTATTGTTTTCCTCAGAGTGCTGCACATTGCATTGTTCTGGAATTCTCTCTCAGTGATGATATTTGTAAACTAAGGATACTCCACTCCTCTTCGTGGAGAAGAATTCACAATTGTTTGTGTGTGCTAAGATGATAGTATGTACATTACATGAGATGTCTGTACTGAGTACAAAAAAAGAAACATTCTCCAGTTTATAAACCTAAATAAACATCTTTTCTCTTCAGAGCAAAACATGAAAGTTTGTGAAAATCACTCATCTCATTTTATTTTTATGTTTTAATAGAACTAAATGGAATGGAACTAAACTTCTGATTACAAAAAATGCCTCATCTCCTCTGTGAATACTAAACTGCTTGGCTTTTAGACTAGCATCACACAGATGTTCTTCTGTGAATTGATATTACAGTTGCATCTTTTACTGAACAAAATTTAAGTAAATTTCCCTGAATGAACATGAAAAATACCTCCCTCTCCAAGGCTAAAATAAAAACCTTTACTCCTACACTCCAGGACATTCAATTAGCTGTGTAAATGGGAATAATGGTAGACAGTTACTCAGAAGCAGCTATTGGAGAAATTTGAACTTGTTGTTCAACTAAAGAAAATAACATTATCGTACTGGAGGCGTGAGGCCAACCCTCTTAATGTTCACATGCCACTGATTAGTTCAGCCTTAGTTGAACAAAAATCCTTAATCTTCTCTTTTTAATATTGAAGAGGTAAACCCTCTTTCACCTGCATGTGGAGTCTCCTTTTCATCAAAGCTCAGGAGATTCCTGCAACAAAATCAATGTATGCATGTTCAGAGCAGTTTTCAGGGTTTTGTAAGACAAATCTTTCAAATGGGAGCTAGTTTAATGCTATTGAGCTGAGTTTCGATCTGACAGAGTGAGTGAACAACACAGAAACAGTTCACTTACCACTGCTCACACTACAGGAGGTGAGAATCAGGTACAGCTCTGTACAAATACAGCTGTGCTATTTCTCAGTAAACTCTTACTGTACCTAATCCAATGTTAAATGCAGCAATACAGTGTTTAAACAAACAAAGATTTAAGAAGGAAATGCGATTTATTTTTCCACAGTAATGAGAGATAATTAGTTCTGAATTTCAGAGCTTGCTTGCAATGCTGTGAGCCTATGGTTTTCCCATTTAAAACAGTGACAACAAAGATCATCTCTGCCAAGTTTAACGGAGCTGAGCTAGTGTTAAACTGATTTTATCTGGAGCACTGTCAGGCCCTGTGTTCTAACATACCAAACGTACCTGACATATGATTAACAAATATCCTGTTCTGCATTTCCCTCATGTTTTAAAACTTCAAACAACTCAATTTCTAGATTTTTTTTTAGATAAAAAGAATAGTTGAATAAAGATTTAATTAATTTTATTACCAGACTTTGTAGTCTAATATTAGTTTTAGCATAGCTTTGTATAGACAGATTTTTTTGCTTCTGTGCTCTGAATCTCTGAATTCTACTATTATAAAGCTTAGGTCTGCTCACATTTTATTTCACTTCAGAGAAAACGATATTATAGCTGCATCCTTATCACTGTTGTATCATGACAGTTTCCATTACCATAGATCTGATTGAAAAATGAACACTAGTGATTTCTTGAGCTCTACATTATCTGGAAAAATACGGGATGTTTCTGCATCCCTTCATTTTAATAAACAAAACAGTGAGACTTCTATAATACATAGAGTGAGCATACAATCCAAATAAAAACACAAATAAACTAGACAAAATGAGCAGTACTATATCCTAGGCATTTCACCTTAAACTTTGGTGGGGTGGGGGGATGGGAGAAGGACATTCACTACAATGCTTTATGATTTGTATATTAGACTGACAAAACAGCCACAACACACATTCAACTTTTGCCAGTGCATTTTACTATTGATGAGACAGTATCCTAATAAGACTACCAGAGACTCAAAGGAATAGCATTTACACTGATCTAGTTCAGTTACAGTGGTCTGGGCCCAGAAAAGTGTTATCATCAGCTTGCCTTTCACTATCCAGTTCTAATTCTTAGCTTGAAGTAAATAAGAAATGTAATTATGTTATTTTCTTAACTATTTAGTTAATCCTGAAAGTTGCTCCTTTCAGGGTACGCACCTATAACCTCACAAAGAGGTAAATTAGTTCAATTTGTTCTGATGTCCCCAAACACCTGTTGATGTATTTAAAAAATATAATAATCCATATAGAAGTATTAGATAGACTAATATATCAACATGTTTCACATGCTGCGTAATACAAACGAGTGTAAAAGATAAAAGAGTAAAAAAAGTACCAGGTTCAGTAGAGGTTCATCATATTAGAAAATTTCCAGTAGGTTTCTCATTTTCCTTATAATAAAAATGACTATTACCTAATGTAATTGAATAACTCTCTGATAATTACAACATCAGCATTTTAATAGTATATAAATAACCTATCCCCTAATTACCATTTAGCTAAATTTTTCATATATTGCAGTATTATTAAAGAAGGTTCTTGGTAGAGTACTTCACCCTTTCAACAACAATTAATAATTTAATTATCAGGTCATTTTTTAAAAACAAAAGCTTATGTAGAAAGAGCAAGGAGGCTCACAATTGAAAGGAGAGATCTCTTTTATGCTATAATCATGGCTTCATGGCTATATTAGTGTAAGATTCTTTCATGGCTTATTTCTCTTTCAGAACAGCCTTTCAGTAGGATTTATACCTACTCTTTCGTACTGTGAATAAAATTCTCAAAATATAAGTGCATCAATCTGGTTTGGAGCACAGAAAGAGGCATTTCCTCATGCCAACTAATTTTTCACATTTTGTGTATTTGTTTTTATCAGAACACATCGAGTAATGTCACTTCAGTTTTTATATGACTTCACGAATTAGAGGTGAAATGCACTGTCAGAAATAGAAACTGAATTTTCTTCCATCAAGCATTTAAACAGTCACACCTTCCTTTTCCCTGATATCAGAAGGAAAGTTAGGTGCATGGCTCAGGGAAACACTGTCAGGCAGAAAGAAGCAATCCTTACTCATGCATAGCCTGAGTAAGAAGCTAAGTGTCTGAAAAGCTTTGAATCATGGATGACCCTGTAGCATAACAGAATTGTGTTAAATGAGTGGCTGACAATCATGATTGTGGTTCACACAGCAATGATACTTAGAGAGCACAGTATGAGCTGCAACATTAATGTTTCCAGACTTTATAATCAGTGTCATATTTTGCTAATTTCCAGGCACTTGATTTACCTCATGACAGAGAATGCCCCAGTTAAACTTTTATCCACTGCCAGAATTTCAAAATGTCATCTTGAGTTTTATAGAAACCTTATTCTTTTTGTAAGTAATTAACTAAGGCATAGTTTGTATGGCAATTAGAAACCACTTGCTTGCAGAAGCTTGTAAGCATTATGTAATTTTTTTAAACTACAAGTACATATGCGTATTCTTGCCTCCAGCTTAAATACAGTGAATGTTGTAGTTGGTTGCACAGGAATTGTCTCAAGAACATTAAAGCAAGCCAAACACGATTGTATTCCAACTAAAATTGCTCTCTTTATACCGTGTATTGAAACTTGATAACTGTTGGTTATAAAATTCCTTTGATTTTCTGTAGGTAATAAAATACTTTGGCAATTACTATTGACAGTTCTGGATAATCTTGAAGGCTGCCTTGCCTGAAGAAGATGAGTGTTACAAATCACTCCACTGAAAGAGGGAAGAACAGCAGCAGGCAGCAGACAGGTTTCAATTTCACAATGCTGATTATCTCATTCGTGATTCTATGCATGCCTAAATCTAAGGATCCCTCAAGCAGCTATATGGACTTCTACTTTTAAAATGCCTATTACGCTTTCATACTTTTTGCTGCTTCCTGAAGAGTGCCATTTCACCAAGCTTAAATAGCAGAAAATTGCACTGCTTTTCCTCTGCCCATCTCCTCAATCTCTATTAACCTGCACAAGAACAAAGGAGTATGATAGTCCAGCTATAGGTTGGGAAATAGGTTTGAAGTTGTTTTTCATTTACTAGTGCCTATCTCCCTGATTCATAAACGTATTTGAACAATAACATTATTTTAATACGTTATCTAATGACTAAAAATGTGGCCTTTAATTACATCTAAATTTAAACTAATAAATACACAGTGAATTCAAAAATACACGCAGCTATTTTTTACACAGGCATCAAATGATGCTGTAGTGCTGTTGGTATGTGTCAAAGCTTAAACAGAAAAGGAATAAAAAAGGAAATAGCAAAATATATATATATTTTTTTCTTTTCTATTTAGGCTGCAAGAGAACAAGCAGAAGCAGCTACAAGCAGAAAGGAAAATTGTTGAAGCACCTGGTTCTAATGCTTGCAGTAGGCCTTTATTAGATGTCATAAACTGAATGATGCATTACTCTGTGGATGACTTATAGCCTGCAAATGTTGAGGTAAAATGGAGGACAAAGAATTCTTTGAAAACAAAAAGGTTAAATGTTCCTTTTAAATCAAACAATACTTATTAAACGGAGAAATCATAATAGGCTCAGAGAGATTGGAGACTGTTTCTATTATTTTTTTAATGTATTTCTGTACTACCTTAACAAATAAAAAGTATTTTACTTTAGTATTTCATACTTTATGTAAGAATGATTTGAAGTCTATCCTACATTTCATCTGTATTATTAAACCAGGAAAAACATTTAAAAATCCTTTTGCTGATACAGGTTTTGCGAACCAATCTCAAATCTAAATAATTGCATTAACATTCACACATGCTGTCAGCCACCACCAACAAAAAGGTAATTTTGTCCATCAGAAAATGTTTTAAAATAAGTCTGCTTTGCATTTAAAAAGATAAAAGAATGTTTTCTAAAATGACAATTGCCGGTTGGCCATCGATTCTGAGCTTTAATCTCATGGCCTACTCAAATTTCCCATTATGTCTCACTGAGGCTTAGAGGGATAGAAAGGCCGAACTGTGGGCCTGCAACAAAAGTGGAGGGGGGTTACAGCGTTAAGAAACACAGCTGTTGCTCACAAACTGCAAATGTTAGAATAACTCACTACTTGTTGGGGTTTTTTTCCTTGCTGCTAATAAAAACTTAAAGTGTTTTGCATGCTTTCTATAAACAGTGCACTTAAGTTTTATAATCTAGTACATCTTATTAAGCGTGAAGTCTGCTGATCCCTAAATTATTCATAACATGGTCCAGACTGATTAAGATTGGCTTGTTAAGGAGCACAAGAAGCAATTAAACTGACAAGGCAGTACGGCCTTGATGTATACATTTATTATCACAAGAATACCCAAAGTGAATGCCCTTATTAAGCAATGAATTTCACCTCACTGGCCTTCTACCATTGCTGCCACAGGCAGAGAGAGCTAGGAACAACATGTCAAAAGCTAACTCTGAGGAAATGCCTATCTTCAAGTGAAACCGATTTTGTAATGAACCTTTCAGTTCACTCCTGAGGTAATAAATCCTGACTGGTGCATTAATTACTTGATAACATCCCATCAAAATGCAAATGCAGCACTTGACCCATAGGAATGGCTCACTAGCTGTTAACTCTTCAGGGTATACATAAATTGTCTGTTTTCTTTTATCAAACAGGGCATTTATTTCCATCTTGCTAGGGTGAATGTCACTCCTGCCACCCTCGGCCCCTCAGTGGCCTGACACCATCATTTGCAGAGGACTGTCACTATGTGCCGACATCCTAATTGTGCTACTTCTTTGCTTTGTACCTTTGAGGCAGAATTTCCAGCTTCTCTCCCCCACTTCCCCCCCCTCCCCCCTTCCCCCCCCCCCCTTTTCCTTTTCTGGTGGAATCTTGCATGTCAAGGACAAAGCTGTAATAGCGTTACAAAGAATGACCCCCACCTCTAAAGTACACTAATCTTTCTTTTCAATGGTAATACATTAAAGAAGGAATTTAGTTCCTTGAAGTGATTAAATGAAAGCTGAACATATCTGTGAATCACTACTCAACATATGCAAGCGTGCATGCTTATAGCAAGCATGCATCGAAAGGTATATTTAAATGTTTTAAATACACTTCTAAAACCTCTTGAATGAGCATTCAGTTTCTACAGACTACAAGCAAATAATGTGACAAAATGCAAAACAAAGTGCATTTCATAACACAAATTTAGCAATGGTGAAATATGATGCATCACATTCTTTCAGCTTTCTGAGAAAATATGCTGTTTTAATTACAAAAACTACTTCCACGGCAAATGTTGTTGAGGATCTACATTTTATATTTCCCAGTTCAAAATGCTAATCTACATCCGTGGGTCTGATGCTCCACCTGGGTCAACCTGCTTTACGGTTTTACTATTTGTCTTGAAGGCTTGGTGAAAATCCTTAATTCAGGTTACTAGGCAACCCTGCAGGTGAGAAAATATAATGTTTGGCCTACTCCATTTTCGAATACACACAGTGGCCTAATGCCTTCAAAATAGACTGTGCAAAGCACGCACTGATAATTCTCTGCTACATTTTCTAAAGGCGAGGTCAGAAGAAAATTAATTGATGCTGAAAATAATGACAGGAGGAGAAGAACCACTGAGACTTGGTGTGACTGGCATGTGATGATGTTAGCAAGAATCCCAGCATGTGACTGGACAGTGTGATGAAAAATATACTTTATGTGAAGGAAAAACAAGTTACAAAACTTAATTAGTTTTTGACACTTCTTCATAAGTTATTATCTTTTCATTTGGAACATTGCCTTGGGACATCAATACACAAGAAGAAATGAAACATTCTTACTGTAAATCTGAAGGAAAAAAGATGATTTTCTATTGCACTTCTCCCTTTACATGCCTTTTTGAATAAATAAAATATCCACTGCAGCCTAAGGTGTACAAGCCCCTGAAGATGTTTCTGCTGAGAGCACAGAATAGACTTGTTCAATATAATAATCCTGTTACAACTGATTATGCAGTTTCACTTTTAAAAATAAAGGGGAGGAGGTTTGGAAACCAAAATGGTCACACACAAAAAAAAAGCTATAGATGAGAAGCAGCTAAATTATAGCACCTACAGCTATAATGCTTCCTGTACAGCAAATGTATTTTTAATTTTTTCCACTAAGGCTTATACCTAGAAGTAATTCACACTGATTACTAAATAACCCTTGTGAGTTGCTTTGTCTTTTGAATTTTAAAAAATACACTTGCCGTAAGCAATGAATTTCATAAACCACCAGCTCTCATGCTTGATGAATCATTCTTATTTTATGCAGTGCTGTGTGATAGAGAACTGAGATAAAATATTCTATCCACAAGCTATTCAGTACAATTTATCATCAGCGGCTCACTAGTCCAGTGATAATACCTGGCTTGCAGATTGTAATGATCAGATTCTGTTTTTATTTCAAACAGGAGCGATCCGAATACCAGAGTTTTTAATTTACATACATTAGTGAGGTTCAAATGTGGCAATAGCTACAAGCAAATTCACTCACAAACTGAATGCTCGCCTTGCATAATGGGTTCCCTTTAGCTATTACTCACCAGTGAAGTGCCCAGATAAAAATGAAAACAAAGAGGAAATAAGGAAAATCATGATACAAACACCATACTGGGGAGTAGGATAATTACAGAACCACAATGAAGGTCACGTTTATATCTGTTTTAGTAATGATTTCTTATATTTTTCCTTTGTATTGAAAGCATGGGTGCCATCTCTTCTCTACATTACTGTATTCTTTGCATTCTGTAGTTTTTTTTTAAGTTCCAGCACACTGTCATTAATAGAAGGCTTTTCTTGCTGTAAATTGAAATAAATAAAATTCTGAAACAACTGATAAATAACTAAACAACTTCAAAATCTCTGTAAATTACAGTAGCTTGAGCATTTAGTAAAATTTAGTGGGCTTATAATAAAATACCTCTTATAGCTATATCACTTTTATACTGACCACAGTATTGAGCTTCAATTCCCAGCAGCATCATTACTAGACATTTTCTGCCACCTTTCTAAAT
This sequence comes from Callipepla californica brunnescens, assembly GCA_023055505.1. Classification (NCBI taxonomy): domain Eukaryota; kingdom Metazoa; phylum Chordata; class Aves; order Galliformes; family Odontophoridae; genus Callipepla; species Callipepla californica. Next base: position 27,635,304 of record JALIRH010000002.1, read on the forward strand.
CTGAAAAGCTTCCTACATTTAGTGAAGATTAGGTAATGCTACAAGCAATCAATAACAGCTATCAATTCCATACCTTGTTTGAAAGAACAAGTTGATTAAAAGTAAGTAAAAATGATGGCTGAATATGCTTTAAAACTATCTGATTCTTCTAACTACACCATCAGGATAAAAAAAACAAACAAGCGAAAAAACCCACAACATTCTTATTCACAGGCCAGAGAAGTAGGTCTTAGTAACAGTAAAGCTATGACTCCAGCCAACAAAAGAATATTATACCCCCTTTGACATGTTCTCCTTATTGTATCATATGACAAGAAAAAAAAATGAAGGCACAGAAACATAAATGAAAAATATCATGTCATCCTCAACTTTTCTGGGCTTTTCTTGATTTCTGTCAAAGCCTTAATGCTCTCTACAAGTAGTCCTTGTATCTGATTTTAGTTCCTTTCTGGACTTGTTTTACCCTCAGAAAAAACAGTTTAGAAAATTTTTTTACTTAAAGTCAGAAAATTTCTATTATTTACCATCAACATAAAAATATTGCAAAAGCAGCCATCAAACAAAATCAGTCACGCACACACAAAGACTTCATTTATTTATGATCATACATGCTTCTGCCTATGTGCAGTCCTTAGTATATATGCACAAATAACCGTCTCATAAACCCAAATACATTCACACAAATGTAATCTCAATTATTTAGAGCCTTTTTCCATAACATATACGAGTGACCTTCCTGTCCCCTGAATATGAATGCTGTGTTTGGGCAAGTCAATCAGCTTAGGCATAATTCTAGCCTTCCACATAAAGCACAAAAATGTGGAAGTGTCAGTGAAATAAAGTTCATACAAATAAGTTAACTACATTCCCTGTTTTCTAACTCTATATCTAAAGCCCTGGCAGCTTCATATCCCTCTGCTGGAGCAACTCATTTACCTCTCTACCAGTGGGGTGAGGCAGCAAAGTGCCAATAATCTGAAAATGTGTTTAATCTTGATTAAATAAATGACAGAGGGGAAAATGAGATCCCCTTCTTTATCACTCGTCCATGACTGCTGAACACGACTGCCTGCAATACCCCCAGGATAGTCTCTGCCGCAGGTGGGAGGGACTCCTGTACCCAAGGATGCCTTTACTTTGCATTGAGGTTCCTCTCCATACGCTGTCCTTCAGTGCTTCAATGCAATGGGTAAATGATAAATCGCAATGCACAGTTTAATGCAAGTTCCATAATAAAGTTGCCAGTCCTTGGGAAGGAGAAGCCTCTAGGCCTTAAAATTTTAGTCTAATTTATGAATAGAATTGCAGATCAAATACTGTTCTTCAGCAAAGAGAGGACAAAAAACATCAACTGCTAAAATAGCTGTCAGCAGGTTCCATTCTTGACTTTGGACAACAAAATTCCTTAACCATAGAAACCCACAGAAATTCAGAAGATTGTTCCTTTATATAGACCTCTTCTGTGCTGTATCTTTCTATGAAAATAATATTTTTCAATCTGGAATTTATTTATGCTCAGAAAGGTAAAGTTCACCTCTCTGCTGCTTAGAAAAAAAAATCAATGTATGGGTGTAATCTAAAAGAGAATAAGGAAATTGGAATATATGATATGTAGTCAAAGGACTACACTGAAAGCTTTATTGGCTGTTATTTCAGCTCATAGACTAATGAAATAATGCTTGATCACACAGTTATAGACTGAAGGGTCTGGTCCCAACTCTCTTATCCCATATTATAGCGCTAGCTTTGCAATGTTGTTGAATATAAATGTATGTTATTGCTTTACATATTATATGAGTGCAGGAAATGCTATGCAGCATTTTGCAACTTTGATAATGCAGTAATTATCTTTCTGTGATCGGTTCAGAAGAGGTTTCCTTAGAGATATGATGACTTCATGGCATTTCTGAGACACCAATCTGGCTGCAAGTCACTGTGGTAAAATTAATCCTAACTAGAATTGGAATTACAAAGACCAAGTTGTGTGGAAAAACATGTCCGAATTATAAATCTTTTTTTTTTTTTTTTTTTGAGGAAGGTGGAAGGCAGGAAGAATTACTTCTTGTCTACAAAAGAAACACAGAAATCAGGCCCCAAGATAGTAGACTAATTGATTACAGTTAAACAGTTTGTGAAAGTACTAAGTATACATTCTATCTGTACCTTGACTAACTCATCATCAACAAAGTCTTAGCTTGCTGCAATTTTTAGATTGTCTTGCCAGCCCTCTGAAACACATTGACAGTGAAAATAATTTCTGCTGCAGTAGCATAAAATGTGCCTTTGTACTGCAGCATGTGATGCTGTCTGATAATAAAGGTACGTAGTGTGAGATCATGCAATTTCTATAGCGGTTTCAGTTGCTCTATTTAAAAAAAAAAAAAATCTCTATTAAGAAGTGGTTATATTTTGGCATGGAATTTTCTCAGTGAAACATTACCAAACAGAAAGCAAAATTAAGAAGATTCTATAGAATTGTATAATACTGACTTCTGATGCAATACATTCAATTTATAGAGAAATAGACCAAAAATGCTGTGCCAAAAGCATTGTAAACTGTTTTTCATGAGAGAGTGAATTTCTGCTAGGAGACTGGGGGATGGGATGAAGACAGGTCTTCATTCTGAAAGAAGGACAGAACAAGGAACTCATTTGATTGTGGACTCAAGTTCGCTCTCCATGAAATTAGTGATAACATTCCACTAAATTCAATAGCACCAGAACTGATCTTATAAGAAGAGCCATATTTAAAATAATCAGACACTTCTAGCCAGGACAAGAAACACTCTTGTGCTATACTTTGTTATTACCCTCTTTATTTTTCTCACTGACTCATTCTCTCTCTGTCATTTTCTAAGCGACAAACCAACAGTGAGATCCTAAACAACCCTTGCAAGACTGCAGGATATAATAGTTAACTTCCTTGATTATCCTACATTTAGGGGAGGAAGGAATCTGACAAATAATTCCCACTGCCATTGTGCGGCCATTACAGTGTCCTACAAGCCTGGACAAGTTATTAGGTCAGACGCTAACTTCCTAAGTAGAAAAATGATGTGGTCGCCTTTGTCCTCTCTGCAGTAATGGCTGGAGTCAGTACTAATTAAGGCCCTGCGGCAGTGTGGTACAAGAGAGGTCAGAGACTTCTTTCTGACACCTAAACAGTGCTCAGCTCAAAGGAACTGCCCCTAATCTGAAATGATGTGATGTAGAGCTGGCCTTTCAGCTTCACTGTATATTTAAAGGAAAATGACAGTTAATGACAGGGGTGTCAAAAACGAGCAGATGGAGAGGCTAAGGAAAACATTGCTCTATGGTAAAATTTACTTACAGTCTGTCACCGTGCTCAGAAATTGAGGTTATTGCACAAGTGGAGAAGGTTTGGATACCTTTCTATCACTTTGCTGAGGTAGAAAAAAAAATGCCATATGCACACAACTCAAAGAAAGTCCGTTGACAAACTAAGCTATTCTTCTGTCATTATGCAAAAAACAGTAGATACATACCCGCACACAACCTACACTGCCTTCAGTTCTGTTATCAAAATAAAATATGAAAATAATAAGAAGAACATTTAATCTCATTCAGTGGATTACTACTTTCCATTTTATCTTGTTGGGAGTAACCATTGCAGTAATTAATCTTCTAGTCATTTTCTTTCTCCCCTTCAGGCATGGAACTTGGGAAACAAAAGCAATATTCAAAACAGAAACCAAGATTTATTGTCAGTTAGTCATAATAGACACCTGCACAGATTACTAATTACAACAAAACCATAAGGTCTGCTGGCACAAATCCTTTCCCATTCTCTCTTTTTATCCACCCCTAGTGACACACCTGCAAGCCTTTAATTGATGTTGTATTTATCTCAGGAGTCCTTGTTAGCATTGTATTATAGCATCGCCATTCACAATGCAATAGTTAATGTTCAGTCAGCATTTCCACTGGTGTGTCTTCTCTTCCTTCCTTTCTTCCTTCCTTTCTTCCTTTTGCTTCTCCCCCTCCAACACCCTTCTCCCGAGATTTTTAAGAAAATTTGCTCCAGGCTAAAAGCTAAGAAGTCTAAATTGAGTCTCATATGATTATTTTAATCAAACTCGAAAAGGATTTGGTTTTGAGTGTTTTTCAGTTATAGATCAAAAAAGCAAAAACAAACAACAAACAAAATGTTTCCCAAAGATTTTCAGACTTACTTAGTTGAACTATTGTTTTGATGTACATTAGAATAAGAAAACTTTAGCTAGTAATTGGCCCACTACAGGGAATTGTAACATCTGGTATTTCCCTCGAAAGTCAAAAGTGATGAGATCCATAATCATTAAAAAAGTAGTGTTCAGACAAGTACTGTAAGAACTTCTATAAAACATACTGGTATGCATTCATAATATGAATATGAAGAAACTGTTATCATATGGAGCACAGATAATGTAACTTCTGCCCCCAAATGTCATATATTATTTATTTTTGCTTTACGAATGTAAGCAGCTTCTATCCATACATTCCAGGGTGCTCTGAATTATTTGTATACAGCTGCTCACTGTTGGTAGCTTTTATAAATTAATTTTAATAATTAATATATTCCATGATATTGTAGCACTTCCATTATGTATATAGAAGCTGACATGTATCTATGAAAGTCTATCTCTATATGCACAAAGCCAGAAGGATGAAGTTTGCCTTTGACAGAAGGATGAAAAAATAAAAAAAAAGAGAAAAATGAAGGAAAATCAGTTTGCCTCAATCTTGTGTCGTGTGGTGAGACAGATTTAAAGAAGCTTTGTTTTCTGTATGAGTTCACACTGCACAGGTAGGCCTTAGGATACCATTTTAAATTTCTCATTTAAGCAGGACTGGAACAGCCTCCTTAGCAGAAAGATTTCTGTTCATATCAGGACCTTTCTACTCCATACCCATTAAAACATGACTCCCTACTCAAAAGGTTGCTTTTACTTAAAGTCCTCTTCTATTGCCAGAATAGTTTGCCCTGTGGGAAGAACTAGTATCAAGGCCACAGGGCCATACCTGGGCTAGGTAGCTACCACTTGGCCTAGGCTTAATAGGTGTCACAGACAGATCATTCAATCAGCTGGACCTCATGTTTGCTTATTTTGGACCACAATGGAAAATATTAGCTGAAAGATCTGTAAGGTGAGGCTAGTGTGAAAGCAAACTAAACTCTACTTCTGCCTGCTTTGAAAAGTTGTAGCTGATTCCTCTTTCCCGATGAGAGAGGTAACACCACCAGTGCTGTGCAGAAGAGTTTGACCAAGAAAATGTGAACTCTTGACTTCAAGGTATTTTTGGATGGATTTTTTGCCCCTTCAGTTTGCAGGGACTGTTGTGACCCTTGTATCTTACATCCCAGATCCCTCTGACGGAAGCAAGTTAGACCCTGCAGTTCTTTTTGCAATCTGAGCCTGAACATCTCCTACAAATAGCTGTTCTACTTCAAAACATATTGCATAGAAACAAAATATTAGATAAATTTATTTTTAAACAACCAGCACCCAACAGAAATCCAGCTTAAATACACTTATACTATTTCACAATTACCTAGACATGTCTATTTTCCTCTGACATTCTCACTCCCAGCAGGTTTTGGAGCCCAAGTCACACTCTCTCTTTTCCTACCATCCCTCCTGAGAGATTCTCCATTATTAAACTCTGTAGGTATTCTTTGTTCTCCTGTACTCACAGCTTAAGCCTGGTCTGCTGAAAACTAGATGTCTGGAAAACTTGCCAGAAGCTGGGATGCTATGCCAGGGAAGCATGACTGTATGCTTGACCTCTTCCTCTGTTCATTCCCATAGCATATGCTACTGGCTGCTGTCAGGTTCCTATTACAAAACCAGCTACTAGTGCCAGCACTGTCCCATAACCAGAAGTATTAGTTGGTAAGGAACAGTCCCAGAAGTATTAGTTGGTAAGGAACAGTCTCAGCCTTTTTTTTTTTTTTTCCATTCTGCCTGTGTTTAGTCAGATCTGTTGACTGAATATTGACACATCCAAACATTAAACCTCATCCCACTTAACCAGATGAACACACAGTTTCCATGAATAATAATGATCTTGAAAGCACCTCAGAATCCACTAAATGGCTGAATTCCATATCTAATTAGATAATATGAGATGGAATTTAATTTGCATGAATTGGAATTTAAATTTGGGATAAGTAAATTTCCTCAATCTCTAGAAGATGCAAACAAGTTCTCTGAACTAGCTTAGCCACCTCTGTGATGTTATCCACTGCTGAAGAAGACATGACCCAAAATACATAGAATTCTTCATAGAAGTGGTCTTTATTTATATCTCCTAAAACTAAGTTTTGCCTTTTTTGCAAACAGTGAAGTAAAATTTGGGGAAACAGCTGGCAATTGATTGCTTCTAGGAGACCTTCTAATTCATTTCTAGAAGCGAGGTGCTTTTAGAGATGCATTATCTTCTTATGGATTACACTCACTACTTCACCAAAGGCCAGAGAAAAACCTATGCACCAGTTAAGAGCCATTTAAACTACATTTGAAGGGCTTAAGTGAGACTTAAACTATGCCTAGGTCTTGTGCTAGCCTTCTGCAGAATGGATGAATCTTACCCTTATGTGAACTAATCAGTTTTGATGTTCTCTCTTCCATTTAAGATCAGTGAATTATTAATCTTCATGTGTACAGTAACTTCTTGCAGCATATTTTATATGCAAATTCATATTAACATCACAGCAACATCTATAATACAGGCTGAAATAAATTATGAGGTACAGTGTAAGAGATCTTAGCCATTATTATCTATCAAGTCAAAAATCCAATGAAATTAAAAAATATATATTATGCCCTTGAAGTATATATTTACATAATAGACTGTAATGACTCAGAAAAAAATCTCTTACAGCATGTAAATAATGCATGTTTTTAGATTTGTCTAAATACATATGCACATGTATTTACATATTAACATGACAGGCTGAAAACACTAAGTGAACTAGTTTGTATGGTCTCATACACCATGTGAGTGTTGTTAAGCACTTAGACAAGAAAAAAAATCAATCACACATATCCTTATATGCAAAGATCTGATTTCCTACTCTTTCTAAAAAAAATAATGCACATACAGAGTGTCACATCAACATTCTTAGATTTTCCAACAACTTAATAGTAGATATCTTTAATTCAGTACCTACACTGTACCTACATGTTGGCCTACTACCAGCAACACTGCTAATCTACAAGAGGGAATGAAAATAATTCACATTTACCCGTTGATATACATTTTAATCTATGATTAAAAAGCATAGAATTTTGATTTCATTTATAAAAGGCCATTTGGTGGCCTTTTAGTGATTATATTTGAATCAGTATTCTGAAAATGTTCTTTTTGCAAAATCCAGAGGTTTGTAATACAGAGTCCATCTAGTGCCTAGCATGCTGCTTTGATATCTCTTGTGTTTCATCAGAATTTACATTACTAGTTTAGTGTGGCCCCAGAAACACAGAAACATGCAGAATTTACTTGAATGAGTAATGACACAGCAGTCACTATGAAGTCTTTAGTGAGCAGAAAGCATTTGCATATTAAAGTTTTTAACACTATCCCTTTTTCCTTTTAGCAGTTTTGAAAAATATTCAGACACTATGTTGTGTAGCAGGTAGCTAGATAGATCAGTAGACACCAAGTCTGACAGAAGAACCTACTGTGGCTCAATGTGTGGTTTTACACAAGATTCTCTCAGAGGTACAAATAAGTACTTCCTATCGACTGTGATCAAGGGCTGGTGCATCACTGCAGTCTGATAGGAACTTTGTAGCAGCCTGTGAAGATAAAATATCCACTCCTCATGCTATTAGTCTGCTGAAACTCTTTGTAGTCAAAATAAAAATAATAGCGGGAGTCAAGTATGCTAATGTCCATAATCACTGTAAATTATAACTGTCAGTGGTCACAAACCTACTTCATGAAAACATAAGGTAACAATTTAGCCTTACTACTCTCAGAGAAGAACTACTCATAGGAAACTTAAGTAGTATGAGAATTATAACATATATTCTAAAAATATAATGTTTTGGACTTCTTTTTGCTTTCCTTTTTTCTTTTCTTATTTTGGCGAAATGGAATATTTCCATATAAAGCACTGTGTGAAGAATTCCGAACTCAGTTTCCGATGTTGAAATTGTACCAGTCTGAATTTAGAGTTAGTAAAGATGTGCATAGTGATTTTAATTCTGAATGGAACAATGGAAGGTGCCAGGAAAGCAATAACTTTAGTCTACAAATAATAGCATCCAACCGAAAGGAAGAAAATGTACCCTCCCTCTCTAAATCTATAGTAAAAATAATGAAATTGCAGGCAGTTGCTTATCTTTATGATCTGGCCAGTGTGCCTCATTTTCATTTTCTCTCACACAAAGACAGATTGAATGCATAAAGACAGTTCCTTATGCTCAAAAAGAGGAATAAAAGGAAGCTATACAATAAATTATTATGAGAAGTCAAAGATTTGTTGACTCAAGCTGTGTTAAGGAATACGTAATTTTGGTCTTGCTTTCTAGGAAACTGCAGTCTCATCAAAATTTCTTCCATTTATATGCCTATATTCAAGGTTTTGGTTTTGCCAAGATACACAAAGATGAGACATGCTATGAACATTAATTTTTGCTTCCTTATCTTACATTGTGCCAACTTACATTCACAATCCCATATTTCCATAATTGTTCACAATTTTAGAAATAAACTGAGAAAGGGAAAAGATGAATATAAAAGAGACATTAATTAAAGAATTCATTTTACTATTCCCTTACTAGAAATACTAGATGACAAATCTCCTATATTATAAAACATGTTTTTCCAAGGATGTGAATAAAAATGATGATGTCAGCACAATGAATGTGTTCAGATACATAAAAATATTTGGTTGGGCATACAAGGATGTAGAACTGAAATTCGGAACTCTGTATTTGTTATGAAGCTTATGAATTTAGCTGTTTCTTGCTTTTTACTACTATTTTCAGTTATTAGTGATCATATGTTTACCTGAAAGATACAAAAAAAAGGCCACATACTAAAAGTCTATAAGTAAAACTACTGTGTTCCCTCTGTACATTCTAACTGCCCTCCAAATAATTACAGAGCAGAGACTTAGCTGTCATTCATGTGTATCTATTCTATTGTGTGAAGAGAAAAAGAAAATGGTTGCCCATACATTAGCACATCACCCATGGCTAGTGCAATGACAAGATAGATTAGGATGTATATTAAATCTCACACATGACTGCCTTTCTGTATCAAGGTAAAAAATACTTGCTCTTACATACATTAGGGACTAGTGTTGGACTGACATCTACATTAATATTGACAGCATATCAACATTTTTTACATTAACTGAGTCAATAACTAGTCTAAACCTGGTAAAACTTAGATAACAAAAATGAAGAAAATATCTAGCAAGAAGCATTAGATTCCTGTATCTAAGAAAAGAAAATTAACCCCCAAATACTACATTGCTTTTCTGAATTATCAATCCTGCAGTAATACATCAACCAGTGTATACAGCTGTGATTCGGTAATCCAATCTCATTTGTCAAACAGGAATTCTAGTAGATAAGGAATGCTTCTATGAAAAGAAAACCCCACACAGACAATAACATAAATATTATATATATATAGGAGGCTGATCATAAAAAAGCTGGATTAGCATCATTGTATTACTTCACCTCCTAAACATTACTTTCACAGACATGATGAAATTCTCAGGCAGTAATCCCACTTCCACAATAGCTGCTAGCGCAAAATACACACAAAACCTGTATGAACTCAGGACACCTATTTTCCTATTTTTCAGAGAGTTGAAATGTTTATTTGTGTTTTCCTTGTAAAGAAATACCTTTAAATCAAAACTGCTATGTAGGTTAGGTTAGAAAACAGATTTCATTATTTACCTTTGCTGTAAAATCTCCCGTAAATAAGCAGTTGCTTCTCATTCCAAGCCAATGTCTTGGATTCATTAATAATTAAATGTTGTTTTCCAATGATAGCTAGCTTTTTATACCCTGGTCTTTGAGATATTTTATCTTCCAAATGAAGCTAAAAAATACTTTCAATGCTTTTAAGGTGCCCATACATTTTAGGAGAATGTACATGAAGGCTGGAAGATAAAATGTTAATTCTAGATTCACTAGCCTCACAGTGTTAGTGAAAGTTGAAAAATGCTAGGAAATCAATACACAAAAAAAAAAAAACTTTTGGAAACAGTGTCTGTTAGAATCAGGTATTGGCCCGAAGCTGATATGTAAATGGTTATCATTTCAATCTTAGCAATTAAGCTACAGCTGGAAGCATTGGCACCCAGCAGAAGCAAAAGCAGAAGGGAGCCATGCAAAGTTTTTTGATTTTAAACACATCAAGAAGCAACATTTCAAGTGTCATTCACCTCAGAAGTCAGAGAAGATTGTTTAACCATGTTTCTCACTGAAGTCTGTTTCTTCCCTGTATTAGTGTACTGTAGAAGATGAGGGTTAAAGAGATGTTCTCAGCAGTATTTATTTCCAAATGATCCCATCTTTCATTTATGCAAGTCCTTGAGAATGGTGATGAAACAGGCCTTGAAAAACCTAGGCTATGAACATGAGCTCTTCCATCAGACAATACTATGGGTAAACAATGGGCAGAAAGAAGAGGCGTCTCTCTACTGTTCTACTAATGCTCTTCTAGGCTATTCAGCTAAACGTATAAAAGAAAAAGATGCAGAGAAATGCCTGGCGCAGAACTGGAACTAGCACTCCAGTGCTTGAGATGTTGACAGCATTCAAGCTGATTAATTAATATCTGTAAAGCCCACAGAAAAAGATTAAAAGTACACTTTAACGTGCAATGATATTACCATGATTGTTAGGATGGTATATTTCTGCCTTCTCTACTGTGTCTTTTTCTCTCAGCTCAATAAACTGATGTAGGAGTGCATTTTTAAAATTACGTTTTCATAAACAGATGGTAGAATTTAACATATTAATGTTTAGAATGATGGTACAGTCATACAGCTTGTACTTCTACATTTTTTGCTCTGAAGCTTTTGATACCAAAGCCCAGTAATGCCAATCTCCTTAGTTCAGAGATTCCTAGGATGCTGTAAAGTGATCTCTGATCTGATTGTTTCAGTGTAAAGCGATATGGGTGACTGTAGGTAGTAAGCTTAATTTATTAAATAATATTGGTATTAATCTGTTTGTCAGCTTGCATTTTAACAAAAGCTTAACCTCCCTGACAATTATTCCTTTGAGCTAAAACACACTGTTGGAGGGCAGAAATGATATTTAAGTGCTATTGCAGAATGCATCTTTTGTTCCTAAATTTTATTCCTTAGAAGGGCTAAATGATGCCCCATTTATAACGTTTTCAATTCACAGAGTCCACATGTGGCCACATCCTAGGATTGCCAGACACAGTGTATGTTTCAGAAAGCTAAACCTCATAAATCTCCAGAAATTCCTCACATCTATTATGTTTACCTTCTGCTGCTGATGAGCCTGTTGGGCTCTGTACAGAGGAAATTACAAGCGCTCCAGAAGATTTGGCAAGAAGATGCTAGAAGAAACAATGGGCAAAAAAAATTCTTAACTGAAACATCACATCCAGCTTTGGCTACCATTTACATATTTGAGATTACAGCTAGTAAAATGGAAATTCCGTTGAAATTGAATAAATTGTTTTCAAAAATCCCTATCCTATTAGTTTAGTTATGTCTGAAATTGAATGTGTTAAGCTACATTCAGTAGAACTTACGGAATTCAGCTGAAGTCTAACATTCACAAATGAAATGAAATTCTGTCTGCTTTTATACTTTTCCAATTAAGAACAAAAGGCAGTTGTATCCAAGATTTTCTTCCCCTATCATCTTCTTGCTCATTTCTATTAATCTGTATTATAAAATGT
>JALIRH010000002.1:27652219-27699719 GCA_023055505.1 Callipepla californica brunnescens
CTCCCCCTCTTTTTTTTTTTTTTTTCTGTGTCAGCTTGATGGGGTTGATTAAATGCCAATCCACACAAAAAAAAAAAAAAAAAAAAGAAATCCATGACTGTATTTCCCCTATTCTTCTCTCCACCACAAGAAAAAAATAAAATGTCAGCCCCAGCATCTGTATGTTATGAATTATCACATGTGAAAAGAAATATCATAATTAACCTCATGAAAACTCTCCAAAAAAAAATTCGAAGGAAGAGACTCATGAGTACCTTGAGCTCTGTATCCTTTCCTACACTTGAAAAATACACTTAAGTCTTGACAGGAGCAAGGCTTTTCAGTGCCAATCAGCACATCCTCCAGTAACATCCAAAAAGGAAAAGGCCATCCAGAATATTATGTATTATGTACCTTCTTAGGCATTTGCCTAAGGCCACTGAAAGGAGGAGTGGGGAAGACTGGGATTTTCATGATACAGTACAAAAAAGCATTTTCTAGAAGAAGAAATAAAATTGAACTCCTTTTTTCATTTACAGCAATTAGTATGCAAACAATGTTTGTTCTAGACTTTAATTCTGTGTTTATTAGTAGAGTAGGTGCGTCAACTCACAAAATTGCCTGCTTCCTTGAAATGCAAACAGAGCTTTCCTTTCCATACCATGTACCTAGGGAGGATTCTTACACCAGTTTTTTTATAATGAATAAAAATTACATCCATGAAAAGGAGCAAGGAGTATCTGAAAACCTAATTTCCTTTTGTCTAAATCTCGCACTGTCCAGTGCAGAATACTGTTCCTTGCAACCTGGATGTGTGAAGAACAGCAGGCTATGCCTTTCAGCTTGTTTCATCAGCTGTGATTTTAATTTGAAGTACTTTTGCATTAAACTTACTTCTTTTTTGCCAGCCCATCCTCACTAATGTTGCACCACCTAAAGCATTCAGCCAATGCTTTCCCCGCAAGCTAGCCAAGCATATCAAGTGTGCCTGCAACACTCACAGCCTAATGAACAATGCACAAAAACAAAAGTAACAGCAAGACTCCTATTATCTGATCTTCCGTAAAACACAAAAACTGCCTTCTCTGGTACAGAGGAAGTGCCAGTAAGCCTGCAGGTGTGAGCCAGTTAAAAGAAAAGGCTTTGGCTAAATAGATTCTTTGACTGCCAGGGATTAGAGTCATGGCACCAGTGGCAACACACATCTTTTCCTTTAATTTACAAAATTTTCTCACGAGTTTGCAAGAGTTCACCCCATCAGGGGCTTTCTGAGGCCATTGAAATGTCTTAAGTTTTAATTAAGTTGGAGTTGTCAGAAGAAAGCTTTTTTGGCACAGAGTCAGGGTCATTAATTACTGCTATCTTTGTTTCTTTCAGAAAAAAAGAACTCTACTGACTTGTTGGGTTACTTATACAGCCTGCATTTTCTATCCTGCAGTCCTTATTCACCTCCAAGCAAGGCTTGATTAAGCAGTTTACCAATTACTTCCATCAATCTGATTTACAAATCCTGTGGGTAATCTTAACTTCAGAAGCTTTTTTCTCTGCTGATTTGAGGTACAGTAGTAATGAAAGCAGCATTACAGTTAGAACCACAAAGCATTTTAAAATTCTGGATTTTTTTTATCTTAAATTGTACTTGAATCACATTCCTGATTTTATCACTTCATACCCATCCTTTTATCTGCTTGCTGCTGGATTGTCAGTCGTTAAGAGTCACAAGCCACACTGCATAAAACTAAGCAGAAAAAGCATAATTTCCTTGCTGTCTTGTAGTTGTGAGGGGAAAGTTCATGTTTTCTATCAATCAAATAAATACCCCCAAATAGGTTGGCATTCAAATCACAGTCCGTGGTATCTGCATTTGATAATAGTAGAAACTTTATTACTAGGTGCCATTTACCCTCCACATGAAAAACGTCCAGAATAATTAACTAAACTTGTTACCCTGTAATAATTATTCACTGGCCTAACTAAAGGCTAATTTGTAGACTTTTTTTTACAGAGGTATTCACATCATAAAAAAGCCAACACCTTAACTGGCACTAATTTGCTACTTCATCAGGGATTGAGATATGGGGAAATCACTGTCTCACTCTTTGCTGGAGATAATGGCCTATAGGCTCTGTTTGAAATATAATCCTATATAAAAATATGTTGTATATCCATTCCATATACAAAGATTTTGATTGCCAACAGTGTTCATTCTCTGATATCACTAACATCATGTGCGTGTACAATTAACATATATTCCTCTAAAAGAAATGCATTACAGCTTGATAATCACTATATTTTCTGGTACCTGGTAAACTTGTTTTATGCAAAATATTTTGCATAAATATCATTACCATTATTAGAAAGCTTGATAGCTATATATATTCTTAAATACACTGCCTGTTCATTTAAATAAAGTTCGTTTTATCAAAATCCTCACATTCCATGAAGCCTGCAAAAGACCTATGTTAAACTACATATTTTGTACTGTTTTTAATAAAAACATTGGCAAAATAATGTTTTTTCAGAAACCCTGACTTAGGTTTCTGATTTATGGAGTATGCTTTACCATTTTGAGCTACTCAGCTCAGCAAGCGGTTGCTCAGAGACTGCAAGACTTGAAATGTCTGTGGAGTAGTATAAATTATTTTGATCCTCCCTTGGGTATTTACTTAATTTCTCACCCATTTACTGTACCTCGCATAAAATGGTAGAAGCGAGATAGAAAGTATTAAAAAGCTAGGAAAACTACCAAGACCGTTAACTGGATCTGGAAAGTTAAGATACCTGCATCAACAGAGGAAACCTGCTCTTAGAGAAACTACTTGGACGCTATGTATGACATGCCTGTCCTCTGCCTGTGTTTCCTAAAGCTAGCATGAAAAATATGAATCTCACAGAAATTACAGCAGCTACTTATTTGATGCTATTTTCAATTTTTTCACCTTTGTTAAGATCATCACTAACCCACAAAGAAATCTAGGCAAGTTATATATTGATGAATATAAATGAAGATGCAGAGTAGTCATATCCCTGAATTCTTAGCACATACAATCACCTTGTCACTCATGTGGGTAGTGTATACAGGTACTTGTGGCTTGAGTCCCCCTGAAGTGGGAGACTGGGAAACCCAAGCCTCGGGGACAACGTCTCCCACCCTTACATTTGTCAGGCCGCAGCTGGCAAGCAGCATGAGTTATGGTACTTGTAGGTGTTGGCAACAGACAAATTTTCAGAACTGCAGAGTGTTCTTACTACTTTTCTTCTGTAGTTGAGCTATATCTTTAAAATTCATCTCTCTGCATAAATAAATGCACAGAGAAATAAATGCACTAATTTCTACCAGGTTAATAGTGTCAAAAAACCCTGTCAGGGCTCACATGTTTCATTCTACAAAAAAAAAAAAAAAAAAGTGCAATTGTAGCTCTTCTTAGCCACAATGAGAAACAGGAAACTTTAACAGCCCAGTTCTGATATTATATGCTGCATATGCACACCAGCCTATATTTTTCAAACATCGGAAACTTTTACACGAACACAATAAATCAAGAGCTGGTTTAATAAGCCGATTTAACAAGGTATTAAGATGCGTATTCAACACAGGAGGTGGGACCCAAGCTCTTTAAACTGATCAACACAAATGTAGCACAAGTACTGTGATAAAAATGAAGCGTTTGTAAATCTTTTCCAAATGCTCACTTCAACTTCTAGTTAGAAGAAAAAATAAAAAATAAAAGCAAATATTTCTTGGAAATAACAAATTGTTCCTTTGCGATTTTCAACCTTTGCATGACTTTATCTTGGTATGTATAAACATGTAACCACACTACTAGACCTGAAGATTCTTTCTTTCTTAATAATTGCACTGCTAATATACCTGATTAGGTGAGAAAAAAAGTCAACACAGTAAAGTGCCATTACATGAGTAGAACCTCCTAGATGGGATATTCATTTGATGATGAAATCCTATGTATGCTCTTTATCAAGCAACATGTAATAAGACCTCAAGCCAGGCTCATTTAGTAGGAAATATAGTTGGTGCAAGAGAGAGCAGACAACTGTACTGGCAACTTCACAGAAGGTCAGCAAGCAAGTACCTTTCCCTGCTGACATTAAAAGGTATTTTTATAAAGTAAAAGAGAGAGCAGTAGATCCTTTCATTTTAATAAAAATGAATTTTCAATTACAGTAGCAAATAAAAACCTTTCTACGTTTCTATGGTAGAAGACTGAACTACATATTTCTCCATATTGTTTTCTTATTAATACGTCAATACACACGCTTAGATTTTGCAGTGCTTGGTGTAACATGAAAATCTACAGCGCGTAACATCTAAATAATCCCAGTTCTGTGAAGGACATGAGTAAGGAAGATATACTTATTTGGCAGGCCAGAATCTCATCTGACTCTTTGTATGACCTCTAGGTCACAAACATGCTTTTGGTTGTAAGAAACTGGGCATAGGCAAAAAGGCTCAGGCAAATAGAAGCCAGTTGGCTTTCTAGAATCACTAAAAGCAGATAAAAACAGCTGGATACAAATCAAAAGGTCCACAGTACCTACACACGCCTGGAGCAACAGATCTACTTATTGAAGGGCTATTAGCAACTGTTTCATCTTTCTTCAGGAGACACTGTTTTAAGAATGGTATTCCCTGTATTTCTGCTTCAGCCAGAGGCAGCCCTCTTCCAGAAGAGCAGACTTGAGTAAAAAGGTAAGCCACCAATTCAAACTACAGAGTAAATTACCAAATTTCACTAGCTAATTACATGAGAGTGAGGCATTAAGAATCTTTATGTGTATCTATGAATCTATGAATCTATGACTTTTGAATAGATGGTTGAAAACTACTCAAACTGCCAGTATACAAAAATCTAAACATACAGGCAAGGATAAGGGTATATAAAATGGTCTTATCTTATGGATAGTCTTCTTAATCTACTGTCGCAGGGAGTAAATCTAACACATTTTATTGCAGATCACCTTGCAGTGAACCGTGCCACTTGGGCTAGGGGCATTCTGTTACGATTAGTTTGGTGCCAAGATGTCACAGCTAACAAAATACCTGATCCAGAAAAAAAAAACTGAAATTAACATGTTTAATGTGCAAAGATACTTGGTTAAACAATAAATACTGCTCACTTTACTTCCCTTGTACAGAAATATGAAAATTAAAGCTGAAAAGATAACAGTATTCACCCATCTGTGCAGCATAGTTTCCTATTATATACTTCAAAATTCATTGTCCACTCACATTCCACTATGAAAAGAGCTTGCAATTAACACACCTACTCACATCTATTATCGTTTTATGACACACCTAAAGTTGTGTGTGGTGTTTTATTTGTAGTCTCATTGTATTCCATAGAAGGAGTATATCCTGTTTCTGGTTTATGTTATGGCACAAACAAGAGAACTGTCAGGGAAGAGGACAAGCTGGTTGTATCATATTGCAAACTTGTATGCAATGTGCTGCCCAGTGCCACCTCTAGGCTTTTTTTCAACACCAATTTCTTCCAAGCATCTTTCTCCTGCTGAGTATCTGCCTTTCACACTATTATTTCAGCAGATGTATCAGATTCCATTTGCCAGGTTGAATCCCATTTTGTGATTTCCTGTCCATATTTCTAACCTGTCCTCACTTCTTTTCATATCTTTCCTCTCTGTCCTCACTGGTGTTGGCAGCACCTCCCAACTTGATGTAGATTTAATGAATGATCTGTTTACCTCCCCTTACTTAGTCACATGATCAACAAATTGGGTCTTTCACTGACATCTGCAGAACACTTTGGAGCACATAACTCCACTTCCAGAATACAGTTTCATTTAAAACCAACCCGAACAATCACATGGTAGTACAGGAATACTCCAGTTCATTTTAGATCCTCAGCTCCACAAAAACTTTTGTAAAATCCTTATCAATCTCTACATTCAAGTGAAGATCTAGGCTCTTTCGTGCTTAATTAAACTACAATTTCTGAATACTTCTGTCTGATTTTCTGCATTTAAATTAATTTATTCTGCTCTGTATTCCGTATCTTCTAGAAACTGTAGTCATATCATAGAATCATATCAAAGAATGGCCTGGGCTAAAAAGATCATCTAGTTTCAACCTCCCTGCCATGGGCAGGGTCACCAACCACTAGACCAGGCTGCTCAGAGGCACATCCAGCCTTGCCTTGCTTGGAAGCCCCCAGTGATGGGGCATCCACAACCTCTCTGGGCAACCTGTTCCATCGCATCACCACCCTCTGAGTGAAAAACTTCCACCTTACATCTAACCTAAATCTCCTGTCTTAGTTTAAAAACATTCCCCCTTGTCCCATCACTATCAGCCCATGTAAACAGTTGTTCCTCCTCCTGTTTATATGTTCCCTTTGAGTACTGGAAGGCCACAATGAGGTCTCCCTGGGATTTTCTCTTCTCCAAGAAAAACAAACCCAACTCCCTCAACATTTCTTCATAGTAGAGGGTCTCCAGCCTTCTGGTTATCTTCGCGTTCCTCCTCTGGACCCATTCCAAGAGCACTGTGACTTTCTTGTGCTGAGAGCCCCAGGCCTGGACACAGTACTTCGTATGGAGCCTCACAAGAGCTGAGTAAAGGGGGACAATCACCTCCCTCTCCCTGCTGGCCACCCTTTTTAATACAGCCCAGGATACTGTTGGCCCTCTGGGCGGTGAGCAAGCACTGCTGGCTTAAGTCCGGCTTCTTGTCCACCAGGACGCCCAGTGGTACTGTGTTTCTTGTTTGTTCACTTGGACTTTCAGAACCCATTATGTCCTCCATGTTCCTCAGAGAAGAAGTGGAAAAAGTGGAGGAATTCCACTAGATGGCATAATCTCTCTTTTATTTCCTTTCTTCTCTTAAGGTACACCCTCTTGGGATCAGGTGTCAGGCTAAGTAAAAGGGAGACCCATCAGAGTAACCACCCAAGAAGCCTATAGGACAATCCCAGAAGACATTACTGCTATCCGGCCTGCATGCTCACTGTGAATGTATGTGTGTGGTTCAGGAGCAAACCATGGTCAGAGTCATCTAACCTATCTCTAAATGAAGCAGTCATAGGGGGCAGGCAACATTTCTGGCCTCCTGAAAACACCTTTGGGCTTAGCAAGTGGAGACAAGAGAAAGTATGAGGTAAAACCTTCAGTGTCAGAACAAAAATATTTGTTATCTTATGTCTTAATCATTGTCATTACTTCAAGATGACCACAAATCTTTATGCAATCACGAAGATGTGTACATATAGGAAATGAACCACACACATACACACTAAAACATTCCTACTGTTCTTGTGCATTGTACCACCTTCCTTTCAGATCAACTAGTTTGATTAAGTCATACCAAGTAGTAAGTTAAATTGTTCTGGGGGAACGACGATTTCTTGTGGCTTCAGTATCAGACCCAAGATATTATAAATAACAACAACAGACAGCCTTATGGTAATTACCAGAATTACTCTTCTTTTATTAAAGATTGGAACTAGATTTTCTTTTTCTCAGTCCTATGATAATTCCTCAATTGTACTTTACTTTTCAAAAATAATTACTAGCGATTATGTAAATTCATTATCTATGTCTCTTAAGACCATACTGTGCTTATCATACAGACCTGCTGATCTGCATTTATTCCATCTTTTCTAAGTATTGCATTACACTTTTCTAGCAACAACTATTTTGAAAAGGTCTTAATTACTTGGTCTATTATATCCTTAGTCCTTTTATTTTTCTTGTCAAAGACTGATTTTGAAAGTAGCTCAGTGTATTGGCCATTTCAGAAGTAGCTTTCATTTTGTCACCCTCTTCATTTATTACTGAGCTTGCTTTTTCACTTCATTATTTCTTTCTTTTCTTCAATATAATTGAAAAGCTATTCCTATTTCCCCTGGCTCCTTTGGCTAGTATTTACTCATTGTGCTTTTGCATTTCTTTAAACTTTTCCATTTTTTTAAAGACTTTAAATTTTCCTGGTTGTTTTCTTCATTCACTTTTGCTGAGGGAGAGATTTGGCATCCACAGATCTTTGAGCAGCCCCTGCTGAAACTAGACTTCTTATCACCCCCCAGAATCCTTTATCCTTCTCAGAACTGTAGTTTAGTGCTTTTTAGAATGTGGACCTACAGCTGGAAAATAAGACTGGAAATACCTGAGTGCTATTTTTATCTGTGGTTGAGCTCTGAAAGATAACAAATAATTTGGTAATCTTATAACTCAGTTTCTCAATCAATAAAGCCTGTGTACCATCTTTGTCTTCAGAAGACCATGTTAATGCTCATTTAATATCATTATACTCTCTGACTTCCTCAGATATTATAAATGTGGAGACTGTTCTGATTTTATGGGGTTCTACAATCATTAAGTTCCTAAAGGGAAGAAACAGGATGAAGTCACTCTTCCCTTTCACACTTGAAGAACCTATGAAATGAGTTTAGATCAGAATGTATTCTAGTAACAAAAGGCTTGGTTTTCTTCAGCTGTTATCCATGAATAAGATCTGAAACACTCCTTTGTGTACATTAGCTGTGATTTTCTGTCTGATTAGCTGTGGGTAGCTGCATAATATTCAGATACTTAACATGCTTGACCATTTCCTCTATTTACAGTACTTTTAAAAGACTATGTTAGAAATAGTTTGTTTTACAGTGCTACTGTCCATATGGCTAGAAAAGACATATCCTAGTAAAATTCCAGCCATCATAATTCTGTGTGCTTTGGACAAATTAAAAACTATTGCTTGTGAAGCTATGGAAACAAAATTGAGATGGTTGTGGACTAAAAAAAATAGCATCCCCTGCCCTAAGTTACACTGTAAAAAATAAAAACTATTTGCTAAATAATCTGTAAATTTTCTGTTTTTGCTGTTACCAGTAAACTGCATAAGTCTGTGCAGAAATACAGTGGCAAATGCCGCAGGAGCTTTTATGGGGGAAAAAAAAAATTGAAATAGGAACATAAAATCTTGAGCGCTAATATGAGAATTAGTCAGGAACAGCAAAAATTTTCTTGGAAATTGAGACAGTTCTTTGCCACTTTCATCTCTTCCTTCTGTCGACCCCTGGCTTGGGAAGGAAATTAAAGCTGAAATTGAAAATTTAAATGCTAATTTTAAATTTATGGATATCCATATCCCATATGTTCAAACAAACCCCAATGAAATGAGTATACTCCAGTGAAAATAAATGTCCTTTTCACTCTTCCCCTCTTCAGCTCTCTGCTTTTCCAGGTGGCTGCAGTCAGATCTCTTGCAATAATGGCATACTTCAATCTTTGATACTTAATTGTACCGGATTACTGTTTGGCAGTGAATCAACTGGCTGGCCTGGGGACAGATCATTTTGTTTAACGGCTCATCACCATAACCTCACCAGCATGCAAACAGAAATCATCATTCTGTTGCTGCCAAAAACTTGTGAGAACACAGGCGGCTAATAACACCTGTGAGACACTCGTCTAATGACATACACAGGTAAGTGGCCACTTAAAAAAAATGAAGGACAAAAGGACAAAAAAAAGACTAAAAAACTTGAAGTGATGAAAAAAAAAAAAAAACCAGAGCAGAGACTTTTCTCTAAAGGGAAAATCAACTAAAAACAAACTGGCTAGGTTTCTTTTTTTTTTATCAGTTGTTAATTACCATTAAACTTACACTAACGTGTTACTTATTGTTTGTGTAATTTGGGCTTGAGGGAGGAATATGTGAGGAGTCTTGCTCCAAAAAAGTTTCAAGGAAATAATTTATGAGAGTTCACAGATAAGAGTTTTTAGATTTGACATTTTGATTTCTACAATAAATTGTTTGATTTAAAAAGTAAAACATCATATAAATTAATTCATCCCTCAAGCAACATGTAGAAAATGCCTCAGACATGTTTCAACAAACATTCAGTCTTCAGCTATGTTCATTACAACGTTCTACTGTGATAATAAGTGCTCTGTAAATCAATAAGTAAAACTGCACAGTATCCAATTTAGAAATGTAGCTTCTGTCTACTTTCGTCCTTAGCAGAAGCAAATGGCACTACTACTGCTGTGTCCTCTCCTGTACTGTGACTGTAGAAAAATTATGAAAGATATTTCCTATGCATAGAGCAGGGTGGTGAAAAGTTATATGGTGGCCATAGCAAATATCAACAGTTCCTAAGGAAGGGAAAAAACAGATGTCAGAAATGAATCTGTTTTCATCTTCAGGCCAACAGGTGAGTGAGAAAAAGAAATTAAACTCCATCAGTTAGCATATTTCCACTTCCTTCTCTTTGCCTCTTCTCCCTTTCCAAATTAGCAGTCACGTTCTTTACTACTAAACAAAATTTACTGTTGGACTTACTACCTCTTCTCTTTCTTTTTCTTTTTCTTTTTTTTTTTTTTTTTTATAATGTCTCTCCATATAAACATTTTTATATTTTTTTCCTTTTTCATACTGGGACAAAGTCCTGCCTGCTGCAACGTCCCAGACTCAAGCACCTCCCTGGGCCAACTCCATTGCCTGACCTGATGAAGCAAACCACTATTAAAAGTTCACAAATGCATTCATAGAAAGCATACATTTATGGTAAAAGCAATAGAACATACAGAGGTAATGATCAGGATCACTGGGCAAAATCCTACACAGAGCAACATACAATTATAGCAAATGAATTGCCTACTAGCACTACTAATGGTAATATCATAAAGGTGATAGCTATTTCTACAAATAAATCTAAAATGACCTTTTGGCCACATGGAGTCTGTGATATTTTATAATTTACTTTCTCTGATAATCATTTCACTGGAGGCCTGAATTTTCCTTAATTTGCCATATAGGATGAGCAATGAGTACAAAGGCACCAATAAGCAGAGGCAGTGAATTAGCTGGGGTTAGAAGCAAAAGGTCTGTTAGGCAGCTAATTCTTTGAACACTTAACCACAAAATTTTAAATGACTTAAACATCTGTACAAGAAACAAATAAATCCTGAAGGGTCAAATCCTGCAGTCTTAACTCAGGCAAAATTCCCATGGACTCATGGGATTTGACCCCTAGCTGGGAATACACCCTTGTTCAGACCATCTTTTTCAAGCTCAAACGTGGAAATTCTCTTTGGACCAGAGAAGTCCTCAGGGAAGAGCTTTCTGATACCACAAGCATTCAAGACACCAGTCTGGGCTAATCACTAACAGGTTAGCATCTCTGAAAATAATACTGTCTAACAGCAGAGGAATGTGTAGTCTGGTTCTCATAAAATTTCAAACCTGGGACAAAACAGAAGAATCTGGTTGAGCTACCTCTTTTTTTAATCTGAATTAATAACACATTATCAGTTTGGTAAGAAAATACGAACTGTTATTATCAAGCTTCCAGATATACAATGAAACTTGGAAGCAAATGTAGTAGTATTTGCTACTGTGTATACAAAGTAAATGCTAAATATTGAATACTTATTTGTCAAAGTCATTACAATTTAGAACAAGTTTATGGATTAAGCCATTGTAAAACTGAAAAGCCATTCAAAATTCCGATGTCCTTTTGGGGGAAAAAAAAGCCACCAATGCAAATAATAATCAACAATAAATCTATCTTCAAAAAATAAAAGATCTTCCCTTGAAGAAAGTTACCTGCCAGAAAAAGGTAAATGCCAAACCCTATTTTATATCAATTTTATATCAAAATATCTGCTTTAAAAATAACTGACACAAAATTTGATCAGACTTATCAGTACCTCATGTTTGTCCCTGTTATATTCAAAAAAACAGTCACTATTTTTTGGGGGGGAGGGAGGTGGGGATAGGGTTGTGAGGGTTGGATTTCAGCTTTAGAGGCTCAGCTTGAGACAGCCCAGGCCCAGTTTTCACAAAGACTGAACAAAGCAGATGAGTACCTGCAGGTGCTCAGCACCTCTGCAAGCAAGGTGTAAGGTACATGATCCAGGGCATCCGCATTAAGCAGCCTCTTTTGAACAGCTGGTCCAGAGTGCTGGCAAACTTGAGCTAGCCGCCTTACCCAGCTGCGAGATTTATATTCATCCACAGGAGAAAGAGCCCAGGGTAGCAGATGCCCACAAAGCGAAGGGGAAGTTTGTCACCTGGGGAAAGCATGCAGAGATCAGAGGCTCGCAGTACTGCTGCAGAAACTCTGCTCCCGGCAGGCGTCTGAATTCCACTTACAGGGGGTTCTCGCTGACTACAAAATCCCGAGGACCCACAAACTTGAATTTTTCACAGTCTTATTCCTTATACTTGAGAGTCGTTACAGAATGAGGGAGAATTATGCTTTTAAATGTCTTTTAGCTACTATATATACCAACTCACAGCCCACAGGCTGCATGCGGCCCAGCACAGCTCTTGAGTGTGGCCCTCACTGAGAAAAAATCAGCGAGCCGTTAACCCCAGCTGGGCTGAAACCAGGGCACCTGGTGCAGTGCGGTGCAGTACCAGTTCAAGCCCTGGCAGACAAGTTTATGGAGTTTGATACATTGGCTAAACACAGTCCAGTGAGCAGCAAAAAGTTCAGATTTTTTGTTCAGATTTTTACAAACACAGCGTACAGGTTCTTGTTCATTGCTGGCAAAAATGCATAGCAGCCGTGTTTTCCATTCTGATAAAGGAATTTGAGAATAGGTTTCAAAATTGCCAAAGAAATTGAATTTTTGATTTATTTGCAACTCCATTTTCAGTCATCATAAATACATTACTTGTGAATTTTCAAAATGAATGTATATAGTTCAATTAAAAATGTGATCATGTTTCTTTACCAAACTTTCATAAGACTTTTCTTACCAGAGAGAAATATTCCTCCCATCACTGTCATGTCTTGTTTATGTCATCAATTTTTGGCACTACATCCATTTGTGAACAACCATTCTCAAGGATGAAGCAGAGAAGTCACAAAAAACTGCAGCTACTGCCATCGAGGCAGATATTGATACATGAGTTTCACAAAAATGAGGTCACATATCACACTAGTTTTACGTTCTTGTTGTTCTCTTTTTCATGTGTTCTAATAAAAATCATTAAAAATTAAAATAAGTTTTGTTACTTTATATACGTTAGCTATAGTATCTATTTTGTGAGGGCTGCTCCAAAAGTAATGCCTCCTTTGTTATGATATCTGCCTACAATATCAGGGGTGGATGTTGGTGGTATGGCAGTAAAGGCTGAACCTTCCCACCAGTATTCTGTTACATTTTGTTGTTGTGTGACAGATGGCAGCAACGGGACAGTCTGACAAAATGGCATCTGACATGGAAGTGCATATGAAGCAGAAGTGTGGAATTTATTTTCTCCATGAAGAAAAAATTGCACTCGTTGACATTCATCAACACTTAGTGAATGTAAGTGAGGTGGTGGCTGGTGCATTTCAGCAGTAGCAACAGCAACAGTGGGTCCCCTCTGCTCATTCAGATTTTTACAAACACAGCATGCAGATTCTTGTTCATTGCTGGCAAAAATGCATAGCTAAAAACAGTGTTCTGTAGTTGATAACTTGCTCAGTCAAACATTGTTACTGTGATCTTTGTATCTGTTGTGTTTTCCATGGAAATAAATAGGAGGTATTATTTTTGGAGTGACCTACGTGTATGCAGCCCAAGATAACTCTTCTTCACTCCATGCAGCCCAGGCAAACAAAAAGGTTGGACGTCCATGGCATAGACAATGTATATCTCCTGCAAGAAATCCTACATGCGCACAGCAATCAGCAGAAGGTCTCTGTATGAAAAGGGACCACTCTGCTGGGTCTCTGTCTCAAAAAGGGAACGGTGAAAATTTTCAGAGACACAGAACTTAATCTGTAAAGGCTCCATCATAAATATCAGATCTGGTAGAGAAAAATTATGTGAGGAATGCAACATTAAAAGCATTTTTCTAATAGAGAGAAAAAAATATGTGTTTCTTATTTACAAGTTTCTTTAAGGTATTAGACATATGTCCTGAGTACTTATTTATAGTTCTGTTTTTTTTAGGCTACTGAAAAGCAAAACGAAAAGAACAAAGTACCGTCCCATAAACAAAATAGAGGAAAAACAATCATGATGGCAAGTGAATCCCACTTTCTCACTCTGCCTGGAATTTCTATTGCAGAAACACAAAAGTCTGATTTATTTTTAAAGCATTTTAAACACATACCAACATTACTTGGAAACAGGCCAAGCAAAAAAATTCCATCAGAACTGACACCCTACAAACACATGTTACCAGTAACCGCTATTGAGCCTAAAGAAATAAATGAAATGCTATACCTTTTGGCAATGCAACATTTGGCACTTAGTCAAAGATTCATAGCAGCAAGGTATATGTCTACTTTAAATATACAGTAAGCTCAGGAGTATGTATTAAGCACATTTCCCTTCCCTTTAAGAGAAGCCTTTTGTCCTACAACTTTTAAAATTAATATAAAGGCTTTCTTAACAGAAACACTATGCAATCTGTATTCCTTTGCTGGCCAAAAATAAGAAAAAGAAAAAAAAAACTCACAAAAAAATATAATCCTTGCAAAAACAAGCTTTTTCTCACTGCTGCTTCAACAGTCTGGCTTGGAGAACAGGAGGAGTACAGGTGATGGTACTGCACAGGGAGAAAATATTTTCTTGAAGAAGTTCTCTCTAACAGAAGTGACAGAAAGGTTTATTAGGGTTCTGGGTATCTCCAGCAAAGCCTGAAAAGCCTTAATCTCAGCAGCCAGTTAAATAAGAGGAGCAAATGCAAGTAAAAAATAAGAGGAACAAATGTGTATACACAGGGACAGCTTCTGGGATTAAAAGCTACACTGTCCAAGTTGGCTGTACTTCTATAAGCTCCATAACAAAACAACTCCAAACAAATAAACAGTAATTGTCATATAGGCAGTAACATTTCTGAAAAACAATACAAAGTGCTACATTATGCTTATGGAGTGTTTTACAGCAAACACGTGTAGACTTCAAACACTTGAATATCTCCATGTATTTGCAGGGAATTCAGACTCATGGTTATTACCGGAATATTTCAATGTGAAGAATAGAAATAACATATTAAAAAGAAAAGGAAAATGCTTTGACTCAGTTGCTAAGAATGTAAACTCAGTCTTCTGTTGAGTTTACAGATTTCACTTCTCCCACTTGTACCTTTCATGCTGGCATTTGAGTACTACCTGTGGCATACCACTGCCGAAGTCAGGAGTCAAATGTCACATTTGTTCCTCTCCCTAGCAAATATGCTGAAAAAAAAATCCTACACCACTGCTGTTAACATGTGGAGGCACAGGAACAGCTTATGGCAAAAGGCTTGGAGGACTTTAAGGGCAAAGTCATGGATATTCAAATAGGATTGCCTGCAGAACAGGAGGTGAAATCATATGTGCTGAAGAAAAGTGTTAATTTTAAAATCTGCTCATGAAGCTAAAGGTGCAAGGAGGGAGGCCTTTGTCCTGTTCAGCTTCTAACAGTAAATGATATCACCTTTTAGGAATTTTTTTCTGGTAATGAAACCACGCTGGGCTGGAGGGAAAGAATAAGGGACATCTGGATCTTCTTCTGGAATGACAATTAGGCAGTGGTCCATATTAACAACAGGCAGCCAGTAAAATCACCCTGCCTCATGCATCAAATATAAAGTGATTACCTTCAGATATTGATTTTACAGCAAGACCAGTCCCAGAGGTTATAATGCTTGTTTCTAAGTGGACAGATTTTTGAGTGCTGGAAGTGAACTCTGCAAGGAACTATTACTTCCCAACAAATATTTCATGTACTTTTGGTGGTTAGTGCCATGAAGGCTATTCCAACAACTAGTGCCTCTGAGGGATTAGAAGAAATTATTTAGGCCTATGTATTCTGTTGTTCCTCCCTTTCCCCTTACTTTATGTCACAGAGACTTTGGACATTTTGTTGTAAAATTCTCTAATTACTCTAACAAGGCTAGTGAATCATACAGGTCATACAGGTCTCCTATTGCTGGAAGAAATTAGGGGCTGGGTAAATGCTCTGGGTTGGGTAAGTGTAGGGCTCGAGGTAAGACAAAGTTAAACTTGCTCACCAGAGCACTCTGAGAAATGCACAGATGCATTCCTGGGCTAGATGGATGTACTTGCTCTTGGGTTTTCACACTTGTATGGATATCTGGGAATAAAGCACATCTGTAGGCATCCAGAGAGAGGAATAAACATGAGAGCTTCTCAGCATAACTCTGTTAGTTTCCTTATGTGACTTCTCAGTGCTGTTTATTCTGTTCTACCAGAAAAAAAAATAATAATAAAACTAAATGACAAGGATGAAGCCTTTTCCCATATACAAGCTGCCTTTGGGATGCTTACTCCTTTAAGGATCCTAGTGACAGTATGAAGCAGTCTAAGTCAGCAGGCGCAGCTGCCTGACAGCAGCAGGGTTTGATGCGGAGCCCTGGCTCCATTGCCCAGGCTGTTCCTCTGAACCTCACTCAGGCCTTAGGCACCTACTGTACAATCAGCCCTAATGCCCTCAAATGAGCATCTCTTGTGCACTTCCCTCAAGGGCTACAGTAATGTTTTCTACTTATGGCCACTTGTGAAGACCACTGAAAAATGGCAGCTAGCACTGAAAGCAGCTGCCCACTTATTTAGCAAATTTTCTTGTAGATAGCACTTATGCTCTTGACACTGCAGCTGCTACTAGTTCCTATCTACGTGAATCTTTAAGAATTTCTTTAGATGAGGATTTCTAACGTATCAGAACATGTTTTCTAGCACAACTTAAAAGCCTTTATTTCAGCTAGGTTGAGTTAAGCCTTCAGAGAAAGCTTAGGTTTTAAATTGGCTAGATTCTCTTTACATTGTTTGAGTATTGCCCATTAAAAATACATTAGCTAATACATTCTTATCAAAGCTGTTAACTAAATTATTGACATCTACATACTGCCTCAGTTTCTGTATCATCCTTCTAACCATGTCCAAAAGCTGGCTCCAGGTAAGATTTGTAATATTGAGCATCATAAGTTTGTATCAAAGGAGGTCCACTGACCAGAGGTCAGCCAACCTAACCTAAGAAAAGGTGAGGTACCACTCATTCCCTCAGCCATACTCCTATGGAAAGTGAGTTGAGAAATCTGCAGGTCTATGGGAATTTACTTCATCATTAACAAGATTTATAAAATTGTATTTTTTTTTTTAGTTCCAATCATTTGGGCTTAAAAAATATTATGATAAGTATATAAGGAAAATGTTCTTTTTTTTCTTAAAAAAAAAAAAAAAAAAAGTTATTTTCCGGTTAGAAACAAAAACCTTTGCACTGTCAGTCATCTTCACTTTGAATATTATACAAGATTGCAATCTTCTACTATGTTACCAATTATTCCATATAATATTAATGTTAGTCTGTTTGGTACATTTGGCCACAAATCTAGTTCCAGGTACTCATTTATCCATATGTTAGACTTAAGTTCACTTATTTACCTTAGAATACATCAGTTTAACACCATCGCAATATATAAGCAATGTCTCTGACATTCAGATGAAAGATTTGACTGAAGCATCACAAAAACACACTGAGAAATCAACACCAACACAGAGTTAAAATAGAATCTCTTTTTGCATAGGAGGACATCCTTGCTGACATCTCAAACCTAATATAAGATGAAATTAGCAGAAAACTCAAGAAAAATCCACCCCCAGAAATGTCATCTGTAAAACAGTATGTGTAATACTTCATATGTAATCCACTGGAATGCACAAACTTTTAAAAAGTATAATATATAGACTCTGATGGAAGAACTGAGTGTTCACTATTAGTTTTACTGTGTTTTAAAACTATACTAGCAGATCTAACATAATCAAGATGATTTATTAATATGCAATGTTATCTTTGCAATAGGCCTTACTATGACTCTTAGCTATCTCTGAGAATAGAAAAACAAGCAATGTTCCATTTTCTTGACTTTTCTTTCTCTGTACTTTCACAAACTTTCAGGTGTGTATCAGCTAAGCAGGGCTAAAACACTTGACACTCGGTAGGTCTCTATTGAGCAGTAATGAAGGTGTGACTGCGTTTTTACTGTGTGGTGTGTTCTTTCCAATTCAATACAATTGGGGAAATTAATAAAACACAAAAGTTAAATTAAAATCCAGGTAGTTTCTGGCTTTTACAGAGTGTTGAGGAATTCTAAGTATACAAAGCAGCTTCTCACTTCTCTAAGGACTATGAGAGGACCAAGGAGGCCTATTTTTTTTTCTCTTCCTCCTCTGAGCTGCCTTAGAACCAGAGATAGAACACACTCATTTGCTTCTTCAATATTTCTTTTGAGAATTCATCTGTAAGTAAAGCAACTCAGTGTTAAAGGAGCTTCCTGATGTACTACACTCAACAATCCAATTCAACTTCCTAGTCCACGATAATAAAACCAAAGCTGGTAGGTGATGTTTTTATTTATTTATATTCTGTTCATGCTGTTATTCTTCACTCACAACATCGCTGCTGATCCATGTCCTGACAGCTGTGTTCATTTTGGGTAGCACATTATTCTCCAAAGAACATCAAAATGCTTGCAAGATTTCTCAAAGTGTTCTTTCTAAGACTGTGGTTAGCAGAATGTGGTCCTTGGATGATTATTTACTAGACAGGAACATGGAGCATTACCATTATTCATTTATCATGTAGTGATACAGACTTTCACATGTAGCTCATACAAGGACATTCTAAGCCCTCAGAGCGAAGAAATCTCAAATTTGCTGTGGTATTATTTGGAGATCTCAAAACTGTCATACTTGTTGAAATCACAGAATCACAGAATTGTAGGGTTGGAGGAGATCTCCAGAGATCTTCAAATCCAACCCCCCTGCCAAGGCAGGCTCCTTACAGCAGATTGTGCAGATAGGCATCCAGGTGGGTCTTGAATATCTACAGAGAAGGAGACTGCACAAGCTCGCTGTGCAGCCTGTTCCAGAGCTCTGTCACCCTCAAGTTCTTTCACATACTGGTGTAGAACATCCCATGCTTCAGTTTTTGGCCATTTCCTCTTGTTCTGTCCCCACAGACCACTGAAAAGGGGTTGGCCATATTCCTTTGTTTCCCAAACTTAAGATATCTATAAACATTAATAAGATCCTCTCTAAATCCCTCCCTATCTGCAAAACTAGAGAGAGTGCAGATAATAAAAAAAAATCAATAAGATGGCCTGTTCTAAAAGTGTTTCAGGAATAATGATGTCAAAATATACACACACAAAAAAAAAAAAAAAACAAATCAAATATATATGTGCACATCCAGTATAAATCTAATTGGGTCAAGTACTTCAATTGTGCTAGTATTAATTCCTAAAGGAAAAAAATATTTCACATACCCATTTTATTTGACAAATTTTCATATTACAGATTTTTCTGATCTCATTCCTCAGTACTCCATAATTCATTTGTGCTAGTTGAGACATCCTTCTTGTTTATAACTAAAGAATATTTAATCTTTATAAATAATCTCTTGTACTTCAAGGACTATACTTCAAATACATCCAGTACTTTTAGGAAAAGCTTACAATGAACAAATTGATCTGTGCTATAGTAACCAATTGATTTCTGTTAATGCAAATTCCACTCACTGATTTTTGAAAATAAACACAGGATGATTTTTTCCCCACTATCAATGTTTGACGCGACACTCAAGGATACTTTTAAATCAGACACACATAGCTCTTAGATTGATATAAGAGTGTTAGGTTAAACTCATTTTTAAAAAAAATTATATTTTAATCCCTAAAGGATAAACATTTATCCTCTAAGATACAGGGATAAAGATTTTAATGGCATCTTGCTTTGGGATTCAAAATAAATAAGGCAAAGATGAGTTTCCATCTTCTTAAAACTAAATTACAGAGATTAAAATATATAAACACAAAATGAATGTATTCCATTTGCATATTATATTTCGCTCTTAAAGTTGATATTGAAGATTAAGGGTCAGCATTTAATCCTCACTATCCTAATCCCTAAAATTACAAAGACAGGCATAAGTGCATGTCTGCTGCACTAAATTACCTTGAAAGAAAGCAAATTCCGGATGAAAAGGGAAGCATATTTATATTATGGTGATTTAAAATCTGTCGCCTAAACACATCTTCTCCCCTCTATCCATTGACCTAAATTGCTCACTAAAAGCTTGCTTGTCTGCAAATGGGCAGCTAACACTTTGAGACAATCCAGAGATTCTTCACTTATGCACAATAATGCCAACTATTTTTCTGACTACAATAAACACTGTCTTGTTCATATTTTGCAGAAACAAGAGTCAAGTTATAAACCAGAAGAATTTCTGTTTCCAGCCCAATTTCTAGATATAGATAATTCTAAAAAATTTAGATTCTAAGAGAAAAAAAAAAAAAGTATAACCAAAAACTAGTAGGTCAAGCCTGCTCTGACTTACACAATCACGACTCTATGGGGAAATATACCCCAGTGGATACTGTGCCTCTGAAGAAACAAAAACGTAACTGAAAACATCACTAGTCTCTAGAAGAAAAAAAAAAACAAAAACCTATGCTAGAATATTACTTAATGCTGCCAGACAGTACATGTTATACTCTATTTTGCTCTATAAACTATTAGATTTTTTCATAGGTCATGTTGTTTGTCTGAAATTGTTAAAGGAGTTGCCACTGACTGGAATAGGATAAGACCGTCAACCTGCGCTTATCTGCTCTATTGCTTTACCAGTATCATCTTGCAAAGTCACCAAAAACACGAAGATATTAAAAAGTAAAAGCAAACTGAAGCTCTTATACTTGCATCTAGGATTTTGTCTACATTTCTAACACTGCAGGTTGATAGAAGTGCTTCACCATGCAGTGAGAGAAAAATATCTAAGCTGTACATAGTCCTAGAGACCCGCCTTCAGAATTGCCTGTCTACATTTTTATCAAGATGTTTTAATATTTATTTTCTGAAGAATTACTTTCTAATTTAAGCTATCTAGGAGAAAATAATTCTATCGTGACTATCAAACTGAGCAGCTTCATAATTATAATTCTCAAGATGGCACTACTTTCCTTCATTTGAAGTTTATTTACCATACATAATTCTATAATCTATAGAGGGGGAAAAAATCACTGCATAAAACATATGGGACAATGTGTTTCTTATTCCTCTAAGGACATTTTTATAGGTGGCCAGAAGGTTTCTTTCTATTTATCAGAATGAATGCAGCTACAATAGTATCGCTAAATTTAAAAATGGTTAGAAGACTGAAAAACATCTCAAGCACAATTAGTTGAGTTTTTTTTAACTCTGTATATTCTTCCATTCAAAGCATATTTTAGAATAATCATAAGTACTTTGTCCATCCATACATAAAAACCTCTTCAAAGTACAACCTCTTTAAACAGAAAGTCCAATCATTAAAAACAAACAAAAAAAAAAAAAAAAAACCCACAACAAATGCTGCTGTGATATTTGGTATTTCAGATCAAAACCCCTGCTGCTTGGTCATGATAGTTACAAAAGCAAACTAATGAAAGCAGGAAAAATTACAATTAATTTTAATTCTGACAAAATCCTACTGCTCTAATCAACTGCCTATCAAATGTCAGTGCAAATTACACTAACAAAAATAACTGTTAGAACAGGTTGGTGAAATAAAATTGTCCATATACTCCATCTGCATAGAGAACGTCTGCATGGGAATTACTTTTAATGAACAACAAATTACAATTACTAAACTAAATGAACCATCTGCCTGTTTTGTTTGTTTTCCAGTCTCACTGGTACAGGGTGCACTGTCAGCTTAATTGTCATTCAAAATGGCAGATAGACCTACCATCAGACTTGCATGCCTACAAAATTTTAACAGAAAATCGCTAGCAGATGTTTTCAATTTTATGAAGAGAAGAAGTATGTTTTATAAATATATTCAAAACATTGAAGACTGGTGTTTAATAATAATAATAATAATAATATGTTACGCGCCTGCTTCAGACTGGAGAGCTTGTATGACTAAATATCCATAAGCCCTAAATTAGTGTATGAAGCATTCATGGACCAAAACTAATAGAAACAGGTCTTGATGTGCTTTATTAATAATTTTTTTCAAGTAAATATTCTGTGCCTAGTTCCTAATAAGTGGCCACGTTTTTCAAAGGGGCGCACATGAGGACTTGTAGTAATGACATCTATGAATAAACTTTTACCAAGCTTTTTTAAAGTGCTCATTTGGATATGTCATCTGGCATCTGCATTAAAAAAAAAAAAAATTAAACAGGAAAATCAGTCTCTTATTAGCATATGTCTCATGTTAGCTGAGCTTTTCCTGCTGAGTTTTTGGGGTGTAACAGCTGGAAAGCTGACTCTCACCACAGCCACTGAGAGTAAGGCAAATCTAGAACATGCACTTAAAATGAAATTCCCTTTAGTACTGCTGTATGACACAGAAGAATTGGATGAGGAGAGATTTATTATATCCTTATATTTCTACCTACTGGCTACAGCAGCCATATTTTCTGAAAGCCTGGTTCATCACTTATTATTAAAAAGCTTAAAAATATTTCTGAAATTGAACCCTTTCTGTTGAAGAGGCTAAAGTGTGAGCCCTAGAGACAAAAGCTTCCTCTGTCTGAACTACAAAAATCCTTCAAGCTAAACCTAAAAGTAGTGCTGCTACAGCAAAAAGCCCCAAGACTGTCAGCATCCAGCGAATCTTTCATTTCTTTCTGAGAATATCTGCAAATGCCACTGTGTTATTTCAGGTTTGAATACTTCATTGAAAGGACAAGCGTGAAAAGGAGAGTAAAAAAGACTCATGTTTGTTTTGAGGACCTTTGTATCTGAACTTTTGTGATGTGATATAAATGCTTTGTTTACGTTACATTTTTAATGTTATTTTGATGTTTATTTTCAATTTACTCCAAGTTATTGTGATGACTCCTAAGACAAAAATAAGTAATTAAGAGAAAGGACATCTAGTTTATAATTATATTATTTAATGAGCCATCAATACAGGATGATGCAAAGACAAATCAACATCTACTTCTGGAACTCCACAAAGCTGGATAA
The DNA here is from genome assembly GCA_023055505.1 of Callipepla californica brunnescens. Classification (NCBI taxonomy): domain Eukaryota; kingdom Metazoa; phylum Chordata; class Aves; order Galliformes; family Odontophoridae; genus Callipepla; species Callipepla californica. The sequence goes on from JALIRH010000002.1 coordinate 27,675,145, forward strand.
GGAAAGATGGCTTAAAATCATCCCTGTTTTAGTTCAATGTTATTTTTCATTTTCCATTCTAGGAGCTACTGTACATTGCTTCAGAATAATAGATTTAGTTGGTTTGCATGCCAGTGTCCACTCACATACTCATGTCTGACTTGAGGATTAAAAATAATCCTTATTCCCCTCCCCCTTCTATGCACCTCTGACTAAGTCTAGGAATAACAAAGGAAAACCTGATTTCTCTGCAAGGGTGTTAAAAATGTACATTACAGTACAGCTTATACAGCTTATATTATACTGTTAATAAAATTAGCTTACAATGCCAGCATTACTGACTGCAATTCTTTGCAGAAATATGTGAGAAAGATATGAAATTGGTTAAATGCTAGTACAGTCACTGAACAGCATGACTATAACTGTTCCATTCTCATCTTAACTTTGTAGTAGTCCTGTTTCTCTTGCTATTTGGACTGTATTTGAAGGGGCTCTTAGTCAAAACCCTTTACATAGCTTTCCCACCAGTTCACCTTTCTGTGTCTGCAGTTTTCTTTGGGCCAACATTTTTTGCTCTGTAGTGCTTAACGTTACAGCCTGGCTACTTGGCAAAATTATATCACGATTTTCTCTTTGAGTTCTTTACTCAAATCATCAACATAATTTCTTCCCTTCTACTGGGAGAAGCTTTCCATCTCTTTTGTGTTAAGCAATACTTTTTCATCTTACAGACCTTCTTCAAGGCCCATTGACATCCTAAAGTCTGCACTTTCTTCAGTACATTATTTCCCATATATAATCTGCATGGAAATGGGAAATATGGAAAAGGAAAAAAAAAAAACGCTCAGCAACATGCTTGTACTTAAAGAAGATTGATCTCTTTTTTACAGTTCAAATCTTCTGCTTTCCCAGACTCAGTCTGCACTAGAAAAAGACAGTAGCATTCCCCAAATGCTGAATAGAGGTGCCTGCTATCTCCCAGCCTTATACTGGGACAAATCCTTATGAGTGACTTACCTCTACCTCTATTTCTACCACTCCCTTCCAGACCTGGTTCCACACCGTGGCCAGTGATGGACAACAGTCATGGGAAGACCCAGAAAGTTATCTGGACACAGCCTTGGGAGGCCTGGATTGTTTATTCTGATAATGGTGTTCACAGAACTGGAGCTTGTCTTCTTAAACCTTGCTTGAAGCACTGTGCACCAAACACTTAATAATTGTTACCACAGAGAGTTAACATGCTATTGTGATGCCAACAAAATTGCAATGAAAAATAATAACCTGAGTCAAGCTATATCTCACATGGTCCCACGTGGACTACAAAAAGAAGCTTTCTGAGAAGCTGGGCAGCAGATGCTCCATTCTCATTTAAGAAGTGGAGGTAAATTGTTGTGCTTCATAAAAGTGTTCAGAGGTACTGTTCAATACTGAACCACAACAGCTCTTAGAGTAATCTATGAAATGTTTCCAATGGCCATGAAAATTTTAAAAAAAGCACATTCAAAGTCTGTGCTTTTATATGCTGCACCTCGGATATCAAACTGTCTGTGGCATAATGCTGGTGAATTGTTATCAAATATGAAAATGCAAGTCCACAGGACAGTAGATATTCATCTTAAGAGAAACTTGTCACCATCTTTGGGTGAAGGCAAATTAATGAGTTGCCAAATTGTCCTTTCTGTCTATTGTTTGCATTTCCAAATTAAATAAATAAAACAGTAATTATGACACAGCTTCTCCTCTCCCATGCTGAGTAATAATTTGACAAAGAAAAAAAATAATAATAACTCAGACATGTAGATTTGGTCGCATAGTGCTGGAGTAGTATCTTGCCTTGACAAGACTAAAATTGCCATTAGAAAGGCGTTATATCTGTATTTGAAACCCTGAGTTCTCAGATTTATTTTTGAACTTCAGTGCTGTCTGAAAGACAGAGAGATTGAAACACAAAAGTGCAATGAATCACACTCCTGGCCCAGCTCTTCCAGCTTGTTGGCTATGCAAGTAGCTAATAGCAGATTCACTGAAATGCCTTTGGAGAACCAAAACAATTGTGCAGTGTGACAGGAGATCCTTGCCTGACCCTGGAAGAGAGTCTGTTTATATTTTAAGTTTAACAATAATTATAGAGAACCAAACGCACTTGTATCTTTTTGTTTTAGACCGTATAATCAGAAACATCATTAATGTTCATCCCCTTATCCTTCTTAAAAATCCTGATAAACTGTTTATCCGGATAACCCCCCACCACAGCAGGGAATTTCACAGGCTGATTATTTATTGCAGAAAAAGGAATAGCTCTGAGTTTCACTGAACACCACCGTAGTCTCCAGCACAGTGTTGAGTAAAGGGAGCACATGGCTGAGTTTCACTCTCTCCTTCATCATTTTATATACAGCCCTAAGCCATACCACCTTGTGCTGTGATCCCTTCAGATCTCACAGGCTAAAGCAGGGGCAGTACTTGGAGGGGAGATCTCCAAGGAAAACACCAGCACTACAAAAAAGAGTTTTGGTAATTCATTGATGGAGCTCTCTGTCTAAATTAGTTATGAGTCAGTGCCTCAGCTCAGCGTTTAACAGCACCGTCCTATTAGGAGATGTTTTCTTTCGGTTGAAACAAAGAACAGATTTCATAACTGCTTGTACTTAATAAAGTTATTAAGTACGTGGCACATTTTTTCAAACGAGGAAGAGTGTTAAGACAAATGTCTTGGCCAAATTTCAACTTGTAATTATGTTTTGCCTACCTACAGGCAATTCCCTGCGCAGTTTCACTTGAATACAGTGGTTTTTTTATTTCACTTGCCATGAAAATACTTGCAGCACAATGCTGCTCTACACAGTTAACCATGAGCTTCCTTCCAGCCTACCAGTATGTACATGAAGATGGCCCTATATGCACTTAGGCTAACACAGAACGTAGGAGCAGTGAATTTCATTAACATTGTTAAAACATTTTGAAAGCCCTAGAATAAAGACTTTACAGAAGTGTAAAGTATTACCATGGTTCCTACAGTCTATTTATTTAGACTTAATAAGCTTCCCTTCCCACACACACACATCATCTTTTTTTTTTTTTTTTCCCTTGATTTACCAAGGGAAAGCACGTTAATAAATAGTACTGATATCCAAGCCATCAACATTTCTTTTTCCCCATCCTTTGCATCCTTTACCCTGCAGGAATCTGAGAGATGAGTGGGCTTTTTGATATAAAAAATTTCAAATTTTCATCAAGAAAGTGAGGAAGCATATTCTGTATTTGCAGATCACTCTCAAAAAAGACAAGCTTCCAGTACCTTTGAGACTAAGCCCAGTGCTCTACTAGCCAATCTGAATTATATGTATGAAGTGAGATGCTTTCAGAGAGAATCAAGGTCCCACTCACTTAAAGGCTGAAACAGAATCAAACTGTAACTAGAATCAAGCTGTGAGAGCTGGGATAGATCAGGCAAAAAACTCAATGTGAAAAATGCCAGCTAATGGATGGATCACTTTATTTCTAACAGATGAAGCCTCCCAGAAATGTGGATGTGTACCTCTCATTTCTCATCATACTTGAAGATGGCAAAATGAAGGTCACTAAATTCCACGCTTAGAATGAAAGCACTGGAAGGAAAACTGAAAATATTGAATATTCTAATCTTAAAATTTTTGGATCAGTACCTTCCATGTCCCATCTCTTGGCTATTTGTTTTCCATGAATTTCTACAAATTAAATTTGCTGACCTAAGCGAGGAATTGTTTCAGAAACAGCTATGTTTAAATGCATACTGCAGAATTTCTGAGGAAAGCACATTCTGAATGTGTAAACTGAGTGCTTATGAAAGAGCCAATTTCTAATGGGACATTCGCAATCAATCAGGGAACAGAAATATACCATGTGTCAAACCAAAACTAAGCAACGGAGCACAAAAGTTTAAATATATTAAATATTGAAAATGACTGTAGGTTGAGCTGCCGCAGCAGGAACAAGAATGATTTTTTGGAAGATATTTCTATAACAAAAAAAATTGAGAGAGGCTGATTTGGGGTTGGAATTTGATGATCCGTGAGATCTTTTCCAACACAATCCATCTATGATTCTATGAAGGAGAAGCAACATCCTTTTCATTACCACACTGCCAGATATGAACAACAAAGGCACATGTTTTACTCTTAGTGTTACTTTAGTAGCCAAACATAGAAGCCAGCAGGGGCTGTGGACTGTAGGATAGCTGCAGGATTATGCCTTGGCCACTGAATCCTACCAGCATGACCTCAGTTTGCAACACAGCTGGTGTATCCAAACCCAAAGCCTTCCAATAAACTCAGTTAAACAGTTGATTTCACCATCCAAATCTGATTAAACAGTTGTAAAGATTAAAATCATCTGCATGTTGGAGATATCCCAACCCCAAGCGCAGATGTTTTTCTTTCAATGGCCTCAGGCATATGTTGGTCAAGATGAACGACAGACTAGAACTCAACAGCACTCCACCTGGGAGCACATGAGTGCACCCACCGGGCTGATGAACAGCTGCCCCAGACTGCCTCCACTCCTGAGTTCCCCCTGCAAAATCAAAGGAATGGAGTCACTCAAGAATAACTTCATTTATTGCTCTCATGGCCTTCAGCTATTCATCAACACCATTTTGTCATCAAATGTACCAAGAGTATCCAACAGATCTGCAATAAAAGGCTTGCCATTTCCTAGTAAAGAAAGGAATACCCCAATGCTTCTGTGCTGTCAAGCACAACATTTAGCTCTTATCCTCCTTGCCATCTTGCCTTTAAATACAGCAGTTCCACATGCAGGTATATTGAGAGGAAAGTAGCTTCAACAGCTGACGTTTTAACGTGCATATGCAGCCAATTCTAATCCAACTCTGCCTACTGCCAAGATGAGTTTTCAAGCCGAACCCTCCATTTTTTATGTGTAATTTTCTTGAATATTGTAAAACATACATTCATTTCAATAATTAATACGATTAGCTATGTGCATGAATATTTAATGAGTTCTTCCACTAAGGGCTAAATAGATTGGTAATAGGAAACAATATTTATTTCATTGGTCGGTTTTAGGATCCTGAAAATGAAAGACAGAAAAGATCTGTTCCTTCTTCTTGCTGGTACAGGGTTATTCCCAGTAGTGATTTGGCCAGATTAAAAATCAGCATTTAAATAAAGTCAAAAAAAAAAAAAAAAAAAAAAAAAAAAGAAGGTGGCTCAAATCTGCAGTGATTACAATTCTTTTGCCTGCCAGCTGTCTAGGAGTCCATCAGAAATGGTCCGGCACTCTCAGTGTTTCTGGATTCAGGCATAAGTCATCAAAAGTCATTATGACCTTTATTGGGATCATTGCTTTCAACAGGAAAGTAAGGAAGTAATGGGTTAGGTACTATACCCTTTTTCATTATTCCAGGACCGTGCTTGCATTCAGGTGACTATACTGGGGGATTCTGCGCCAATGATTCATAGCTAGGAGATACCATTGGTCTGTTTTTGCAGTGTAGCGTCAAGAACTAAAATTCATTAAAATAATTTTCAAAATCAACGCAAAAAAGAAAAAAAAAAGGATGGAATAACTTAAAGATTCTACTGAACTTCAAATGGTTTCGGCACATTAAAATTAAAAGAAATTCTGAGGATTTGTGCTACAGTATCTTTTTTTTTTTTTTCAGTGTGATTTTTGCATTTTGATCACCAAGTGAATTCTTCAGAACTCAGTTATAGGTTTTGATATTCATCTACCACTGTTTACTGTAGTATACATTGTTATTTATAAAATCATAACCCACAGGAGCTCCCAAAGGGTTAATGCAACTAGATGAGCTGAAATTCATGAGCATAATCCTAAACAAGTGAGTTGAAGTTCTATCAGGTCTATTTCATAGCATCAGGGATTACTGCTAGCAGTCTAATCCTACTGAGCCTAAGGGAGGTAAGTTGTATTGTATTTGAAATCCTGGCCAGGAAAGAACGGAAGGTTAAATGGGTGCCTTGCTCTGTAATCAAATATCACAGGCACTACTTATCTATTCAATGAACAACTAACGTACAAAATCAATTAGGAAACAAATAGCTTCTTTTGATTTTTTTTTTACCTTACAAAAAGAGAGAGAGAGATGAATAAATGGTTTTATAAATATATGTTTAATAAGAGTATATCATACTAACTTCTATAAAATAGTTCTGCACATAGACTGGAAAACACTAACTAGTGGGCACAAAATACCCCATAGAAGCTGCTGTTGTTTTAATGCTATTTCTTTAAGTGCTGCAGCTTATTTTAAGGCTAGTGTGTATTTGAACACCAGAAATTGAGCATCCTCTCAGCACATACGGCATCATGCAGAAACTGTGCATACAGAAATATTAACTGATTGCATGTAATTGGACTGCACTTAAATGAAATCACAAACACATATCAGGTTGTCTGTAACTGAACATCTTAAATTATGTATCAGTTGTGAAGAGTATTTCTTCATCTGTGCATCATCTTTTGTTCACTTGGTTAAAATCCCAGGAGTACTGAAAAAGGCTGAAGCTCCTGCTGGTCTTTGTTCCCAGCAGGGAAAAGTCCCTTTTGGTGGTCTTGAGGTTAACACCCTAACCACCCACCCCCCATACCTGTCATTCTGAATAGACTTCACAGTCTGTGCACACAGACAAACAGCCTGACCTGGCCAGCTCGTTTGACCCCTGGGCAGGAAGAAGATCACATCTGGTTATTAATATTGGGACATTAAAACAATGTAATCTTCAAGGCATTCGGAGAAGCAGGCTGGCAATTATACAGTATGCAATGGATGTCATTCAGGGAGCACATTAGCCTGATATTATGTCCAAGAATGCTAAAATGTTCATTCTGTTCTGATGAAGGGTTTCAGATACAGTCTCTCTCTGTATCTGTGAAAGCTGGTAAAAGAAGTCAGCCCAAAGAACTTAAGTCTTTAGCTTATCTGTTCTTAGACTTACCAATTTTTAGTCTGCTTTACATAGTTTTAGAATGTAAAACATTTGCAGCTGAAAATTGATAAAAATAGAAAAAAAAAGCCATGGTTTTACAGAAGAGGCAGGCACTTGGTAAATTGAACGAATCTCGATATCACAATAGAGCTAAACATGCCTCCATTATATTTCCTGAATATTGTACCATGATAGTTAATATCTTAATTTCTAGATTCTAGAAATCTGCATATTTGTTTGTTTAAACAAAACTGGTTAATATAATTGGATAAAATATAACATAAACATTTGTACACACATGATATATCATTATATGTAAATGAATATACACAATTTTTTATGTAACATAGATTTAACTGTGTAGTGAAATTTTAGTGCCAAAGTCAATGAAATATCTACTTTTGACTTGAGATGTGCCAGACTTTAAGACTTTCTAAATGATGCTGCCTAGCCTCACTGTTTGTTTTTTTTTTACTGAGAATCTCAAACCTCTGGCCTGACACCTTTATACAGCAGATAATTCCTTCTATTTGCCTCACTGGTTATTCCTGGAACGGAATGAAAGACCATGGTCTGGAGACATTACATGCTATATTTTCCTGGCATCTCACATATTGATACCACATAGATGATTTTGGTTTTCCAATGTGAACCCAGCAAGGATCCAGAGTAATACTCTGGTACCTCAAGGTGCTCTCCTATACCAGCTGTGCAAAAGCTAGAGGGAAATGGTCTTCAGAGAAGTATCAAATCTCTCCTCAAAGATGATGTCAATGTAATCTCTGTGCTTGAAACCAGACCTAAAACTATTTCTATGGGCAGTTAATATTAACACTCCCAGCCCAGATAGCTTAAATAAGTTGTCATTAGCTTCGTTTTGCTGCAAACAAAGTTATTTTTCCTTGCTTCCTTTCAAATGGAAAAATTTCCTTTCAAATTACACTGGGCCAACACCCAGGATGGGCCTTCTACGGTGACGTGTTAATCTTGTGATCTTTGAGCCTGAAAAAGCTTTATAGCATTGGAAGTGGGAAGTTTCCAGCTTTCCAGCAGAATGCTAGCACTCTTTTTCAACTCTGATAGGCCTTGAGATGTCAGGCATTCGTATTGAAACACTATTATGTATGGAAAAGCTATTATAGGAAAAATGTAAGAGGTTTCTAAAATGTATTAGTCACAAAATCACAACGTTTTTTTTCCCCTTAGTATTAGTGCAGCTCGCTCGGCTTGGCACATAAAGCCTTATGAAAAAATGAGTATTGATACAGTTAAGGAACTTTCTAACATATTTTTCCTAATGAAAATATGCAGAAGGTTCAAAATACATGATAGCTCCCTCTGGGATGGTCAGCATACCTTCTTCTGTCTATATTACTTGAAAACAACACAGCCAACTCAAACTTCAGAAAGTAAAAGCTTTATCCCACTCATCCCAAATAATTAGAAATTCGTATGTGATAATGTACACAAACACTCACATGTATACTCAAGAGAAAGTGGGAAAGCTTATTGGCAGAAAAGAGCAGAAATATAAAGGAGTTTTAGTCTTGGCAAAGATGAAATTGAGCTAAGTACAGCAGGAATTACACCAATCCAGACACAGATGACACTGTAAAAATAGACACATAGTGGTGCTGGTAGAGCAGGAAGAAGAATGTGGTGAGGTGGTGAGCACTGGCAGCATGTGTACAGGACTGAGGCTGCAGAGAGCAAACCAGCAGGCAAGGATGACACTCAGAAAAGTCCCGAGGGTGTCGGAGCTTTGGAGTGAAATTCCAAGCTTGAGGCAAGAGAGGAAATGTTTCTGACAGGTTGGGGCCTTTCAGGGTGGAGGCTTTCTGGTTTTAAATAGTAGCTGCTTGAAAAATGCTCACAAGTGGGGAATAATTTAGGAGGAAAAACCAGCTATGGGCGAGGTGACCTAATATGTACACTCACAAAGTATGCCATGATTATCGCTACCCAGTAACTAGTTCTGATCTGTACAAGATATTTAGGAAGTGGACTTAGTTCTAGCAACACACTCAGTATAAAGCAGGGTAGCTGTTTCAGTGGGAGAAAAACACTTCAAAATTCAAATCCTCTCATCTCTCTCATACCCTCTCTGTGGAGCAGTCTCTCTGACTCTCCCTTTGTAACTATCCTTTTCTCTACAGTGCCAGAAACAAATGGAAAAACCCTAGAAATAAACTTAGGGGGGAAAAAAAAAAAAAAACAAACAGAAACAGTAACCATCAATTTCAGCAAGAAATTACCCAAATAACAGAACGTTTTGAACTGAATAATTCCTCACAGTAGTGACAAACCACAGCAGTCAAACCACAGGAGAGCCATGTCCAAGGCAGTTGACAGAGTTAAGGAAACACAGTCATTTTGGAAAACTCCTGAGCCAGTTTTATCCTTGGAGTAACACTAACGAGATCAGCAATAGTACAACAAAGATGGATTAGCTCACATAATTCCCATCTCTTTCATCACCATTTTAATAAGAAAGAAACAAACAAATTAAAGCCTCAAACAAACCCTACAGAGGATAAGAAGTCATACAACCAGTAAAAATGTTCTACTGTTTGAACTGTTCAGACTTTAACAACATAAGCTCCCTTACACTAAAGAAAATGTTTTGTGGACTCTGCTTATGTCATTTGCAACTGAATATTTTATTTATGTGGTAAATTTAGAACTAACCCTCACCAAAGTTAGATTAAAAGTATTTCATGCAAGTTTGAGAAGGGGGCTGAGTGAGAAACTGCTATGTTCTAACAACTAGAAGGAACAGTCAGGGCTTGAATACAGCAGTGGTTGTTCAAGTCCAGAACTCTCTGACACAACCAGAGCAGCTCCTTGGAAGGCAAACAGAGAACTGTAACTTACCTGAGCTGGGGATCAAAATCCAGGACTGCAGTAAAAACTTATGCCTTGTGACAGCAGCTTCTGCTTTTTTGTACCATGCAAAAAGGTTCCTGCTGTCTCTAGTGTCCCCTAGAGCCAGCCCTACCCAGGATCTGTCCACGATAGGGGAGATTTCCTTCTCACCACAGAAACACTGATGCATAGTCTAGCTGCTGCTCCTCCTGACTCTTCTCCTAACATACCTCCTGCATAGTTTACAGGGAAAGACATGGCTCTCACTGCCATCCAGGGATTCCCCAGCACCAGTGGAGCAACCCTCCCCTCCCCTTTGCAGGGAACTTGTGGCAAATATCCAGTTGCTTTTGCTTCATTCATAGCAAAGAGGGAGTTGAGCCAAGGTTATGGAATATCTGCCTGCGCCTGTGCCTATGTTGTACACTTCTGTATTTCAAGTCTTCTCCAATGACTAATACCCTTTTGAAGAAGGGTTTCAAACAAAAGCAAACTATTCTAAGATGCAAACTGTTGGAAGGAATGAGAGCCATCCATGTTGAATTTTATGGGTGAAAGTAGGAAATAAAAAAGAAAAAACAACAGTTATGTACCTTAATTTTCGGGAAAAAAAAAAAAAAAAAGGAAGGGGGGGGAGGGGTTGGGAGGAAGAATCTAGAAGCATTCAAACCTGATTTTGTAAAAAGATATTCAGTGAGCCACAGTCATAGAAAATGCTTATCAACACATGTTTTTGCTTTAAATAATTAGTAGTATCACAGGGCTCTGCAGTGACACTTCAGCAGTAATTGATCCTCTGATGTCACTTTTCTTTATATTTCAAAGTATTTCAAAGTAGCTGATACATTCAGCCCAGAGGGCTGCACAAGGCAAGAAGAGCTGATCACTGCTTGATCCTCAGTCAGGACCCAGATGGTGAACACAGGTGATCAACAGGAGCACTTGGCCTCTCTGAAACTCAGAGCCCTAATCCCTTCCCTTTTAGCACTTCCTTTAGCACTGGCAGGTAGCATGGCTAATTAAAATTCAGGTGGTGACTACTCTAAGCCAGTGCTTGTATGTACTCACACGGGGAATTCTGAACTTCCTGGCTTGCCTTGAAATTAGTATTTTATTTTAATGTTATTTACTTGGTGGGGAGGGCGTTTGGCATCAGTTTCACATTACTTCACAGTACATGCAGGATAACATAGTGACTGTATTTTACTTTTACTTCTAAACCCTAATGTGCAAGGTTTTAATGTCAAACAGCATGAAGGCCACAACAACCCAAAAGTCGACACAGCACCTTCAGCATGAGTTCAAACGCAACAGATATTCCATCTGTATTTCATGGTATACCTAAATAACAATCAATAATACATTAAAGTTAGCACTAACAGTATAAAAAGAGCATGCTACAGAGTCTCTGGGTTATGTTTCAGCCTTGTACTCTGCATTCAGAAACACCTTCAGTTTTGCACCTGCAAAGCAATATCTGGGGCAATAAAAAATTGCAGATACATGGATAATTAGCTATTTCTGTTCTTCAGGCTCAACAAATAATTAACTGTCTACTGATATTTTCACCCCCAGTTCACTCTTTGTAGCAATAGATGTGGGAAAGCAACAAGAGGCAGCTGTCTGAAGAGGCAGGCAATGTGACAAGGGAGTAAGCTGGGCACTTTTTTCCCTCGCTCTCTTAATAGTGGGGGGAATTGATTCATTCACAGTCTAATTCAGAACTGGAGTTTTCTCTCTCTCCACTAACTAAGCAGGAGGTGACCTAACCACTTAATCTAGGCAACTACCACAGAAGCAAAAAAGAGTCATAGATTGGAAACTGACAGATAGAAACCAAGCTACAGGCAGTAACAAGCCATTCAACATAGCAAAGATTACCTCTGGGTCTTCTACCATCGCATTAGGACTGGTCTTTAAGACGGTGTAAAAGAATTCACACCAGTCAAAACCAGACAAAGAACCATCAAGAACACCAGAGAGGTTTAAAGCTATCTAAATGGGCAGGTGAAATTTAGTATTGACAAATTAAACCAAAAAAATATATTTTATAAGAAACAATCGAAACCAATCAAACATATTACTGGAGTCTAAATTAAATTTAACCACTCTAGGACATGGGCATCAGTATGAAAAGAGGCATGGGAAGAGACACGCAATGAAAGCAACGTAGTTCCAGAAAGGAATGCAATAGTATTTGTGTAAAGCAGATTATATTTTAGGATGCACCAGGCATGGGACAATAAAATCATACAGCTCCACTGAGAACAGTGTGTTCAGTTCTAAAATATCTGAATATCTCCAGAAAAAATGAGCAGGGGCAGAAAGAGTTCAGAGATCAGTGTTGGGGTTAGCAGAAATGTGGAAAAAACGTCCACTAAAAGCAACACTGAATAGACTGAAATTGTATGGTGCATGAATAGTGAAAGCAAAAGAGAGATATGATAGAAAGATCATAAAATATTTATAAAGATTATTTATGAAGAAATAAAGACTACATAGAAAGATCCTAAAACAAGAAAGAATACATCATCTTTTTTCTTCTGTTGCCAGATGAATAAACACAATAAGGTGGAAGATTACATTTATATGCCAATTAAATTAACCTGTGAAACTCCTTAGTGCTGATTGGGATTATTCAGAAGTTACGTTTATAAACCGAATTGATGTATATGTACATGTAAGACCATTCAAATACCATTTTTGGAAAGAAGAATATAAATATATATATTTGAATTTGTGCAATGTTAATTCACTGTTCTTTAAGAAGAGTACCTACCAAAAAAAAAAATTTCTTCCTTTATGAGCATCATTGTTCCATATTTGCTCACCAAGGGGTTTTTTGTGTGTTTTTATTTTGATTTTTTTTTTCCCTCTACTCTGAGAAGCAATTGTTGTTAGTCTGGAGCAAAGAGATTAGATAAGGTGGACTAATGGCATAATTTGCTGTGATAGGACGGTGATTACATACTTCGCCTATTAATGTGTTGTTTCTTCTAAAATAACATTCTGTTACCTTATGGACAGCTACTGAAAGAGATGTACTTGACCAACTTTATTTGCAGTGGAGTATTTTTCATTAGGACAAGTAGATAAGATAAATCACAATGTAGTGACGTAGAAACAACTCCAAAGAGGGAAGAAATATGCTTTAAAGTTAGATCAAATCCTGAAAATTTCATCCCTTGAAGAGTTTATTTTATTATGAATATGTGTTATTTTTCCTCTCCCACTGAAATCAAAACCTAACCATTATTACATCAGATACTAACCTGTGTGGATACTCCTACAGTGTTATACAAGGTGACAGTGGCAGCCTTTTGTACATATGGGCGTGCACAGTTTTACATTCAGTTTCTGCTCTTGGGAAGTGTACATTTTTATAAGTACACACACCTGCCTTTTTGCTTTGCCCACTGCACCCTCTGTGCAAGAAGCCCAGCCTCCAACAACTGTGCCTAATGCTCTAACTCTCGCTTTGGATAGTATCTGGCTCTCTAAAGTTCTCATGAGCATGAAAACTTCAGATTCCTCTTCTAACTTATTCCTCCTACTAACTGACACTCAATCAAGCATATATACAGATAAATATAAGCAGAGAGAAATACAAACTTATCCATATATGTATGTATGAAGAAATTAAGTGATATGCATAGTTACATCCCTATAAGGTCCATTAAGAATGTCAAACATATTGGGACCAATCTCTCTCTCACCTCTACTTTGTTAGAGGTACCTTTTTTTTTTTTTCCACAAGGCCATTCTATTTTTCATATTAGTGATAGTACTGAGCTTATCCTCCAAAGCTATTAGGTTAAGCAACTACTAAAAATAAGCAGATATTTGTTTTGTTCCTGCTGTGAACACATGAGGCACAGAACCTTTATACCTGCAGAATTCAGCTTGGGATATAAGTCTGAATTCTGTAACAGGACGTATGAGAGCACTCTTATTGATTATCAGCTCAATCCTCTTCCTTATCATACATACATACATACATAAACATACTATATAAATAGAACTCCGACACCATAGCTCCTGTCATTTGTATATCCCAAAATGCCTTACACAAACTTTATCATCCCTTTGGTACTTTTGAGGTCGCTGAGGCCACAGAAATTCAGGGTGGAAATGTCATGAACTTCATGAACTCATGAAGTATCCCAAAAAAACTGCTGGATCCGGGTGTTGGATATTAGCGAACCCCACAAACCTATTTTTATTTTTCAAGCAATCAGTCTACAAAGCACGTAGTTAAGAAATTTACTCTTTCTCAAAAATACTCTTCAGGAGTTCTAATAATGGTTTCTAACAATTTTCATCCCTTGAGTATATAAGCCACCTAAATTCAAGTATTGTGAAGATAGTTATGTAGCCTGACACACTGCAAGACACACCAGTGGATTAGGAGCAGGGAGACAGAGCACACTGACAGTAGATCCAATTCATCATGACTTATGAAACTAAGCAAGCAAAAAAACGACAAAGGATATCCACAACTTAGGTACAAGAGCTGTGTCTGAGATGCGTCTGCATCAGGATTAATCACGGGGGCCAATCAGTAGTGCTTTTGAACCACTCCAATGGTTCTAGGTCACAACTCGGTAAAATTACTCTTTAACTATTTTTGTAGACTATGTTTTAATAATCTGAAAGCTGACTTCACAAGATCCTGCTCTGATAAATAGCAGCAGGATGCTGATTTCGTCCTAGGTCAAAGATTATGAGTCACATTGGCTCCCGGACAAGTAAGGACAGCAGATTTTCAGAAACACTTGCTGTTTGTCCATTTGTTTTTTCCACCAGCTTCAGTCTTCTTAATTTCCACTCATTCATTAGCTGCATACATATCTGCAAATGCTGAAGGGCGTTTCCAAAATAGTAACATCTAGCTACTAAAAGCTGTCTCATTTCAGTAGTAAAGCAAGCATTTTTTCCATGCTTTCATCCCTAGCAGACACAAAAAGCAAGAAAAAACATTAGACTTTTTTTCTGGTTTGTTCTGGTTGAAAAAGTATCAAACATCTGGTCATTCACAAATTGTCTGTTCAATTAGAAAACTTTAGTATTTTTACCTCAACTAATTTCCCATAATGCAAGATTTTGTCTAGATTGCACAGAAATAGGAACACTATTAGTAGAATAAGAAGTTCACTTCCTTGTATTTTGCCATTTAGATCCATACTTCTGAATTTAGTGTACAGAATGCTTGATAGCATCACTCATGCCTGATCCTTAAGATAGTTGCAACTGTTCAGAATTTCTCTTGAAAAATACCTTCCTTTCTATCAAAAAAAAAAAAAAATGGAGACAGAAAACTTCTTCCACTTTCTTCCTCAGTCAAAGATGCCCATAGGCCCAATCAGAAGGTTAGGGTATCAGTGAAAACATTCTATTAGTGCAAAGAAATTTTAGAATGATGTAGACCGCTGGAAGTTCCTGTTGAAGTTCTGGTTAGGAAAGTGTCCACTATATATAATTGTTTTAAACACTGTGGTCACAATAGAATTGGTATTGAACCCTCTCTGAATAAGGGTAGTTTTTTTCAATCAGAAAACCTGGAGCACAAACTATTTCTGAACATCAGATTCCGTGCTGCTTCTATGGGTAGTGTGAACCTATTATTATTCTTTCCAGGACCAGGACAAAGAAGCAGAGAATGCTTTTGTTCTTTGGGACAATTTACAATGGAGAACAGAAATTATGAATAAAGACTCTTATCTGGGTTGATTTCTGAATACTGTCCCTATATCCTGTGTCCTTTGCACATAATCAAGCAATAAAGTAGCAGCTAGACACTCATGCACTCAAATGCCCACTTTTTTTTTAAATTATTTTTATCATTTATGGTTCCTGTTAGAAACCTGTAGTTTCCTAATCATGTATATCAAGAAAGAGTATTGCTCACGGTCTTCATATACGATAGAAACAGGTTTTCTGTTATTGTCACTGCTACTACAGTAGGATGCCTCAGGCAGGGGAATCTGCACACTTTATCATTCAAGGACAACCTTTGCTCAATTTTTGTTTCCTTCAATGCCCCCTGTCTTTAAAAGCTAAAGATTATCTTAATGCCTTCCCTCCCACAGGGAGAGTAGCACATACATTTTCCCCTGAGGCTACGGTGCACAGTACTCTGTGTTTCTGTCTACTGCTGAACTGCAGGGCTGGCACCATCCTCTGCAGACCAAGGGTCATTTCTGTGACATCCTCTTTCATAGCTGTCCACAAAGTAAAGGCCCTGAACCAAAGCTTCACCTTCTTTAAATATAATCATGAGGACTAAAATGACCATCGTTATTTTGCACTAGCTGCCAGTCAGCCTAAGAGACAGACCACCAAGATAAAAAAAAAAAAGAGGCCTGTCAAGTTACCTTTGAAAATTTATGGGTCTTGTTTTGGTTTGATGTTTTTATTTATTTTTTTATTTTATTTTTCACATAAATATCCTACACACTTAGTAAAATTAATACCTGTTTCCTGTTGTTCTGTATTTTGTATTTTACCTACGAAGCACCATTTTCGTGTGTGTTCATTGGCAAAATATGAAATATTTTATCTAATAAAATACATCTCGATTGTGCCAAGCCCTTGCTAAACTCAACAGAATCGGTATTACTCAGTATTTCACACCAGCTTTTTCATTATTTTCCCTTAAAAAATCTGACTGGAGCATTGCTGGATAGTTTTACTCCTAAAGGAAATAAAAAAAAACACCAAAACAACAAATGCAGAAAATTAATTTATCTATCTAGCGAGATAGACACGTATAGAGACAATGCAATCTCAAGAGCTGTGTATTAAAACACTCAAAGCTCAGTTCTGCACATATGAGGTCTCTCATCAACCCTAACAATAGATCACCCTCCTAAGATTCCCAGTTCTGGCTTTGTCTGGGTGGACCAAAAGATGCATAGACCAGTGGAAAGTTTCTCCCTGGTCACTTATCAAAAACAATGGTAAAGCTGAAATATACATACACATGTCAAAAATACAGCTTCACTGTCACGCTTCAGTCTTTTGTTCTGTGTTCATCCTTAATTATGTGTAAGAGGTGATGCAGAAAAATCCCACCTGGGAGAGTCTGCTAGACTGAGATTACAAATTTTAGAGAAGACACCTGTAGTGTGTGGTGCGATATCAGATAAAATCTCCTAAGGGGAACAAGAAAATCTGTGTTGCAGTGCTGGGTGGGAGCGGCTGCAAAATTCATAGATGCAGTCAATTTATGCACATATACGCATGCACACACATTGATGTAATAGTCTCACATACACTATACATTGCAATTCTACCTTGAATCTCAGTCAGAAATAATTACATTTTTCCCTTAATGTCAGAGTGAAAGAACTCCAGGCACAAAACAGCTGTTACACAGCCATTTTGTGTGCTGAGCATGCTGAATAAATGAGGCTGATCCTCTATGCTGCTTTTACTCTCCTCTTCGCTCACTCTCTTCCTGCTCTGCAAGAGAAACTATAAACTCATGCTCCCCTGGGCAGGCTGTGCACTGAAAGGCATGTCCAAACAGACTGGTACAGTATCCTTTCAAAGGGTGACTACATCCGCATTCAGGACAACACTCAGTCTGAGATACTGGACATTTCAATGAGAATTCTGTAAGCCATCATTTGAGAGTATTTTTCTGCATCAGCAGTGTACCATAAACCAAAAGTAATGTATATTATTTTTGCAATGTATATAAGACCATCTGAGAGCCAGACAACGTCTGGATATCAAATAAAATGTGCCTAAAATATAATGTGAAAAATACTTCTCTGATATTATGTTTTAAATACAAAACAAAAAGAATAGATTTGAAATTACTGTTCTGCTATTCTCCAACTCTCATTTTTAGGGAATAAATCTACTTGACAATAATGTTTAAGTGAGTACAGTCAGTATACACATTAGCTGGCTACACAGCATATTTTCAACCTTTGTCTTTATACGTGCAAGCACAACTACAGTAACTAAAGCATGCGGTGGAAATTAAATTTCATAAAACATTTAAAATCTTTAATGAGCATAAATCTTCAAGTACTATAAAAACTGAAATATCTCCTATTGCGAGGTTTATGTTTAGCAACAAATCAGAATAACTTTTGTTTACCACTGAAAACAGCTTTCTCCACCTAAACAAACAAGAATAAGATTAAGCAAAATATCCTTTGCCTCCTCAGATGTGCAGACATATTCCAATTTCCTTTGCACAATGATTTTTATGCAAATCAATGCTGCACAATCTCCTGACCTCTTTTACCATCATACTGGGACAATGACAGTCAAATAATTGGACTGGCACATACCTAGGATATTTGATTTTAAATTACAAAGTTGGTGCAGGACAATTGAAATGAAAAGAATGCAACTGTGTAAATCCTGGGCTGATCAAGTATCAGCATTTCATGCGAAACAGAGTAAAGCAAACAAAGTGATTGGGGATGTTAGTCCATTCACCCCCACGTGCATATACTTCACACCCGCATCTCAGTTGTTAATTCCTAACAACGATGCTTTCATCCAGAACAAGAATAATGAGAAAAACCCAAGCAATGTTCCTTGGGGAACTGTCACACTAAAAGTTACCTATGGACTAAATCCCACTTGTGCCTTCTGCGTGTACCAAAGATGAGCAAAGCATTCAACATCCTCAGCTGATTTAAAACCCAAATATGCAAACATCATTGTGGAATCCAGGCAGAATATTCTGCTTCGCTGATGACGCGTACAGAAACAGAGGCAGTCTAATTAAGCTTTTGACTTTGAACCATAAGAGCTGTGGACACCTCACTTTAAAACAGGAGCATATAACCCCAACTGAAGAGCAGGTGCTGCATGGTGTTTGTATTTCCTGCAGAGGATGCTAGCAAGCAAGACCAACCAGCTGACCGTGAAAATTCTTGGCCCTAAGTGACCCAAGGACAGGCTATAAATCCATCCTATAAAATATAGTAAAAGCCCCGTTTGTTCTTCCACCCTTTCAATATGTGATGTTATACATTTGTGATTATCTCATTTTATTGGGCTCTTTAGAAAGCTGTTTATGATCATTTGTGGACAAAACAAAGGCTCATTGTAAACTTTTTTTAAAATAAGTTGGAAGGTCAATATGAAACAAAGGGCAGCACTTTTATGACTGCTACATGCAAGCTATGCTTGTGTGTGTAATATTACAATGCATTTCAGCAAAGGGATAGAGTCCTAGCTAATTACAAAGCTAACATATAATAGTATTGCATTAGCAGCCCAAGAAATTCCTATTGAATTGCATAGATCTGAAAATAGAAAGACATGCTTGTGCTGAAACTTAATTATCTTGGCAAAAATTGTGAGGGCCAGATTCTCAGAAGACATAAACACAAAGCTCTGCTTTACACTCCTGAGGATCTAATGCTTTGTTTATTCGGATAACCTCCATCAGATAAAATTTACCATTTGGATTGACTAATTTGCCTTATTATTTATGGTATCTACAGTTAAGTAACACAATTACTACTCAGTTTGCAAGCAGAAAAAAGAACTCTGCTGATCTACAAATACAAGGTTTCAAAGAGACAATCAGCTTGGTCTGCCGGGTTAAAAATGTGAGTACTGTTGCATTCCACCCTAGGCAAAGAAGACAAGCCTTTTTCAAGGACAGTTTAGCCTGAAATTCTTTTTTATGGTTTCAAAGTAAAACACTATAGTAAAAAAAAAAAAATGAATGCAGCTTTGTTTGTTTCTTCAGTCATCGTTAGCAATAGACATAAAGGTATTCTGTTTTTGAGCCCATATGGAAAGATCATCAACACTTTCTGCTTCTGGGTCCTTTGCCAAAATACCATATCCCACATGCCTTTTACCTTAAAACATAAAAGAAAAGGTGTTGTTCTGGTCAAATAAAGAAATAATTTTTACTAGCATACGTCTAATGTTAAAGCTGCCTAAATCCTGCCAAAGACATTAAAACTCCATCTGCAAAACAGATTTTCATTAAATTGATCAGTTTAAAGTTAAGCAGCTAGGCAGATGATGCTTTTGAGCTAACCTTTAACCTTTAACCTTCTTAAACTGAAATCAGGTCACTCCTTTTGGGTAATATCTTTGCCGTTTGAGAACAGGAGAGGTAAAGTGATCTATCCAAATTGAACTGACAATCATAGCATTAATAGTGTTATGGATCAATATTTTGTCAATAAAGGGAAAGCCGATGGAGTTTTCGCACAGCTGAGTGTTTCTCTGCTAACTGCTGCTTGTCACTTGCTCTGAGCTCCAAAAGAGCTGCATGTATAACATAAACTGAAGTATAAACCTTAAATAAAATTGTCTGTTAAAGCTATTCTGAGTTCTTTTAATAATATTTTGATACACTGAGTTCAAATATTTATTTTTTATTAGAAATTGATCCCTTTATTCTTTTATTTGGCTACCTAAAACTTCTTAACAGCCAGTACAGTTTACTTGCAAAGAGACTGTCCTGTCACATTCAAACTCCTTTTGCTATTTATTTATTAGAAGAGTTTGGAAACTATTTTATGAGCACCAGACATGATATATGTGGTTCCCCGAGTCAAAAACTATTTGAATAAGCTACAAAATGGCTTCCTTAAGAGTAGTTTCAGCACTACGTAGTTTATATCCAGAGAGATCACTTTCCTACCTCCTCTTCCCAAATCTGCAGAAGTCCAACACTTCCTCCTGCAGAATGGAAATGCACTCTGTTGCTATAGAGGCTTTCTCTGTTTACTTGTGGAGTTACTGAATACTTCTTGATGGATACTGTGAAGAACTCCCCACTCTTCTGTGGTTTAATTTGCTAATATCAAACTCCACATTTCCAAGTCTTTGGAAACATCTTCTAGCCTGAGCTGAGTTCACCTAGGGTAAGGCCATCTTTGTTCTTGTTCCTAGCAGTCACATAATCAGCTGCACCTTCTGCAAGGAGACATTCCTTTTTAATATAACTTAGAAAACAGCTGAAAGTTTTACTTTACAACATTTAGAACCTAACTTTAAAAGTGACATTTTGATACCGCCTAAAAATTATACTGCTTCAGAAGGGAAGCTCTGATGTTCATGATGGGTTTAAAAGCTATGGTCATGAAAAGACATCCTTTTATTATATCAATAGTTAAGCACAGGAAGAGAAATCAAGCTGTTATGGCAACACTCATAAAAAGAAAATTCACAAAACAATAACATTTAAATAAATATAAATGACTAAAGAAAAAACTGAGATGCCTGACAAAGCAAAGGAACAAAGTCACAGATTCTTTTTCTGTGCTTTCAGATGGTTTTAGTATTAAAGACTTTATTGCCAAACCATATTCACAGCACTTTAATTTTAAAAGAGTTAGAAGAGCTGCTTGAATATAAACACAATTCATGAATATTCGATATTGCTCCCAAGGCATATATCTATTATTCATACAAATTAATGGCTTTTTTTTTCCTTAGGTGCTCTAAAAGTTTATCTGATGTATAAGAAAATAAAGTTTATATCTCTCTTGGTAAGGTCTTGCTTCACCAAGACCTTACAGAACTATCAAATCTGCCAGTAGATAACAGACTTACAAAATCTAATTTATTTCCACCTTAAGGACCAAGTGTACATCCACAATTACAACTACAGTTGCCTGGATGACCTACAGTGGCATGATATTATGTTATAAAGTGCGCACATATAGGATATCTTGCAATACACTCTAATTCTACCAACCCCAAATCTGAAACTGTAACAGTAATACACCAGTAAATTGACTGATTCAAACTTGTCTTAAATTGAGATTACATGAAAATAGTGTTTGTATGTGCGTGTGCTGTCTGCTTTCTGAGAGGTCTTAAATCTAGCAGGGTAAAAATTTCTAAGCTTTCTGAGGGAGTCATAGGAGACCAAAACTTTAAGAAGTTGAGATTCTCACTAGCAGTCTTAGGGACAGACCATAAAAAATGAATGTATCAGGAGACTAGCAACCTTATGATTACCATATTTAGAGTTTAGGTCGTCCTTCTGTAGGACAAGTTCAGGTTGTGTCTAAGATCTTATGCATTTCTTCTCCTCTGAGATGTCTTTCATCTTAACTGACTCAGAGATGGAACTTAAAAGATTAAGGTGGTGGTCACCTGATGGTCATAGGATAACAGCACCACACAGGCATTACTGATTGTAAAAAAACAGAATATGGAAAGAGCACCATCAGCATCAGGACACTGTAACAGATGAGGGCTAAAAGTTGAGACTTGCTCCTTTCTACTTGAAATCAAATGTTTCATATAATAAAACCAAATATGTCTGACCAAGATTTTCCTGGGAATTGGTTGAATGAGTGAAGTAATTGGTTTGTATCCTGAAATTCCATAGTTACGCCTATCACTTAATTTACTTTTTATATTAAAATTAAAAAAAAAAAAAAGCATCTTATTTTCTATTGTCCCTGAAGCTTTGACAGCGAAGCCACCTGTGAAAAGTCCCTTGCCTCTCCAACTCCTACTTGTGACATGGTTTGCAGCTGCATCTCTCCAAAGGGTAGCATTATACCACAGATCATTGGAGTAACCCAGATTAACACTCCAAAAAAGAGATGGAGATCAACTTCGTTTAATTCAGATCATTTAAAAATCCTGATTTGCAGTGTGGCTCCACAATTAGCATAACCGGAGTGAGCAACAAGTTACTTCACAAATAACAAAGAGTAGCAACATCTGAAGGCAGTTTTGTTGCTGAGGTTGGCAGACTTTATCACTACACTTTCTGATATTGTGGCATTTTTCAAAACTGGACTTAGGGTCTTTCTAAAAAGAGCAATCAAACAAGAACAAAAAGCTGCCCGCTTGGATTTAAGAAAAATAATGCAACTTAAATAAAATACATGACTTAATTATCAGAGCAACCAGCACAATAGAAGAATATAATAGACCTGATCTTGCATTGCTGCCATTTTTGTCCATAGAAGATCCACCAAGATTACAACTATCAGGTCATAAAATTAAAAATCAAATTACTGCCCATGCACTCTGTGTCAGCTCAGAACAACCATTTGAACATGGCTGAAAGCCAGCAAAACGTTATTTTTTTTTTCTTAAACTACAGGTCTGCTGAGGCTTTTCTGTATTTGCTCCTTACGTGCACATTTTCAACATGATTAGAAAACCAACATAGCTGCTGTAATCAGCAGATGACTCCTTATAGTTTAGTTATCACAGATTTCTAGTATAAATCAATAGATAACACTTGCAAAATGGATTTTCTAATCATATTTAGAGCTTGTTACAGTGACTAATGGTTTGCAATATTTCCTGAATTTTTTTTTATCCCCTAGACAAAAGAAGTTTTTAATAAGTTACAAAGTTATTCATCTTGGAAATGAATGTGTTATATTTTGTACATGAACCAAGACAATCAAGCCAATCCAGTAAACACACTGCAAAAAATAAGTTACCCCATAATTAGGGTTTGGAAAAAGTCATGACAAGTTGTGTAATAAATGGTATTCATCACTCCCACATATTCATTATATCCACATAGTTTTTTCCAGTAAAGATAAAAATATAGTTGCCATTCTACTAACATATTTATCTACACCACACCCTTTCATGTTTGCGAAAAATCATTACTGTCCTAGAAAAGAAGGCCAGACAAAAGGATGGCAAAGCTTATTTTTGAATATCCTTGGTAATAATGTGGCATATTGCATGTCCTTAGAGAAAATACCAATGTAAAATAACTTGGCTGTCATAGACTATGTTTGCAAGCAGATATATAAGCCAGAAAGTGATCTCCTTCCCCATGCACAGTATGGAAAATTCATCATTTTCCATAATCTCTGTCAAGCCTCCAACCAAAATGTAACGGACAAAGTTTGAAAAGATTATCAGACACGTAAAACCCCTCCAGTTATGTATTATGAGAGGATTTTTAAAAATAAACTTACTTTCCCTTTGTTCTCAAACTGAAAGCTGAATGGGCCCTCAGATGAATCTGTGCAATTCGCTGCTAGCACACACACCTAACCAGCCTGCGTAGGCTTTTTTCGATTACACAAACGTTCCATAAACATTTATTCTGCTGATTAATCACAGTCTTGTTCAATTAGCACCGAAACAGTTAATTCCTAGTCTACTTGGTGCCAAGTTAAATTGCTGTCACTGGCTTACCTTGTACAGTTTCAGGGCTGCTTCATGCCTGTGATTGGTAGTATGTAAGCGCAATTTATCCACGCTGTTGGTGTAGTAGTCACAGGCATTACATTTTAGGTGAACTGGGTTGCCAATGGCAATACACTTCAGCCTCCACTCATTAGTTTTGCCCCCTTCTTTAATGTGAGCCACCAGTTGATACTTCTGCATATGTTTGTCAGTCTTGCAGTGGAGCTGGAAGTTTGCTTTGAGCTGAGTGTTGTAGTTACAGAGCTTGCACTGGTAGATGTCTCCAATTACAGCCCTCCACTCCTCTTCGGGGAGCAAGCGCTCGCTGCTCACATGCACACTTAGGGCCTCCAGGCTGTCAGAGGTGAATTTGTTGCAAACAGCACACTGGAATAGCTTCAGCGCTGGGTCACTGATATAAGGTGACAGCTCTCCTGCAGTAAGGAGGGACAGGTCATCACCCATTAGCTGACCACTGGCAAGCCGGATTTCAGGCGGCAGCTCATTATTTACTACAGGAAAAAAAAAATTAAAAGGGAAAGTAGAGACCAGCAAGCATAGCACACACAAAGGAATCTGTAAAATAAAGCCTTGACAAGGAGTTTGCTTTCTCTAGAGCTTAAACTATAAAAAGCTGTAATAGGATTGAAT
>JALIRH010000002.1:27704719-27707219 GCA_023055505.1 Callipepla californica brunnescens
ATTTAAAACTTTGCATTGCTACACCATATATATTTATGTACATAAAAGCCAGGTGCTGTGTCCCTGCATGCAATCATTCAGTGTGATTTTGGGATTAAAAAAAAATAATAATAATAATAAAAAATCCTTGCCTAAGCAAGGTTTCAGTGAAGGTCACAGAGATATTAACTATGAAGGATAGCTGCTTAATTTTTTTTAAGTGTAATCAAATCTAATCTTGTCAGCTAAATCAGAGAGAGGAAGTGATCAGTTTAAGATACATCAGAAGATTTGCATAGAATGAAAATGAATCAAAATTAGTTTTGGTATCTGAGATGGCTAAAATGACAGCCTAATTGCTCCTGAATCAAACGTCACAAAGCTTGGTGTGTAATTTTAATCATTGATGAGATCCAAGTTAATTATGCTCATGGCACACATGCAATTTAAAAACCTTTTGAAATAATCTGATCACAAAGAGCATGAAAACGCAATAATTCTCTAATTAGTCCAGAGAGAAGCATGTTTACCTTCCCATTTGGCAAATCTGCACAAACAGTGCGTGCATCCTGCAGAAAGCCTACATGTCTAACAGATTCTCCTCCTCGGGCCTTATCTAAAGATAAAAAGTTGCACAAGGGTAGCTGCACCAGAAAGCAAACCCCAGTGCCTTCCATCTGCAGAGGACTGGTATAAATGTCTTTATACTGGTATCTCTCAACTCTGACACAAAGGGATAAACAACGTTGCTATAAAGCATTTTTACATGTAGCCACTCAGCAACTGCACTCTCTGAGACTATTTCAGTCACACATAAACACACATGCGAGCATGAAGACACGCATTCAGCTGGCACCAGCACACACACGAGAAGTTTTCTGGACTGCTGCAGGGGAAAACAAGCAGTAGTGGTTCTTTTTTGGTGTTTCCACAGTGATGCATGTCAAGTAACTATGTCCGACCCAGGATCATGAAAGGATCGATCAGGATGAAACACTCCAGCAGGTAAAATGAACTGATAGAGAAGGAGTTAATATAGCACATGGAGCCAGATGTGACTGCCCCAAACTATTCTAGCCCTATCTGTGGCTTTCCATTTAACCTTCACTGCTTGAAGCAAGCTTTCCCCATGCTGCGGTATCCTGGGGCATCACAACATCCAGAACATACACATAAAAATAGTTGCCAGAACAGTCGCGGGTATGCACGCTATATTGCAACCAGGATGGTATTTATGAGCATTAAGTCATTTTAGGCGGCTACAAAATGGGTTCTGCAATATAGCATCTCACCCTTCCCCTTATTCTCACAGCCTTGCTCTGAGCAGCCTTGCTGTTGCAATTTCTAGTCTTTAAGGATTTAGCAGATGTAGACTAGATTTTTAAATATTCTACCACATAACTAAAGCACAAAACAAAAACAGCACAGTAATAAGTGTCATAACATGTTTCCTGTTACTTAATCAACAGTTTTAAATAAACTGCACATTTAGAGTTATCAGGCTCCCTTACATAACTTCAGTATTAATCAGTCCTAAACAATGACATCAGCCCTCTGATCACAATTGTATAAACAAGTGTATATTTCATTCCAATTAAAACAAATACTGATTCTTTGAACTGACGAGCAACACAGAAAGAAACCATAACATATATTTCCATACTTAAGCTGTTTACAGTCTTTGTTGCCATGCTTGCTATCAGGTTAGGTAGATGAAAACATTATACCTTGATGAGGAATTAAAGATTACTGAGATGACTTACTGATTGTACGTAATATATTATGGAACATGCATCTATTAGGGGTTTACAGCATCTGCAATACTGAAAAACAAAAAATCCCCCCCTCCTTCAAAGTCCTTCTATGAGAGTTATAATGAAGTTTCACAAAGTCGTAGCTAAAAAAACATCACAAGGACTGCCTCAGAATCAATGTTTTTCTACAAAGTCTCTCTAAAATATTTCAATTTTCTTCACAAAAGCAATCACAATGTAAGCTATACAGTAC
This sequence comes from Callipepla californica brunnescens, assembly GCA_023055505.1. Lineage (NCBI taxonomy): Eukaryota > Metazoa > Chordata > Aves > Galliformes > Odontophoridae > Callipepla > Callipepla californica. The sequence goes on from JALIRH010000002.1 coordinate 27,706,706, forward strand.
ACAGAAACAGAAAAACAAAGTATGCATATATATTAGTTACAAATTTGTACAGCCTTAAGACATCAAGAAAGCACAAATCTCTGCCAGTGCTATCAGCTGAGTTCACAGAAATACATACCTGCCGCTCTGCTTAGCATTTAAAGTTCTCTCAGTAATTCACAAGGCCACTAACTTTGATCATCTAAATACTTTTCTCGGAAACAAGTGGCCAATGTACAGAAAACCTTACATTGCTAACCTCTGCCTTCCTCCTCGAGAAACTGTGCTCTAAACTCAGCTCAGCTAAATTACAAAACCCACCTACAGCCAGATTTGCTAATGAAAAGGGGGTGCTTTCTGAACAATAGGAGAATTCCTCTGCATTTAGAATGCAGAGTTCCCATTAGAACAAAGAATCGCAAATGCCAGTTTTACCTCTGTTTTTTAATTGAGATTGTCCCAGCCCTCTTCTACGGTCCAGTGAGACAGTGTTTGTGAAATGATTAAAAAGAACGTGATCTGATCAAGAGGATGG
>JALIRH010000002.1:27709719-27782219 GCA_023055505.1 Callipepla californica brunnescens
CTTTTCCCCTTTCCTTCTTTTTGGAGAAAGGTGCATCTGAATGATAGTGACCCAGTGAACATTAAAGCATTAATCACTTCCCTTTGTCTCATCTATGCAAAGTAGGATTAGAGTTAAAATGATGACTGCTTAATCCCTTTGATTTTCTTTTACTAAATAAATATTAATCTACAAATCAATCAGGTCCTGTATTATAACACACACAATATACACTATGAAAGGTTATGTAAATTACACTCAATTTTACAAGAATGCCATTAATGGAAAGAGCCCCAATGCTTTCCCTTTTCACCCACGAAGTCCCTGTTAAATATAGAAGTTCAAGTTTGTAATCCTACTAAATATAATGCTTATCTATTGAATCCATATTCCTTTTTCCTTTAAAGAAATTCACCACATCAATCACCTTAGGAATTAATAAATCATATTTACTGTGTTTATTCATATGTCGATATTCCCAATCTGTAAAGCTTTCACAATTTAATCTCTTTAATTCTGACTAAAGTTAGTTTACATTAGATGTTATTTTAAACACACACAGAACTAAATTAAATAGAAGCATCTCGAAAATTAATCCTGATTGTCTTCACTACAAATCACACTGCCTGGATTTGTCACCTGTTCTCAAACACTATGAAAGAGACCAATTGTGTTCACAGCTTTTAAGGGGGGAAAAAAAAAGTAAAAAAGAAATATGCTGCTTTTTGTTTCATTAAACTTAAGCCTAATTTAACAAAAATGTAATATTAGCATAATTGAGTATACTAAAAATACATTAATGATGGAAAATACAGTAGCATAATCTTTTAGAGTGTAAACTAACACAGGCTTTGGGGCTTTATTCCAGTCTGGTTGTGTAGTTTCTCAGCACATTTGTAAAGTCAGGCCAAATTGCAAAGCCAACAAATAATGACTATAGGGTCAAAAGAACTGTAATATTCACCTAGCACTTTGTTGTCTCAAAACCAACTATGAAATAAATGTTACAGTAGTTGTTTTTTTACTTTGTTTGCTTGTTTGCCTAATGTTAAATCTCTTGTATACTAAAAGTGCTGCAATTATGTTTCTAGAAGTTATCACAAGGCACATACTTGAACAAACGTTTGGTTCTCATTGAGGTACTACAAGCCCAGATGACTTCAGAAAGAGTCTTGGTGGAAACAAAAAGTAAAGAATTGTGCTTTTGAGCACAGTTTACAAAAGTACAAGACTACTCCAGTTGTGCACGTGCAAAGGAAAAGCAATAAGCTGTGGGTATTGTAAGTCATGTTAAACATTTAAATATTGCTCTGTATTAGAATTAGCCTGGTCAATGAAAACAAAGGATGTTTTTTAAACAGCTTAGTTATTAATAAAGCAATTGTTTTTTCTAGAATATTATCACGGCAAATTTGTTTTGTATTGCCAAGATCAGCTGGGCATTTTGTTTTTATTATGCATAGTCTTTTGTCATTTTTTGTTCTGCAAGTTAATTTGACTGCTGTGCATAAGTGAAGTGAGCAATTCGGTAATTAACTTTTGTGTTTTAAAACGTATGAACTTTAATTAGATTTCATTATAAACAAACAAATGTCAACCATAATTATAAGCTCCTTGGTTTAACCACATATTATCCCTTTTCAAACAAACTTGATGTCAGACAAATTAAAATCAAGCAGCCAGCAATTTTGAGTTGAATTTTACATGATCTGCCAGTAACCTGATTACTTTAACTTCAATATCATTACAGGAAAAGTATTTCAGGAAAAATAATTACAAGAATTCCAACAGGAGACAAGCTTAATTGTATTGATTCAAAAGATGCATGTATATAGGAACCATGCTGAAGGAATAATGTTATCTTAAATCTACAGTTACTATTAAAATGATATTGTCTGGCATGAAAAAGGCAATTTGAGATTGGTGCCTGGAAAAGCAGAGATACAAAACTAACTGAAATAATTATCTTTACCCCATTATACTTTAAGCAACAAAATATCAATGGGGAACAACTTCAAGGCATGAAGGTTTGCAGGTTTATTTACTGACTGGTGTATCTATTAGTACCAGGAACAAGTGGAGCTGTCAGGACATAATGAAGGTAAATGATTAGTTAGCACAGAGACTGAGCTCTTCTTCAATGCAATAAGAGTTAATTAAAGTTTACCACTAAACATCAACCAAAGCAGGATGTTGATCAGGTTTCAGCATTAAGTGCAAACAGACAATGGTTGGCAGCAATTAGTGCAGCTATCAAATGACATGCAATGATAATTATACATTTAAAACAGCTAAAGGGGCTGTGGAAAGGAGGGAAGAATCTCATCAGCTTCTCTGACTGCATACAGTCAAAGTGCAGGAAACAGGTATCAGATATTTCACTTCAATACTGTAAATCAATAGAATTAAACAAAAAGAGGGTTGTTCGAGTGCATTATCTGAAAGAGGACAATTCACTGTACATGAAATGGAAGAAATCTGCAGGCGACTCCTAACAAAGATAAGTACGAGCTAGATTAAATAAATTACTTCGCTGCTGCCACTCACGCTGACACGCATAAACAGAGAAGTGTTTGGGGTTTAAAGGCTGCAGCATTGTTGCAGATTCCTGCAGCAGTGAAAAGACTACCTGGTGCTCTGGCCCTGTGGCCATGTCAGCAGCGTAACAATGCCCAGAAGGCCCAGGACCTGCAGCCAGCCACCACAACAGGCAGCTTCAGCTTCAGCAGCAAGCCCACTGCAGGAGGCCTGGGCACACCGGTGGCTGTTACCTGCCATCTGAGCACAGCCTGAGACTCCTCCAAGCAGTGACTGCTCTCCACCCCTCCCCATCAGCATGCTCCCAAACTTACACCCAGGTTTTAGAAAGGGAGAAGGAGGCCAGAGCTCTCCCTTGCAGACAAGTGCACGGTGGTAAGGCTGGCACACTGTCAGCCCAAACACCGCTGGTTTGGGGATGCTCCCCATCAAAGGCCCTTTCATGTAGACAATGTAATGACAGCAGCTACCAGGCCAGTGACACAAGGGTGCCAATACAAGCTTTAGTTCCTATCTCAGCCTTCCATTAAGTGCAAAGGCACCTATAATGACAACATCAAATAAAGGAAAAGCACCATTTAGTCCAATGGCAGCCGCCTCCTGAACATCCTTGGCGTGGGCCTCTGAAGTCAAAACACCCCCAGTCCTTCAATATCAAACAGGTAACCTAACTCTTCTACAGGCTGAGACATCATTAGCTGATGTAGCCAGACAGACAACTATCTACTGCTAAGCAGACAGTTGCTAAGTCTATTACTCAGACAATTTCCCATTACTCTACATCCTGGACACACTATGCATACTCTCACTCTGCTTGTACTGAAGCTGTGCAAGTAACCACACCACCTGACTAAACACCTGCACAGCTTCATAGCAGCTGAATAGCTCTAGCAGGCATGATCCCCACCTCACAGAAATCAAGATTACTTCAAAGTTATTATGGACATCACAAAGGCAAAAGCAGCCTGCTCTTTCCAGATATTTAAAGGGAAGCAATAAGAAGAGGTTTATTGAAAGACAAGTAGCAGCTTTCCAAGAAAGTTATGCTGTGACAAATTAAAACCCAATGATGAGAGCGGTGGAGGCATTAGGCAGTAGGACTCACTGCTGCAGGATACCGTTAAAGAATATGAACATACTGAGGTTAAGAAAGACAAATAAAAACCATCTGCTAAAACTAAGGAGTTTTCATAATGAATGTGAAAAAACAAACAAACAAAATTGTAAGGGAAATTAAACCTAGTTCTTCAGAGATCTAAAAAAATTGTATTTGCAATTATGGCAAGGCAGGCACATACAAAAGGTTACCCTTCATCTGCCTACTGTGAAATTCTTCAGAATTACAGACCAGAAAGAGAGAAGAGGCTAGTTAGACCAGAGTACTACTTCACTGATCAATATGCTCCTACAGTATGAATTACACCTTTTGAGTAAAGAGAAGTCTACAGCAGGGAGATTGTCCTGAGCTTTTGTTTGAACTAAGCTACGTAAAAATATCAGCAGCACTGGTTGGTATTTAAATAAATTGTATTCATTTCCACTGTGTTCTGTGTTAAATTCAGAAAACCTTCTTTTAAGTTTTTGAAGATCATATTTACTTTACATGTAGGTTTTTTGTTTTGGTTTGTTTTTTTGTTTTTTTTTTCTTTTCTGGAAGGATACATATGCAAAATGCATTAAAATGGGTTTTGTTGCTGGCTATCGATTGCCATGCATGTTAGAATGTGTGTAAATGCACATCACTATAATTATTTTAGTAAAATGCCTCACTGTTTTGCATAGTTCCTGGTCTGTAGCCTACAGCAGTTCTACAGACTTTTTTCCTAACAAACCTCATTTTCCCAACTAATTCTGTTATGCTAGGGATTTGTGCACAGAGTTGGCTAATCCCAGTATTTCCCTAGAGCTGCATCTAAGCTGTGGCCCACTCCCAGCACAAAAGTGTCTCCAAAAGCCCTTTCGCCCCCTTCAGCACTGATACACTCATTGGTCCTGACATTTTCACTTCAGCCATGACAAATGAGCTGATGGCTGTGATCAGATTGCACACGAGGACTGCTTTATCAAAGACGTATCATTAACTCTCATCACTGTCTTCCATTATGACTCTTTTGGTCAAATCTGTTGTGAAAATGCAAGTCAGTCTAAAAACATAACCTAAACATAGCAACAAACAAACTTCATTAAAAAGCAGAGAAGAAAACCAGACTCAGACGGGATCAGAAAGAGACCAGCGTTAACTAAATGTTTCTCCGGGGATTTAAGTAACTGTACTCAACCTCTGCCCCAGTGCAAACATGGCAGTTGACCGTCTTTGAAAGGTCCCTTCCCCCATCGCGGACTGCTAGCACTACTTTGCCTTTTTTAGAGAAACAAAAATTCAGCAACAGCAATCTAATATGCCTAAAAATGAAGTCAAGTCTTTTTTTCTTTTTTTATTTCTCTCTCTCTCTTTTTTTTTTTTTTTTTTTTTTTTGGTCTCAGAACTAGTTCGCGTCTCTTTGTCTACGTGTATCAGAATATATTTTTCAAATGAATCCCTTAAAGAATATAAAATTTTTCACTTGAATCACAGCCACATAATCATACTGTTTTCTGACTCACACTAAAAACGCCAGCATAAAATGCTGTCTGAAGCGGAAATCTCTCAGTTCACTACAAATGCTGCAACCTTTCTGTCAAGTTAGAACCTAAGTTCCAGTTACACAGTTCTTGTTACATCTTAGAGGGTTTACAAAGTATATATTTGTTGTAACCTCTTCTAGCAATTCATCTGAGAATACACATCTAGACGGAGTCAACTGTAACACAACAGATCTTGGGAATGGAGGTCATGCTTTGAGATAAAGTGCTATTCACTTTTGGACCATGCAAGAAGCTCTTTATTCCTGTTCTTATTGGCATCAGTTCCCCCTTACCAGAGCAAGAACAAAGCCAAGTGCTCGTGTGAGGTTTATGAATAAATCAGAGGTGAGCCACTTTAAGTGCTGCCCATGATTTCCTTGTTGACAGTGAGCACTTAAACAGGCTTCTATGACCAGCAACTCCTGGCAAACCTTAATGGCTCCTAATCTGTACCCTGCTTCATTTCAGGAAAGAAATGACCCACCCCAATTTTTCTCAAGTCTTCACCTTTTGGGCAACTACTGTCCCACCTTTTTAGAAATTCATGTTCAGGGACTGTCCCGTGTCAGTGCCAAGTCTGCACGTAACATACAACATAAAAAACAACATTTTCTTCCTAGAAAACAAATGACAGCTAATAAAATATTATTACACTGTGCAGCCTAAGTAATTCCCAGACAAACCATTACACAATTCAGCGTTTGTTTAAATTGCATAGATTTTTAAATGAACCTAAAAGATTTCTGATATCTTTGTCTCAAATTGTTAAAATCATGTTAATAAAAATAAAAATAAAAATAAAAAAATTGCAAAGAGCAGATTCAGCCCTTCTTCATAGCCACAGCTGAACACGGGAATGTTTATAGATCACTGCCATTATGTGTATATAAAAACATCGTACAGACAAAACAAAACAAAACAACAAACAAACAAACAACGACAGAAAAAAAAACACAGCACTATTTGTAAACAGCGATAACATTGAAAAATAAACTCAATCAGTAAACCCAGAGTTAGGCCAAAGCAGTCTGGTCCAGAAACATTATTGTTAACACGCGACTGTGGCAAGAAGCAAGGTGTCTCGGTATGTATGTCTTTGATGCACAAAACCACTCCGAGACCTGTGCTGTTCAGCAGCAAGGCAGCAGCCGGCTCAGAGAATAAATTTCAGCACTCAATGAAATCCTTCATTTCTAAGGTCTCCCCCCCACCCCACCCCCTTCTGGATGGGTCACAGGCTCCAGATGGCTGAATTTCCTCGCTAGTAGCTGAGCTATCATCAGGCTCCCAGTTTTCTGCTATATTTGAATACTAACATTTTGTACTCCATTGTCTCTCATTGCTTTCCACCACCCACTCGGGAAAAAGTTGTGACTGCAGCTCTCTTGCCCTGTGATTTCAGCGAGGGCTCCAGGCTGGGGTCGGGTCGGGTCGGGTTGGGGCTGCCCTGCAGTGCTGAATTGCGGCATGTGCCTCAGCAGATGGCACTCTTCTGTACGAGGGTCTGATCCAAGGCTAGGAGGAATCAATGAGGCAACACTGGACTTTGGACCAGGCCTCCGGTCAAAATGGGAAACTGCAGTAGCGCTGGGGTAAGGAAGCATCCAGGAACAAAGAAATCCACGGGTACGGCCACTCGTGACTTAAAACAGCTCCAGCCATGCTTCTTAGTGGAGCTGAAATGACCGAATGAGAAATCGTATCTTGACTCCCTACAGCAACCAGTCAGTTGATCCTGCTGAAAAAAAGGCCCTGATTACATTGCTACGCAGCAGTGGCGATGCTCCCACCCCACAGCTGGCTGCAGTGGCATAGAAAGCGCACTGATCTTGTGCTTTTTTGCAAGCAGATCAGAAAACTCCAAGGAATTCAGGGATTGAGGGGTAACATTTGCCACGTAGCTAAATAATTTATTTTGGAGATGTTACGTTTTCTTTAATTTAAACCCCCAGTGCTGTAAACAAAATCAATAACCATATTTCAGTATATGTATATATATGGAAGGATCAGAGTGAAACCCACAGGAATAAGTTCCCTATTTAAGGAGCCACTTTTCACCTAGACCTTTATTTTCTCTAACAGAGAAAGGTATACAGAGCATTAGGCATTAAAATACGGAGAAAATGGGGCTTTGTACATGGAAACACCACCTGTGCTTGAGACAGTCACGTAACACTCGATAAATCCAAGAATTTTTTTTCCCCTCTCTCTTCTTCAGAAATCTTCAGCTCTCCATATATAAAAAGTCAAAGGACTGACCCAGCAAGTGAAGGACAAGAAGTTTTGTCTTTGTTTTCCTCAAATAAATGTTTATTCTGATCTATTCCACCACCATATTTAAGAACAAGTTTGGAAATAACTGGGATAATTCCAGATTTCCATCGGTGCCCTAAACATTGAAGCACTGATAGTGACAGGTGCCTTGTCACCTCAGATTAGGCACATTTCTCTATAAGGGAGCCTCGACGTCAAAACAGGGAGGAGCAAGCCCTCAGCAACCACTGCTCCCAGACTCTCAGCTCTGCTGTTACCTGCTGAAGGAGCAGAGACACCTCTGCCAGTGTCCCTGTGAAGCCTCTTTCCTACAGTCCCTGTGGTGCCTCCTGCACTAAGCACATCGTCCTTGAAAACAGCAGTGCAAAAAGAAATTAAACCCTTAAAATTTTATTTTATGGGATTATTTTCTGCTGGTGACCGAAAGCCTCATTCCTTACATCTATATGTCTCCCCTTCTTTATGAGGAATTATTTTAGCAGAGGGTGAACAGAAAGAATCAGGTTCTAGTTTCTTTGAGTTTGTGTCCTAGGCTTAGTCACGTTGCCATAGGCATTTTGTAAGGTTTTCTTTCTTTCAGAAGTAGAGTATTTCTCCATTTAAATTCAATTTTAGATGCAAATCTAGTGTGTTCATCGCATGTCCATCAGAAAGCATTGCTGCCTGTATGGTAGATGTTTGTTGTCGAAGTCACTGTGGTCTATCATGTACATACAGCATTTAGTTTGTGAACTATTGACCTGAACACCTACTTAGGAGCTGGTACAGCCTATCAGATCAGTGTGAGTGCCAAAACTCTGCTAGGTCTGTCTGTAAAGAAATCCCAGTTTCTGGGCACATTTCAAATTGTCCCCAAAAGTACCTAAAGCAAATTAACTATAATTATGACAAATTAATCTCTAAATAACTTTTTTTTTTTTTTTCACATGAAAAGCTGATGCTGAGTAATGTGAACACATAGAAGAGTATCTCAATATGGCACTGATTATAAAACTTGGATAAATTATTCCTTAGAATATTTTGTTTAAGCAGAAAATATCATTCCTCAACAAGATTACCAAATTTCAGCCTGGTGCAAGCTTTTCCCGCATAGTTTAGAGAGCAATAAAAGTTAGAGAAAAAGTAAAAATACAGATATAAATGAGCTACAGCAGTAGTGTACATTAAGGGTCAAATCAGAACCCCTTATTTACCCGAAACAAGTTCTCTTCTCATCAATAAATTAATAATAATCCCAACAGCAGCCCAACAGAACCTACCAGGTAAAAGAAACCATCAAACAATTTCTAGTTTCTTCTATCTGCGCATCTGTTCACATAAACGTTTTCTGCATTACATCTTATTCCGTAAAATCTTGAAACTCAGTTTGCTGGGTTTCTGCCCATTCAGTAAGAATGCAGACATCACATCAGTTATTATTAACCCATGTGTTATCCAGTTCTACAGTGGCTGGAACTTTGCCAGAGACAACACATGGTGCTTGGTTAACAATATTTTAAAATATAAATGAATTTATTTCTTAAATTAACACATTTTTCTTATGGAAATACACTAATAAGCTGTTCCCAGAATGAAAGAATATGCCATAAGTACGTTCCTTTAAAAGAAGCTTTAAGGAATTTCATAGCTAGCAGTAAAATGTTCTCAAGCCCCATAGAAAGTCTTAAACTTTGTCTTAAAAGAGTGCATTTTTGTTACTTCACTCTTACCAAGCTCTTTCTGCATTTCAAGTTTTATTTCATTTATCCATAACCAATTCTAACTTCTTGGAGATGCCTCTGTTTAAAATTATTAAATCTAATGCTGAATTAACAAACATCTAGAAATGCATGTTCTACAAACTAAAAACAAAACAAAACAAAACACCTGAACAAGTTAACAGTTACTGAAGCTACCAGCAGCTTTCCCTAGTAGCTCTAAATCGGTAATTACTTTGACCAGGAAAAAAAAAAAAAAAAAAAAGAAAAGAAAAAGAAACCTATTTAATATGCATACATACAAATAATTATTCACACTGCATTTGATTTACATACATACAAAAGAGCCACTTCCCACTTTCAAAAGTGGCTCAACACTCATGGTATTTTAACTGCCCTAATTACTGTTGAGAGAACATAATTAGAAGCACTGATCACATTGTCAACAGCTAACCAGTTGCAGCCGTGTCTCAGGGCCTGATTCTGCTCTGGGTGAAGTTAGAGCACTGCACTGACTGCAGGAGGCCGGGGCCCTTCTCGCCACCTGAACCTACCTGAACCGAACAATTCTGAACAACTTGAGTACAGGGATGCAGCCTTTCTGAACACCCCGCTTGCTATGTGCATGTATCAATTTCTATTTCAGTATGCTTTCTCTATTTTGAAAGCCGAACCCAGAGAGTAATATTTTCCCCAGAAAAGCTTTACACAAACCACTTAAACACTTAGCACTGAGTCAGAATTCATAACTTTTTCCAAAAGAGAAATAGTTTAATAATTAAAACAGATATGGACTAAACCTCGCTTCCTTGAATACCAAACTTTATTAGATTATTATGTGTTGATGCATAATTTCCATTGGCAACTTTTAAACCGAGTCTATCCCGCCTTGCTGGCCCCCTCCTCCCTTGTTCTTCTCCCCCCTCCCCCCCCCCCAGACAAAGTGCTGGGAATCCTCGATACCCAATAGTCAATATTTGGTTTGCCTGTCATGTTCCTGGAACTCCTCTCCATCTGAACCTGAGTTTATCAGCCCTTTGCTACGCTGCTCTCGTACGAAATTACTTCACACGATGATGGAAACTAGGGGCATCTTAAAAAGTTGCTGAAATCCGAGCTCCTGCTTGTTTTCTCAAGTCTTGGACAAACATAACTTTAGGGAGAGCTGAGCATACGCATAAAGAAAGAGGAGCCTGCATTTTCATCTTCCTTTCATCTCAGTCATTCAGTCAACCATTCAGTGCCCTATTCAACAGAGCTTTTCATTATGCAAAAAAATGCTAATCCTTTTCCGATGCTTTCACACTTGTATAAACCCCCATTCCTTCGACTGAAAAGCAATTATATCAGTTTACCTTTCTGTCAAAAACAGGATTAATATTCCAATACCAGAATCTCCTTTATTTTCCTATCTTTTGCTTTAGGAAACTAGAGATTATTAGCGGAGGTATTCCTTAGAGCGAGAATACATTATTTTAAATATGATTATTTTAGCCAGAGAGAGAGCAGGGGGAGGGGGAGGGAGAGCAAAAACTTCAGTTGCTGCGGAAACTCTTTTCAGTGACAGAACTGACCTTCCCTTTGCAGAGGCCTGAATAGAATGAGCCTCACTCTGGTCTATTAATCAGAAACAAATTATGAAAGAATGTGGCTGGACTGGTTGACACTATCCTGTCTTGGGAGACTCAGTAACAGCCTAGTAACAATGTCCTCTTCATGGGTAATGAACAGCCATGACAAATGGGGCAGAGAAACTATTTATTTGCATATGCAAATTCTCACACAAGGGAAACATGTACAAACAAGTGTCATTGTAAGGTGGATTAGGCAAACAACGCTTTCTTTTTAGGACATTCTGCAGCCCAGAACATTAGTCAGCACAATTAAACCAGTCTCCATGGAGACTAATGAAATTTCACCATGGTATGAGTTAAATTAGATAGCTAGTTATGTGTTTTCACAATCCAACTTGAAATCCATTATTGTTTCAGAACAATACAGCAATTGTGCCTGGCTGATCTTTGCCAGCTCAACAAGCTCCTAAGTTGACAATTTGCATATGTTAATATAATTAAGCACTAATTACATGAAACTTGTACATATTCACATGCACTTTCCCTGGGCGCTTCTCGGTTTGAACCTTGGCCAAGTCTTTAACCCTTTGAATGAATTCGGAGCAGTAAAGCTCTGCCTTCTGGGTACAGCCCCAAGGCAGATGCAGAAAAGCTCTTCATTTATAAACACAAAGCTTAACCTGGCTTCTCATATTTCTATCAACAAGGCTAGAAAACATTTTTGTATGTGCTGGGGTAGGAGAAGGGGGGGAGGAGGGAGGAAAGGAGGGCTGGAAGTTCTTTATAGACCTAGTTCTGGTACTCCTTTTGCATATGAAAACATAAATATTTACCCACATAACATGCTACAAACACATGTGCTGCCATTGTCATAGGTTCTTCAAGAAGCAAATTGTCAAAAACCTGCCCTGGGATTCGTGTCAGTGCTCTCAGAGCCACAAAAATGGGAAGGAGAAAAGGGAAAAAAGAGCAAGCAGTAACTAATGAGCTTTACATAAATATATGCAGAGGCAATTAAGCAGTGTTAATTACTATGACAGCAGTTAATTGAATATAATTAGATATTTTAAGCTACTGACTAAGGCATAGTTAAGATTAATTTTATTGAGATTAATTGTAAATAAGAATAGATTAACTATGTGTTTTGACAGGCATAAAAAGTAGTTCTGCAAATTAACTAGGAGAGCAGAAACTAGCACAAAAATCATATATTATTTTAATGTCACACCTCAGAATCATCAGCTCAATAAACATGACTTTTCAAACCCAAACAGACAGGAATCTTGAAGAAAAACAAACAGCTTGCAGAGATTAAAGAGCCTTTTGTCCTTTTTCATGTGCATTTCTTTTAGCAGACTAAATTAAGCGAGTCTGGTGTACGTTTTTAGGAAGGAACATTTCACACTGAATGGAAAAAATGTTCTATCACATATGAAATTCATGCAGCTGTGCGGAACTTGGTCCAGATGGTCTAAGACTGTAAAACAACACTAAATGATAGACAGTAGGGCCTTCCCAAGATTATGTGATAAAGTCACAACCTCATATTTTGACCTAAATTTTCTGTCATGTATTGTTTCCTTCCAGATCAGATAGCTCCATTTTAATTTCTAACTGTTCCTGAATATTCAGTGGAAACCCTTCATAAACATTGCTGATAAGCATCTGAGTAGAAATCATAAAATATTTACAAAATGCCCCTGAGCTTCATTAAAACAATGCTGAATGTGAAGTGCCCTGGCTCTCCCAACAATACTAAGCTGTTCACACCACTCAGCTTAAATAGGTAAAAATGCCTGGTTTTAAGTATGCTTCAAAGAAAACCCAAAACACATTCTACCAGTAGATTAATTCATGCATGCTGCTTAAGGAAATTAACAACAATGCTGAAGAATGCTGAACAAATCACTAATAAGAAAGAAGCTTCAATCGATTTTGAAATAAATCAATAGGTGATTAACACAATATTTTTAAAGCAGCAGAATGTATATATATTATAAAAACACATATATTATATTTTCAATACCTTTTTAGCTCTTAATCGAACAATGGCTTTACAACAGTGAGCATGTCCCTATATTGACTATCAACTTCTTTGGAATGCCTTTCGTCTTTTATAACGAAAATCCAAAAACGGTATGTGAAACAAGGCTACGACAAGCCATTCTGCAGTGAAAGATTTTAAATCATCCAGCCTCTTCTAATAGACTTGAGACTTATTGAGGTAGAAACCATAAAAAATGAAGAAGGGAAATTTAATCCCTGAAATATTGATTTGCACATTAATATCATATAGGCAGAGGGCAATTTGGCTTCATGGAAATGACACATTGTCGACCCTTGGTGAAGTCAGAGCCAATCTAACTGCTGAACATGTCTGAATCTCAAGAGTTATTAAGGGCTTCCCTTCTTGCCTTTATGACTTTTCTTCAGCCTACCAATGCAATCTTAAATGTATTATCTTTAAGAAATAATTGTAAAACCTCAGGGGTTTTCCAGTTAATGGAAGGGAGGCTAAACCACATCAGATTCTGAAATGCAACATTAAACCCTTGCAATCAACAAAACCACCTCAATTCTCATCCATCCAGTGCAGGATCTAATATTGTTATTAGAGATAATCAAATTTCATTGTGTAAATTTAGGCTCATGGTCAGAATGGAAGCAGTAAATTCTGCAATATTAAACAGTGATTTTTCTCGGTCCCCTTTATATGATCTTTGCTGGTGCACCATCTTCACAAATAAACCTGAACTATTCAAAAACCTAGGAACAAAAACATCTCCCTGTTCTGAAAGACACACGCAACGCCATTTATCATCTCCACAGCTCTCTTTTAGTTTTAACTTGATCTAGTGGATAAGTTTCATTTTAGAGAATAATAAAGCAGTATCACTGCATAAGCCAAACAGCAGGTACTATTACTGTGACTTACACAGATGGTTTACCTGACCTTTCTTTGTTCCTTGGGTAGGTTTCACTTTTGCAGATTTACGACTTTTCCCTCTATATTTCATTGACCCTCTATGTTCATTATCATAAAAATGAAAACTACTGAATACATGTTTATGTTGACAAAGTCCAAAACCACCACAACTAAAGGATAGAGAGATGCTACAACGCACTGTGTGGATCTCTAGATCGTACACTATAAATATTCAGCCACAGATAGCACGAATAACTGAATAATCCTGGTGAGCCCCAGCTCTGGAGCCAGGTGCAAGAGGTTAAAACAGCTGGCTAGCCATCTTTTATGTTGTGTGCCTTCCTACCGGCTGAAACCGCAAACCCTGAAAACTAGCAGATATTCCCTCAAGGTTGATTGTCTGATTTTTTTTTTTTTTTTTCCATTTCCACCAGTTTAGTAGGATCCCCGAGTCAAGAAAAGAGAGAAACTCCTTAAATACAGTCAGATGAATAGGAAGTGGAGCAATGATGATTAAGGCTCTCCTCCCCAGCCCAACCTTCAGCCCCCCATTTATTTCCACAATCTTCTTTGTGCACCTTCCCAGCCAAACGTTTGTATTCCTCATTTCAAAGAAAAGCGCTCCAGATCGTTCTGTCAGTTTTGCCAGTAAATATAAAGTAAAACAAGTGTTGATGGCACTGAGAGTGTTACATACCCAGGCTGTGTTTTTGCATTGCTCTCAATGGAAGCGATCGATGCCCATGTCACAGTCGCGTCCCAATCGCAGCCAAGTCTCTGCCTCAATCTAACCAACAACAGGCAGGGCTGCAAAGGCTTCTCACTACCTCTTCCATCCATCCACCACCAAACTAAAAATATAACGCTACATATGATCGTTTTAAACACTCCACCACCGCTCCTAAGGATCGAGCCACTGAAAATCCAGGAGAAACACAATTGAAAAAAAAAAAAAAAAATACACCATCAAAAAAAAAAACACCCTCACAGCAACCACCCCAAAAGCACACGAGCCCTCTCTTTCCACTCTCCTTCTCACTGTCCTCCTGCCAACCACGTAATCCTCGATTAAAAATGGAGCGAGGATAATAAAAAGAGAATTAAAAAAAAAAAAAGAAAGAAAAAGAAAAAGAAAAAGGAAAAAAAAAGAAAAAGAAAAGAGGACGGAATGGAGCCGAGGAAATGCAACTGTCAGAAAACGGGATGGTCAGACTTCCTGAGTTAACCTGCCTGTGTCTGGCTTAATGTAAATCCACCATCTTCAGTCTGGCAAGTTGTCTTTTGGCTGGCTTTTTTTTTTTTTTTTTTTTTTTTTTTTTTTGGTGGGGAGGGGGGTGTTATGTTTGCGATCTCTGCCTTGGTACCTAAGGAGGAAGAGGAGGAGGAGGGTGTGTTACTGAATGGTGGCTAAAGCCTCCTCGGGACGGCGCTGAGGTGAAACGGGCAGAACCCGACTGCTGTGCCTCCTCTCCCGGTTGGACCCGGTGCCCTAAGCAGCCGAGGAGGGACCCCGGCCGCCCGGCTCGCAGGTAACAAAAGAAATACCAACCCGGGCGTTTGCTGCTGCTGCTGGGGAGGCTGGGGGGCGGAGGGGGGGGCAAGATGCAGGAAGGGAGGAGTGGAGGGGCACCGCCGTAAGTTGGCATCGGATGGGGGAAAGTTTATTAGTATTTTTGCAGGAAATTTCACGTATGGCAAGAAGGGGAAGCAGGGACGCGTCTGCCATTAGCTGCCGTGATGGGAAGGGATGCACTTGATTCTGGCATGAACAGTCAGATAGGGCAGGGATCGAACTGCCTGCTCGCTGTTTATAACCTTTTTTTATATTATTATTATTATCTCTTTTGCTTGGCTGTCGTTTTCTTTCTTTTTTTTTTTTTTTCCTTTTTTTTTTCTTTTTTTTTTTTTTTTTCCACCCAACACCTCAGTCCACGGTTTAAAATAAATAAATAAACAAATAGAGTCCTGTCCCGCAAAACAACCCCCCCTCCAACCCTAAGTTCCCCCAACCCCCCCCATCTTCCCCCCCTCACCCCCCCCAACCTCCACCACCAACTCCCTTGCAAAACCCTCAGAAAGGCTGCGCTGAAGGCAGCCGGAGCGGAGCCCTCCCCGAGGCGCGGTGCGGAGCAGCACAGCACGGCGGGGATGCCGGGGCTTCTCCAGCCCCCGCAGCCGGCAGCGCCCGCAGGCAGCAGCCGCGCATCCCCGGCGGCGGGGCCGGGCCGCTACGCGCAGAGCCGGGCCGGGCCGCGCGGTGAGACTGACAGAGGCAGGGCGCGCTCCTAACGGGCTCCGCTTCCCATTGCTGCCAGAGCCAGTAGGCAGCTCAGTCCCCTTGCGCCCACACACACAGACAGCAGCCCCTTGTTGTGCTCCTGTGAAACCTACCTGCAAAATAAAAAAAAAAAAGGGGGGGGGGGGGGGGGGGGGCACCCCACACCTTCACCCCGCACACATGCACGCACTCAGAGTCAGGGTCCCCGTTGCCCTGCTGGCATCACCACCATCCCCACCCCCCCCCCCCCTCCCTCCGAAAGCGAAAGTTTGGGAGGCCGAGGGGGGTGGAGATGGGGAGGAGAGGGACGGAGGATGGGGGGAGTGAGGGGGGGGGGGGGGGAGAGCCTTCGGAAAGCACCTCAAAGTTTTGGGGGACCCGAGCTGCGGGACGGGAGCGCGAACCCAAAAGGGGCGGCTGGCGATGGGTTCTGACAGCCGGAACGGCGCTCCTCATCTGACACTGCTTCCCCCCTAAGCCCGAGCTCCCAGACAAAAAAAAAAAAAAAAAAAAAAAAAAGGAGCGAAATAAAAAGCGGGGGACAGACCCCGAACCTCCTGTGCAAAGTAAACGGGGTCCCCCGCTCAGTACCAAAGTTACAGCCCGGAAAAAAAAATAATAAGAAGAAATCCGCGAAGCAAAACAAAAAGAATCATAATGCACAAACAAACGTATCGCCCGGAATAGGAGTGAGAGAGAGGGAAAGAAAGAAGGGAGAGAGAAAAAGCAGCCCCTCCTCCCCGAGCGAGAGCAAATACTGTACCTAAAAATGGGGAAACAGGCAGAAAAAGGGGGGAGAGAGAGAGGGGAGAGGTACGCGGGATGCGGGGATGTGAGTGTGTGTGCGTATGTGAGAGAGAGAGAAAGAGGCACGGAGAGAGGAGAGAGAGAGAGCGAGAGCGAAATATCAAAGATTGTGCAAGATCAGCCTGGAAAGATAATCGATACTCGACCTAAATTTAACACAAACTACTCAATAAAAGTTAAAGAAAAAACTTACTTTCCATTTCCCCTCGCAGTTCCTACTGGATCTTCGCCTCTTTTTTTTGTTTTGCTTTATTTACTTAACAGCTGATCACATCCAAGTAAACGAGAGAAGGTTCATTAAAAAAATCATAAAAAAAAAAATAATCCTCCAACTTTATTGGGTGAAAATAAAAATGATTGAGCAAGAAGTGGGGGGCATGGAGCGGTCCTTTGGGGTCCGGGAGTTGTTAAAGCATGTGCCGACCGCGGTCTCGCTGTTTGGTTGTGAAGGGGTTGGGAAAAGGAGGAAAGGAAATGAAAATCCGATATGTCTTTATTCTGCTAATTATTATCGTTTTAGCCCTGTTTAAAAAAATGGCTGATTAAGTTGAGTGCGCATGTCTTTGTGTGTCTATTCCCGATATGCACTCTGGGAATGAGAGAGAGAGAGAGAGAGGGAGAGAGAGGAGAGAGAGGAGAGAGAGAGAGAGCGAGGGAGCGAGAGGGAGAGGGAGAGGAGAGGGAAGAGGCGAGGGAGAGGTGTAATTAGTGAGGTGATCAACATTCTCCGGGCTGCAAATGACGCGCAGCCCCGCGGCCGGGAGCCGGAGCGCCGCGGCTCTGGGGCTGCGGGAGCCGCGCGGGCAGCCCGGAGAAGAGGGGCAGCGGAAAGAGCTCGTGGATGCAAACACGAGTCTGCAAACTTCATTAGTAACACAGACACACACGCACAGGCACACAAAGTGGATGGCTAGGGAAAATTAAAAAAAAAAAAAAAAAAAAAAAAAAAAAGGAGGGGGCAGACTTGCTCTTTTAACTGTTCGGGAACTTAAAAGCAACGGGTCCAAATTAATTATTCCGTCAGGGAGATATTTCTTTCTGGCTGGCTGTTTGTCTTTCTGCCTGCTTTTCTCTTTCCCTCTCTTTTAATGGAGATTTAATGAAAAATATATGTTTGCGATGGGGTAATGAACGTACAGCGCAACACCCCTGTAAAAGGAATGATACTGTATCTGAGATAGGGGATATCTGCCCATACTGAGATAAAGAGGAATTTATTTACAAGCACACGCACACGCATGCACCCACCCGCATCATATTTACACACATATACATACAGCCCGCGTGCACCCAGCGCACAAAGCACAGCGCACTTTATTTGGTGGCCGCCATGTAATTGCTTGGAGAGATCAACAAAGTAAAAAGCAAAGCCTTCCGGAATATACAACGTCAACTGTAAACAGCATCATCAAAATGAAGTAAATAGCAGCCCAGGGAAGGGGGCTTTTTGCATACGGCACAAGTGTCATGCATATAACATGCACCATCTTCTTCTTTCCCTACAAGTATTGATATTTTATTAATATTTTATCTCCTATATTTTACCAGACACCTTTCCTCCTTTTTTTTTTTTTTTTTTTTTTTTTGAGGGGGGGGGGATTATTATGATGAGAACAGGGATGAAACATACAGATGTCATTATAAATCGGAATCTTCTACAAATATTTTCTTGCGTGGGATTTAAGAAGATTGCCTCTCATTTGAAAATCTAATTATCTTAACCTAATACTGCAGATGTGAATATGACTGACACTTTCATTAAAAGATAATTAACTAAAACTAGGAATAGACATACTTTAAAATACCCCCTACTGAAGATAAAAACATGACTATTCAAAGAGCATCCGAACGCACTGCGGGAACACGTGCGGCTTTTCGATAATGCTATTCCAGCCATGGGTAGACCAGAACTGGTCACTAAGCCCCAGCCACACGCCAGGGATATTTACAGCAGCGAGGACCCCGCGCAGGTGAACCATAACCTCGGTGCTGACATGCCTTTGAAGTTTGCCATTCCTGGGCCACACGTCAAAAGGTTCTCGTAGGCCTTAAGCGCCAGAAGCCAGCGGGAAGGTTTGATCGCAGCCTTCAATTAAGGGCACACACCCACAGCAAGGAACCAGCCCAAACCCAGGTGGCAGAAAGCTGCACCTCTCCTGGCCCCGAACCCCCCGTGCCAGAGAAAGGGTTTGTGAGCGCTGGAACAACTCTAAGAGGAAAATCCCCACCTGATGATGAATGAAGGCTGCCCCGAAGGAAGCACAGGCCACTGTCAGGGAACTGAGCTGCTAAAAGCAGATGTTTAAGGTCAGAGTGAAGGTCCTGATAGTTTTGGAGGGGGGAAAAAAAAATAAAAAATAAAGTCTTTGGAAAAGGAAGGAAAAAAAAAAAAAGACATAAAAAATGGGCAGCCTGAAAGTGTGGCTGTTCCAGGGCCAGAGCCAGCGGAGCAGGGAGCATAGAGCAGCCCTACCCCGACCCACAGAAACCTCACCTCAAACTTCAGGGACGCCTCCAACTTCGGAAAAAGTCAGGGGCACCTGAGGGTTCTGGAGAGCAACTTCTTGCCTTTTTCAGACCTCACCTAAGCGCTGTATCAGCTCATCAGTGACCAAAAATCAGGGAGCACATGTATACAGATCTGCATGAGCCCCGCTCCCTTTGAAGGCAGTAAGGCAACCAACGGCATTCTGCATCCTTGTTTACAGGGTGGAAAAAATGCAAACAAAGAGGGAAAATGAAATCTCTGTCACCCGCTCCTAGTTATCAGTTGGAGGGGTTATGATGGAAAGGGGCTTTTAGGCTTAAATTGTAGACGGAACGGGACTGTGAGATAGAAGGATGCATTGTCCATTCAAGTGCATGCCTGAAGGATGGCAACACATTTCCTAAGACTGGAGACAATTAAATACAATGTGATGAAGAAACACCTGAGAACAATACATCTATTTCAAATTCAAGTGAAGAAACACGTATACTTAATGTCACAGAAGAATAAGGAAACAAAGATAATTTAGTTTTAAAGTCGTCCCCCCCGCACCTCCCCCACCACCTCCTTTATTCCTGGTGCTTTTTTCCTGGTGAAACATCAATATCATTAATGTCATTAATGTCAAAACACCAAACGTCAGAACAGTCAAGTCATTCTTTTTGGGCTGCGGATTTTTTTTTTTCCCTTTCTCTCTTCTTGGAGGGGGTTATAGGTTTATGGTGTTCTTGAGTTACAGCTGAAGGAACAAAGGGGGGGGGGGGAGGTTGGACACAGGCAGGAATTGCGAGAGGAGAGTCCACATTTTTCAGGGTTTCTTCTGTCACTGTTTACTGTCCTTCTCAACGTTTTAAATCTCTCTCTTTCTCACTCTCTCCCTTTCTCTCTCCCTAAAAATAGTAAGCTATCGGAGGGGGGGGGTGAGGGTGAGGAGGGATGGGGGGGGGGGGGGGGGGGGTGAGAGAGAGAGAGAGAGAGAAAAAAAAAAAAAAAAGGCACTACGGGATGTTAACAGTTTAGAAGAAACCCGGGGATCGCCACGTAGCTAGGAAAAATCGAAGAAGGTTAATTCCGGGAGGCAGCAGCAGCAGGTTTGTGGGATGTGATAAGAGCGGAGCGCGGCGCGGGTTGGGGGAGGCGGCCGAGGGGGACCCGGGCCCGCGCGGCTGCGGTGCGGTGCGGTGGGGAGCGGAGCGGTGCGGTGCGATGCGGGCCGGCTCCACTCGGCCCGGCCCGGCCCGCCCGGCCCGGAGCAACGCGGCGCGGCTCCCGCTCCCCTCCCTCCTCCCTCTCTCGCTCAGCTGATCGCCCCCGAAGACTTCTTCCCTAACCTCTCCGCTCCTCTCCTCCGGGCTCAGCGGACCCCCCCCTCCCCCCCCCCCGCCTACCCCCCTCCGAAGTTCTCCTGCAGGCACCGTTACACGTTTGGTTTTTTTATTATTATTGTTATTTTTTTTTTTCCCGAGCCTCCTGTTGAAACCACAAAAGCTCTGATAATGACGTTACGTTTCAAAGAGAGGAAAGGGGGAGAAAAATCGTAAAGAGCCCAAGCAAAACAGCACGCTCTGTCCTCCTGCCACCTCCAGCTCAGCCCCAAGGAAAACTTGCTGGCCTGGCCGAGGGGGAGCTGGTGCGGGCCGGAGCCCGACACTGACCATTCTGTGATAGACAAAGAGATCCCAGCTCGGAGAGGGCTCTGTTACACCGCGTCTCTCCGCCAAGCTCATTTCAGTCCCTAAATCTGCGCTGCGGACATACAGGGGCACAGGATCTGCATAATTACAGCCTCAGCCGCTCCCCTTTTTAATAAAGCGACATAATTCTCTAATAAACGTCCCCTTCCCCCCACCTCCTCCTCTCCCCAGACCCCAGCCCAAGGGAAAGGGGATCCGTGTCTTTTGACTGCGTTCCCTAAGTCTATAGATGAGCTCAGTTTGAAACGAGGTATTACAAGATTGCAGCGTTACAGACCCTTTATCTGAGGCACAGACACTTTCAGATCCCCAGCCCCCACCGCCTCTCCTTTTTGTTGTCTCTTCTCCTCCCGGGGGCTATTTGACAAAGGCACTGTGTTAACTAACATTTTTGTTTAACTCAGCAACTTCTTTTCAAAACATACTTAAACCTGATAGCAATCTCTTGTACTTTTATTTCTTTTCCTTCCCCGAGATGAAATTGACTCTGAACCCAAGGCGTTTGCCTCTTATTAATTATTTCTTTCTTTGCAGGTATCGCGTATACAAATCTATTGTTAATGTCCCTCTCACCCCCCTCTCTCTCATCCCCCCCCCCGCCCCCCCAATAAACCAAACACATTCCGGTACATACTAAAAGGGCTTGGGGGGGGGGGGAGGGGTTGGGGGGGGAGGGATGGGAGAGGAAAAGCGACCCCAGATCCCCTCTCCGATTCCTAGAAAGTTTTGTTCGCGAAAGAAATCAAGTAGCAATAATACACCGCGGTACGATCCTGCCCACGCTGCCCCACGTTTGGCATTCACCTCCCGCAAGTGCGCCCAACGAGCGGACACCTAAGACAGAAAATCGCACACCCAAGCACAGCACAGACACCTCGATAACATTCTGAGCTAGATAGTGACGGTCCCGGTTGACTTTTTTTTTTTTCCTGCTGTTGTTATTTTGGCTGGAGCCGCAC
This sequence comes from Callipepla californica brunnescens, assembly GCA_023055505.1. NCBI lineage: Eukaryota > Metazoa > Chordata > Aves > Galliformes > Odontophoridae > Callipepla > Callipepla californica. The sequence continues at coordinate 27,731,559 of JALIRH010000002.1, forward strand.
AAAACGCGCACCCGGACGTTACTATAAATAAAAGCCTCCCAGGTCTGAGCCTGCTGCCGGCGTTTCCTCCGGAGCCTTAACAGCCCTTTTTCAGCTCCTTTCTTGGGCAGATCGCGGGGATTAAATGCCCTGAACCTGAGCTCCTGGCCTTGGATGGGAAGGGAAAGAAAAAGGGAGAGGGAGAGAGAGAAAGGAGCGGGTGAAGGAGCCAGGCGCCCTCTGGGCTTTCAGAGGTCAGCGCTTTGACAGCGCTCTGACCTCCCTCCCCTCCCGGCAACCACCCCAGTGTTTATAAACAAAAACAGTCAGGACTGGCCCCAAACAATAGCAATTCACCAACTTCACAGGCACTTCGCTCGCTCTTATGCAAATCGAGGAAAACGACCGCTTACCGCCGCGCTCCCCCCCATCCCCTTCAGAAAGCCCAAGAGCATATTTCCAGCGGTGATATATCCAAGGGAAAAATTTTACATTCTCTCCTGGAAAAGGACAAAAAGGGACTTCAGAAAGCAAACGGTTCGGGTAGAAAGGCAGACAAAAAGCGAGAAAAAGCCAATAAAACTGCCGATCTTACTGCAGAAAGAGGAAAGTTATGAAATATTTATATCTAAATCCAACAATCCACCCTGCCAATAAAGCAGGAATCTTTGTTGTGCAGACAATATGCTAAACTACCTCTGCGACAAACAGCGATTATAAAGCAACCAGCAAAAGTTATTTTTGCCCAAGGAGCCAAGTTTTCAAAGAAAACGTGTGGATTTTACAGCTAAATAAAAGCCACCACCTCTGTGTTATCCGTAAAAACTACACATAAATTAAAAGCACCGTTAAAAGAAAAGAAATCCTTCCAGCCAGCAAGAAGCACATTTGATCTGACTTACAAAAAAAAAAAAAAAAAAAGTATAATTAAAACCACCTTTAATTACAAAAAGCAGCTAGCGAAAGCTAAATGAATCAATGCCTTCTCCCCAAAATGTTGTCCGCCAAGGTACAGCACTGACAGTCCTATAGTCCTGCATTAAAGCGTAACTGAAACTCTACAGCTCAGGAATTGATTACGCGATAAGGAGGAAAAAAAAAAAAAAAAAGCAAAAGAAAAGGGGGAAAAAAAAAAAGAAAGGAAAAAAAAGATCCTAATGATTTTCAAACTTTTGTATAAAAATGATGAAGATCAGAAAAGGTTGGAGGAAAAGTTAAAGGAAATATACCTCAAGAGAAAAAAGACCATCTCCTTTTCTTCTTTGTCTATCAGTCTCCAGTTAAAGCATATGGAAAATGTTTTCAAAATGCCTAGATTTGGCACATTGTCATTGCAAAGAGAGGAGCGCAGTGATGCTGTTATAGAAAATGGGAAATAAATTCAGGATTGGGTGCTGCCTCCTTCAATGCGGATTTATCTAAGTTTAATTTAATATTCCGCAATCACTGTATGATCGCATATAATTCACCAAGATTTTTAAGGGCTTTGCCTAAATACGCTGACCACAGGCACAAAGTAATTTATACAGATGATTTCCTTCTTTTATTCGCGTTTATTTTTCTCATTAGAAACACTTTAAATTGCAACTGTAAATAATAGAAATGACGGAATATTAGGTTTGGGGGGAACAGACGCCCAGAGAAGGTATTAGCTTTATTAAAATCATTCTGAACGTAAAATCAAAAAGCACAAAATGGTTGTTTGTAAAACACTAAACCTTTAATCGATTTATTGGCATTCCGATCGATTAGATAAACGGAAATCTATGGCAAACATAAAAGCATTTAAAATATTTTTCTCTCATTTATAAACAAAACTTTTCTTTTCAGTAGAAAAAAAAAGTGATTATCAAACGACTAACAGGAAATTCTTCAGATATCAAATTACGATAATAAAATTATTTCCACATGGAAAGGGATAATGACAATGATGATAGTAATTATAATAATGAATAATTCAACAGCCCTTTGACATATATGGAAGAGCTTGGTTCAAAAACAGCTTTTGATGGGGGCTACTTTTAGGGGATTTTTTTTTTTAATAAAATTGAGTTTGGAGGCTGAGATGCTCAAATCAAGTGACAGTTTGGGTGCAGCTGCTCAAGTTGCGTTAATTCTTTTCTGTATTTTTCAGGCGGGAGCGTTCACTTTGACATCGCCCTCTAAATTAAGTTACCGCTTATTAGCAAAAAAAAAAAAAAGTACGTAAATACCCAGGGTACTTCTGAAACGGGGGGCACAAACGTGTGCCTCCACGCCAGGGCATGGGGATGAGGACCCTGTACCTTTTAATTTAAGCGGCTCGCCTGGCTCGCAGTGCGCTTCCCAGATTACAGCAAAATTCTGCAAGCAATAATGTATTTGAGCGTTTAAGTGAAAGAACACAATTTATTTAGGGGTAGAGGGTGGGGAACTGCAAGCCGGAGAAATGCAGCAATCAGAGCTTGTGGCATTCTGGCTGCGCGAAGAGGAAGTGTTGCTGTAACGGGTATTATGTTTATTTGATAAAGAAAATCAATGAAAGTGGCTGTAAAGTAGTTAGTGAGGCGTGTGTTTGGGACTCGGGTTGAATAGTGACTCCAGCGGGCTGGTCGATGAGCTCTAAGAGCTCTGGAAATCCAACCTAACCCTCGGAGTGAGCTCTCTCTCACTCAGCGCTGCACCTTCCCCGGGCTGGGAGCCTTCAGCCCTTGTCTCCTCCCTCTGCCTCCTTCCCTCTCTCCCCACATCCCTCCCTCCGTCCCTCCTTCCCTCTCTCCCACTTTTCCGATCCTGCCTTCTTTCTCCCCATCCGCTCCCACCATTCCCTCTCCCAGGTTGATTTGCTCTCCCCACTCTCTCCCTTCCACTCGCTCCCCCACTTTCAGGCTCTCTCCCCATCTCTGCCGTGGCTGTTTCCTTCCCATCCAGCCGCTCCTCGAAGTTGCCCTGTGCTCTCGGATCCTTTCTCCTCCCCTAATTCCCTCCCTATCCTCTCAGGTCTCCGTGTGTCTAAGCTCTCTTCCAGCCCTTTTCACGTCTGTCCTCACCAGCCAAATTCATCTCTTATTTTGGATTGGCTCCCCCGGCCATGTGCTATCTTAGTAATTATCCCCGCTCATTTCCCCCTCTCACGCCCATGCCGGGGAGACGAGCGCACCGCTCTCTTTCCTCACTTGGGATATTTTAAACATTGGCTCATCTTCAGCGCTGCTCTCGATCCGAGACCTTCTGCAGCTCTTTCCCTCTTCTCCCGCTAATCTTCATTCCCTCTAATTTACCACAGAAATGTTTCTCCTCCTCCTTTTCATTTCCTACTTTACAATTTCCTTTGGGGTTTCTAAATAGGAGTGCGTCCTTTGCGTTTCCCTACCCCCATGTCTTTCACTGTTTCTTCTCAGCTATTTTATTTACCCGGTTGCCAGAGGAATATTTCTTTCCCTAACAAGTTTATCTCCCTGTCCTTCTGCCCCAGTCCATTAAAAAAAAAAAAAAAAAAAAAAAAAAGAAGTACAGCTTGTGGCTCTTTCCCTACAAAGTAACTTGGTTTCAAACTTCTGGTTTGGATTATGTGTCATTATCTATTTTCCCTTATCACATCCCCCGTTGCCCTCCCCCGCACCCCCCCCCCCCTTCGCTAATAACATCTTTAGTGTGGTCAACGTTAAACGTGGCACAGCTCGGAAAGCCGCTTCCTCCGCGGCTCTCTGCTGGAATTCATTACCCTCCCCGCTCTTCCCACCGCGCTCTCTCTGCGGGGCCCCGTGCGACCCCGCGGAGCCCCCACCGCAACCTCTGCCGCCGCGGGGATGCGCGGCTGCCGCTCCGCTTCCCGCTGCCGCGCCCCCGTCCCCGCCCGCGGCCGCCGGGCAGCGCCCCCGAGCCGCGCACGGAGCGCTATGGCAACCCGCGCCCCACCGTGCGGGGACGGGCCGCGGCCGTGCGTTCCCGCGGGGCTTCGGCGCGGCGTCGCGGCGACGCCTCGGGCTGGGGCGGCCCGGGGTCTGGCGGAGCCGCGGAGGGGTTGGCGGAGGAGGGGAAGCCCGGCTCGGTCCCCCACTCCTGGGCCTGGCAGGTGGGCGCCGCGCTGGAGGGCACAACCTGTCCCGCGGCGGGTTGCCCTTCACTGGCATCCTCTCTGTGGGGAGAGGTCACCTTCCCCGGCCTTCTACCTGCCCTAGTTTGTCTGGGGAGCGGGAGGTGTGCTTAAGGGACTGTTTTGTCCTTTTTTTAATTTTTTTTCCCTTTTTTCTATTTCCCTTTTGGTCCTTTTACCTTACTGTGACTTGCTTCTGCAGAGTGGGATCTAGATGAAGGATCCTCCCTGGCCGAGCCACTCGTGTACTCCCAGCTGTGACACATGCCACATGTGCGTCGCCTTTGTATAGCCCTAGTTGGGCCGCATGCCCTTAGCCCACAGTTTATTGCAAGATTTGCTTTCTGTGTTTGTAGGGAATGCCGGAATAAAAAACGCATTGCAAAGGGTACCACAAGAGCTGATGTCTCAGGCCTGTTCTGGGTTTTAAATAAACCTTAATCTGGGGAAGTGAGTGTTCCAGGTTAGAAGTCCCTACCCTCTCCTTTGTTTCATTATTTGGATTCTGTTTTGTTCTTGCGACGATTCTGTTTTGTTCTTGCGACGATTCTTTTAAGAGGAGGAAATCCACTTTATTAATTTCATCCATGCTCGCTGAAACATTTTCACTGTTTTACGTACAGCGACGTATGTCTAGAATTCCTTTTTCTCTGCAGGTTAGACACACAAAGTGAACAGAACAGGCCCCATCCTGCCAGTCACTTCTCTGTGAGTGAGCCCAGGGCTGCTGCCATGTCCCTGCTGTCACAGCCGCCGTGTGCTGTGTTTGATGCAGTGGTTCACCTGCTCTGGGCACCTGTGGGGATACCCAAACCAAAATGTGTCCTCAGCTGTCGTCCCCCCCAGCTCATACAATTCTGGTTTGCTAAAAGCACACCGTGCAGTTTGCGAGCTGAGCTCTGATACTGATAACTTTCTGCTTTGCTTAAACGCACTTCAGGGAGGAACGGCGGGTTTAGTTTAAACGTTGCGCAGCACTGACACAAGCATAGAATGGAAATGAATATCTGAGGTACTTCCAGACAAAATGCAATCCACAAACAAGGCAAACAATACCATCCCAAAGTCCTATTAACTAAAAAGCCAACGCAGAAACGTACATTTTACAAATATTTGCCCAGGAACTTAGACTGTTAAATTCTGTCAATATCGCCATCACCCCTGAAATTATTGCTCACCTATATCCACAGTGACCCCAAATTGTCAGAGAGAAAGCCTGCCAGCTGTAAATCCACACGGGGCTACAGCGGGATTGCAATTTATTATAAAGCAGAAATGTTACTGAAGGGAAAATTGGTGCCTATTCCCCAGCCCGCACCTGAAAGGCACACTTTCTAGAAATAAAGGATCTTCCAGAGGATTGTTTAACATTTCTGGTGAGATAGCATTGTTGTATTACGTATATTATGTTTGTTCCGTATTCCTTTTAACCTGCTTCAAATGCCTTTTTGCATTTTGTTTAAAAAATAAAAGGGACTACTGAAATTCAACAGCACCTTGAACTAATTGAAATCTGTATCGATGTTGCAGACCTCGTATGTGAAAGTGTATTACAGAATAGACGAGATAGGGAAATTCCCTTCTTCCCGAAAATGATCTAGCGAGGAATAATTTTCTTTTTCCTACCAACACGTCTCTGATTCCAAACGAGTGCAGAAATACTTCTGATATAATTCAAAAGAGGAAATTAAGGACAAAGAGCAAACTAAATTTAAAAGCACGTTTTAATAATTTGGAAGGGAAATATGAAATAGGTGCATTTCTGGGGGGATCTTTATACGACGTGGAAAGAGCTTATTTTAAATGTGTGTCTGTACATTCCTTTAGAGGATGGAGTGCACACTGTACTCAGAGCCATTGGATTTTTGATCTTTTGGTCTAATAATTTTCAACAGATAATTATTGTAATATAAAGTGTTCATAAACAAATTCAAAGAGCACCTGAAATCCATTCATAAATGTAAAATCCATGTTAATATCTAAAATGCCACTGATTATGAAGAAGTATTTGTAAAAGATTCAATTGTAAAAAAATAGGTGAAACGTATTTACTCAATATATATTTCCAAAATAAATGTGTATACCTAAAATGATGCTAACCTGCGTACAAAACGGCGAGCACTTTTCCCTTTCTGCTTGTTTCTGGTGCCAGTGTTAATAACAAAGACAAGGAAGCATGTTTCACTCTTTATCCATAAATTCCTTTAAAATCATCTCTTCTCAGAGACATCCTTAGAAATTAATCAGCATTTCCAGCAAATAATTATTTTAAAACTGAGCAGATATGTCATTTTCCTCTTTTTCAGTAGGTAGTTTTAAGTGCTGACTGATATGAGAGCCTTCAGTAAAAAGACTGAAATGAAAAAAGAAGAGCTAAAATGTTACAAGACAGCAAATATGTATTTTTACGCACATGCTAACCATTTGGATTTTCTTTTAATTGGAAGTGTTCATAAATTATAAAATCCCACTGGAGCCAGTGAATAACAAAGTTAACTACCGACAGGTAAAATGCTGTTTTCTGGGTGAGATCCTCTTCAGCCACACAGATGCTTTACATTCCCACTCCACATCTCTTTTGATAAAATAACATTACCCAAAATTTTACTTGGGGAGCATTGTAAAAATAATGTATACCTGTGCTTGCGTGTGTGCATTCGTAAACACACAGAGGCAATCATCTGCCCCCTCTTCACACAAAACTGTTTATCTATGGCTGTCTATTTAGATGCATACAGAGGTGTGCTCAGTTTTTGGCTCTGGCACAGTAATTAAGGTAGCAAGATTCAGACGTGGTTTAATGCTGAACTTTCAAAGTTTAACATTAGAGTTCCTGGTTCATCTACAACAGGATGGATACTGTGTTTATAGAGTTCATTCTTGACCTTACCTGAGTAAGTACTTTAACTTAAAGTATGAGATGCACCTAGAGGGGTAATACATTGAGTTTAATAGGAAGACAGTTAATAACCTTTTTTCATCCTCATGCACTATCAATCATGGCTGTCACCAGTCTGCTGAATCAAAGCAAAAGTGTTCTTCACAGATGACTGATTAGAAACGCAAAATCACAAGATCCATCTTCATGGTCACTTTTATTATAGTCATTTTTAAACTGACAGCAACCTGCTCAGTTTCAGCAGACTGGGCATCACAAATAGTGTCACTCAGTGCAGCTAAGCATGAGAAGATGTTGGCTGGATTATACTTAAAAATAATTAGGCCCAAAGCCTTTTGTGGAAGCAAGAAAAAGGATTTTCTTGGTTCCAGCCCCATCTTTTCAACACCAGCAGTAGCCTGTGTTATTTTCTTTTTTTTTTTTTTTTGTACAGTGGGTTAATATAAAAAAATATTTTCATCCCTTTGCTTTTTGAGAATTAATCAATTTCAGATAGTCCTTGAATACAATACCTTTGAAACCTTGAAAACAATACCTTTGCTGCTAATGCAAGCAGTTAGTTTTGATAGAACCACTCTTAAGTGTAGGATTAACATTACGTACTGCTATCTGTATCATGGTGAGTGGTTGGTTTCCAAGCTCCTGAGCAATATTGCAAAAGCTAATTGTCTTGTTAACTAGATTTGTTTCAATAATGCTGTCCCCATTCAGATAAGCTAGTGAACAATTCAACAGTTTAAGGTAATTTATAAACTAAATAGGCTCCATAAAATTTTAAATCAAAATGGTATAGGGGAGAGGGAGAGAGAAAGAGAGACAGCGTGAGGGAACACAGACACTGCAAGTTGTGCTCTGCTGTAGTGTTACCGAAATGCACTGGAATCTGATTTAATATTCAGTAATATTGAAAGATGAAAGGAATTTTTATTTTTTATTTTAATTTTTATTTTTAGAATTAGGTTAGATACTGAGTTTGCATCATGGACTAACTTGCATATGCTAAGTTAAATTGTGTAAATCACTACCAACTCCAAAGAGTGTTTTTTGTGTGTGTGTGTTTGTGTGAAAATGGAAGGATTGGTTTCTTAATGTTTATAAAAGCCATGCACTATGCTTAATGCTTCTTAACATAGGTGAGAAAACAATAGATTCTGGGTTGGAATTTTGGTTTAAGGACTAATGGATTGATAAGACAGCCATGACTAATTGCTGAATTAGGAGGAAGCTAAGTAACCCCCTTCAAAACTCTTCAAGATTTTTTCCTTTATTTAAATTAAATTCCAAATCACATTTTGAACACAAAACAACATATTACAGAAGCTGAGCATCATTTTAGAATTACTTTTAGGATTCTAGTGAAATGGTGCACCAGGGCTGCCATTTAACTGGAAACCCCAAAGAGTTTACAAACACCCAGATGTTGCTACTAAGCCAGATGTGTCAGACGATGATTTCTTTAATACAGCTCAAAGGACTTTAAGTCCCATAAAGAGCTAAAACTTTCCTTTAATTCACCCTTGCTAAGTATGAGCAGCTTCAGTGGGTCACAGTGTTGGACCTCTCTAGCAGAACAGCTTGTGTTCCTTCCCACCCTCGCCTCTCAAAAAGGGCAGGGCTTTTGTCAAGCTGGGCCTTCCAAAAGACAGTGCTGTTCCTTCCCACCTTCAGACCTCATTCCTGCTTTTCTCACGAGGCCGCACACACACAGCAGATAGAATCATGCACTACAGCTCTCGCTGACACCTCTCTACCCACCATGTTACATGTGTTTTTAAAACTACACAACATGAATAAGCGTACCACTGCTGGTACCCATCTATTTATGTTGACATATTTATCCTGAGTCGATCGTGCCAGGAGAATATCTGTAATTAAACTATCTTTAATAGTTTTATGATATTTCCACACTCTGCATAAACAGCCATAAGACTGAAGAAGGAAAGCAGGAAGTTTTATGTCCAGCTGAGATTCACATGCTCTGTAAACAGTTTGATGCTTTTTTTCCCCCAGTTAATGTTTATCTGAAGGATATAATTAGCATTTGATGATATGGTCTCACGTAGAGACTCCATGTTTGTTAAAGTGGTTTTAACATGCATTCTATTTTCTGATGAAAAATTGATACACTAATGCTGACTGACATCTGTCTAAAAATCAAAGGGGCTGAGTATGTCTGAATTTAAATTTATGGGCTTTAACCAAAAGATAATCAGAGAAACTAACAACAGCTACTGATATATAACACATTCATATTTTAATAATGATGCTTTTGAGAGAAAGACAATGTTATTTAATTATTTTTTTTTCTCCTGGTAGGTACTTTTATTAGTATGCTCTCAACATAAATAACTAAGGAAAGTTGACTGTAAATTATCCATGTGCACTTTTTTTTTTGTGTGTGTAGTATGTGTCTATTTTAAAGAGACCCTGAGATTTGAAAATAGAAATAACAGAATAAACAACAAAGTAATACATTTATTCAGGCTACAAATACTCCCAAGTTTCAACTAGAAAGTTGTCCATTCTCTTCAATATTAAATATTACTAATCTACTTCCTAGGGTTTGTTCAGGTCGCATGACCATTTTAAGACAGTATGGAAAAGGTGATTGATACAGCTGAGCTTCAGCATATAGTAAATCCACATGTCTCCAATAAGTATTGTAAAAAAGATGATCAGTGGTAAGAGATTTGTTTTTAATTTTCCCGCTGTCACGGTGAAAGCAGATATGGACAATACATTTTAAAAAATATTTTTAATTCTTTAAGGAAACAACTATGGAAGCCTAATTCTGTAAAATTTGGGAAAGTGTATATTGTTATATACCTATATATATATACATACCTTCCTAAAAATGCTGTATTTACTGTATTGGCTCATTATGTGCTTATTTACTATTGTCACTAAGTTACTTATCTGCAATTTCTATTACACATTAGTATAAAATACAGAGTTTAAAATTCCAGGAGTTTTATAAGAAAACTTAACAAGATTTCCAACTATACTTTTAACTAGTAATCCTTATCGTGAAATTGCTTCATGAGTGAAGCAAGTACTAACATAATTTTTCAAATTCGTGCTTTTTTAAAGGAGATGTTACAGTAAAACTGATACTGTGTATTTAAAAATGTAAATGTATTTACATTTAAACTGTAAATGTATTCAAAAATTTTATAATATTTTCCAAGATATAAAATAATTTACATAATAAATAGGTGAAAGAATCTGCATTTACTTTAGTAATTTCTAATATAACTGGAAGGGAATGGTACTTATTGCGTAGAAACACACACAGAAAACAGAAGCTGAAGTACAACTTTGTTTGTTTGTTTAAATAAGTAGATAGATCTAGCCAAGTAATTAGACCATAAAGTGCATGGAAGAATTCTCTTTCCAATGTCACTTATACTAGACATATCTACACCCATGGAAAAAAGACCTTAAAATCCTCCAGCAGCAAACACAAAGCAGCAGACAGAAACAGTAGGAATTCCCATTCCACACCTGCCTTTTTGCTGCTGGAATATGCAGAGTTTTTTGTCCTCTCTTCATTTTTTTTCTCTTTGGTTTCTGCAGTGTTCCTTGCAGGAGCTCAGAGAAGGGAAAAGTCTTTTCTGTGAGCAGCAGGTTGCAATAAATGTGTATATGTGTGAGAGAGAGTGTGTGTACGTGCATACGAAGAAGTATTAGGAGGGTGAGAATGGCCATCTTTCAGCATCCCTTTCCTACCTGGGACTCAGCACCTCAGTTACTGCTCACGGAGCTTTAAAGGAAAAGAGCAGGGAGCAGAGACCATGAAAATTGCTTTTATTTTCTATTCAAATTATCAACATTTAGAATAAAGCATATTTTGCCAGACACTGGTATTCTCAGGGGCTAGCTACGTACAAATTTTTACGTTCTCTTCCAAAGAATATAGATGAGTAAGTCCAGACAACTGCTTACTGAATTCTGCATTTTTACTTTCTCACTTTCTAAAATATCACTCACATATTGTAAAGTAAGATCTGTTTTATTATCTCTCTCTCTTTTTTTTTTTTTCCCGATCTTTATTATCCCAGTCTTCTTTTTTGCCTCCTGGAAAATGTAATAGCCATGAATTCTTACAGGACATCCATGCATTTTTCTTTATAATAACAGGACATTACAGGAAAGGTGCAAACATTTCCTTGTGAAACAGAGCAAAACCAAATATCTTCCTCAAAAAATTAAGAGTAATACATATTTTTGTCCAGCTGTCTAAGGATGCACGTAGAAGTTGTAGTATAAGTGTTATGTGCTAAAACACAATAAAACATGAGTGTGATATAGTTAGAAAACATCAAGAGAGATATCGTGTTTATCAAGTAACAGGTTCAGGGATAAGCACACAACCTTTGTTTTCCTTCTACCTCACTTTTAGATGCACACTAAGGGATAGTCTCGATCACAGTCTGGTGGGCTAAAAGGAAAGTGTTATCTTCATATAAATGTCCAACGAGGACTTTAGAGCACTGCTGTGGAATGCAAAAGGGGTAAAAAGCATTCCCAAAATTTCCTTGTCCCGATGATAAAAGAATACTTTCGGTGCTACAGTAGGGTTTGATTTTTTTTAATATTTGATCTTTCTTTGTAGTTTTTACTCGAACTTGACTGTATTTAGGACCTGTTTTCATCTTTGTAAAGCACTAGGTTTTCCTTCTTTGTAAGCTACTCTCCCATAGTGCATCTTAGTTTAATTCATTCTTAGCATAAGAAACACCCAGGTTCAATCTGGAGACCTCCTTCCAACATAATTTAGCAAGACCTTTTTTTAGTAAAGGTTTTCTGGTTTTCATTTTCACTTCATATTCTCAAATAAAAGATCCTTTGTTGTCTACCATTTGATTGGCCTTAATGAAAAACACTCCATTTTAACTTAACAGTATTTCCCTTTGAATTTATTATATTTAAGGACACTGTCAAAAATCAAGCATTTAATCTCAGGTTTTTATACTTAAAATTATATTACTATCATATGGTTCAATGAGGTGATGTAAAAGTATATTGAATTGATTTCAAAAAGAAAAGTGAAAAACTAGCTTCATTTTAATATGAAACTAAATACTATGGCTAATGTGCAGATTGGGTATGGTAGTTGACTTTAAAGACTAACATGTGACAGGGTGCCAACAGCTGAATTGTGCAGTATTGACTAAATGAGGTTCACTGATTTGTATTGAGGCTAATATCTTCTTTAAACAATTCCGTGTAAATTGTGCGTATAAAGTCATTGGAAGCTATTTCTCAGGACAGCCTCGCTAGCTAGCTACCTGCTGGAGTGAGGAAGATAATCAATAGAAAGAAATAGAGCTGAGCATGAGACTAGGAAGCTTCAGAGCAGTTAGTGCTGATAAAAGTAGATGATGTCAATATTTGGGAATAACACAACTCTAGGATAACAGACAAAAGAGAAGTGCATATGTTGTAGAGTGTTCAAACAGGGGCAGAATTAATGCATAAGTGGCAGATGTTGCCCCAGGCTGCAAAAGACATTATTTATTCCAGGTATTGTTAAATTCCTAGTGAAACACCGCTGCTCAATATAGTGTATTAAAATTATATCTAGCAATGAGGAGTCAGGGTATTTTTTACATGGGTAGAAATTCTCAGCTATAAAGAAGCTGATGCACTCTATTGATACAGAACATTTTCCACATTATCTCCTTGACCTCAGAAGAAAGAGCCTCTGTCAAAAATGAACACTGCAAAAGCAGTGTTCAGCGCTCTTTAATTAAATGATTATTTAGAACCAATATTTTAGGTAGCAACACAACCAAAGTGAAGGAGCATAATTTGGCAGAAATAATTTTTTTCCCTGTAAGGATGTAGACATCCTTGAGTGCGCTCTCTATGCCCCCCTTCTTGTGTTTAAAGATTACTGAAACAAAAAATTCCCAGTGCTCATTCAGGATTATAATAGGATGAATGCTTTTAGCTGTAGTGTCCTTATTGGTAGTGAAGTATTGGTATATTTTTGCTAATTTAATAGTAGAAATCAGTTTTCCTCTTGCTGTCAGGCGATGAATTTTTGTTCTTCTATGCTGATCTTTCTGTTGATGTATTATGACATAGTCTGTCAACAAGAACAGATATGTGAAAGGGAGATTGGGTGACTGAGACATGCAACCTGAATATGGCTTCTCTTGAATTTTAAGCATATTATCGTGTTTGGGTACAGTCAGTATAAAATGAGGGTATTTTTTTTTTTTTCCTTTTCTCTATTTTGATGTAGTTTAAGCTAAAGCAAAAGAGGTCGACTTTGACAAGGTCCTAAAAGCAGAGTGGATGTGGTAACTCCAAAACATATGCATGAAAACTGAAAAAGCGTTCACATCTAAGTTAATAGCCCTTTAAAACTAGTGTTTGTGAAACACCAAAGTTTTTGCAGAAGAACTAATTCAGGCTTATCTGCTTATTAAATATTGCCATCGTTTTTTTAAAGAATTAAATAATTCCACAAGGTTTACATGGTTTTGTTGTCACAGATGTTTTTATTGTTTGGTGTTAGATATCTGGATTACATCAAGTAGGTGATTACTATGTCAGCTAAAAAGGTCAAGTTCCATACTTCTTATTTCAAACCATCATAAAGAAATCTTTCTAAAATGACTCATGCATCTGTACTATAGATCTCTCCATACTCACTTTAAAAAAGCTTCTATCCGATGTATGTCTTAACATGTAAAAAATCCATGTTTTGGTAATTAATACACTGATAATATTCAGATGAAAGAGAAATACATATGAACTCAAGTAGTCAATCTTTCCCCAGCAAATTTCTCATTAAAATAGTGATATTAATCAGTAAGTATACAATTTCTAGCACTGAAAGTTACTGTCATTAGAATGATGTGCTATAGAAGCGTTCATATACTGCTCTTTTCAGGTTGCTGTTATTTAGTTGTGATATGTACTGTCATGCCCTCTAAAAATTATAGGAATATATAAGATTCTCACTTTAATACTTGACTCCAAAGAAAGCTTCATTGCAAATAAAGCATGCATTTTGATTTGGGACACAGTGAAAAAATCTTTAAAGATATATACATCAACTAATTTGTTAATCTTGTGCCACTTTCAGAATTTGTCACACATATAGACCAGGAAATTGGCTTCATCTCATTCTACCTCTGTGTTGAATTAAAAACCGCTACTGCAAAGAAGAGCATGATGTGGGGAAAGAATAAATTTAGTTCTTTCTTTAGTAATGCACATATATTTCCATACATTTCACATCCTAAGGGAGCCTGTGAACGCATTCAATAAATACAAAACTGTAAATCCAGGAAAAAGGAATTTTTATATTATAAATTTCACATAGGACTTTAGTCTTAAAAGATCTAAAATTATAAATGTCACTATGCTTTTATTCTTTGGTCAAATACAGGATATGGAAAAAAACGAAGGCACTGGTATTGATCATTAGTATTTCTGAGAATATTAGATGTTTTAGAACAAAAACGAATTCAACAACAACACTTGAAGATTAACAAAATATGAGGTATGTTCTGCCAAGCTAATTCTACCTTACATATCCTAAAATCAAAATCATATATGTAAGCATTTATATGGAACGATTGACTAGCTTCACCTTATATATTAAGGTCAGCAAAAAGAGGAGTTTATGGATAAAGGGCAATAATAAAGAGGTAGCCTTTAAACATGATTAGTTGGTGTCTATTAAAGATGTGTTAAAATGAAATATATACTGCAGATGAAGGAAATTACTAACTCCTACTGGGATGATAGACTTGCTATATGTGTATTTCACTATACCTTTAAAATATTTGCGAATTTGACTGCATTCTGAAGAGACAGAGCAATGTGGGAGATTTATGAGGGTCTGACGGAAACAGGGCTAGGAAAGATTATGGCATACTTGTTTAGAAAAACTGAGAACTGAAGGTTCCTGATTTACACTGACATATATCTAGATGAAACTATAGTTTGCAAATTGCCTAGAGGAGCTATCTTTTATTAAGTGTTTGATGGGTTCAAAAATGTACATATCTATTCTAAAACATTCTAAAAATACTGATACTATGTTTGCAAAGCAATGGTAATGTTTTAAGATTTTCTTAAATATTTTTATTTTTACAGTCACTTTACCAGTGTTGTTCTGACTACTTGTGCCTATTGACAGAACCCCATGGCCAGGGAAGTTGTGTGGTATTATTTGGTATTCCAGGGAATTTCAGCGGTGTGCTGAAATAGTGGCTGCACTACAGCACTGGGAGAAGTCAAACTGCAGCCTAGCACTTTTTATCTTTTCAACACACTGCTTACATTTTGGATACAGTCTATGTCTTCACAAATAGAGAAGGGAAGGGGGATGTTGTAATTGATGACTTTCAATATGAATGCCTTTCCAAAGGCTATCAAATTTAATGCCATGCAGCAATGTCATTACATAAATTTATTTTGAAATTAGACAAAGAGCAACAGATAAGGAGTGCAGTTTTACCAAATGCTCTAAGATTCCTTTCACAGAAAGCCTGAAACACTGGTAGGATTCATGCTCAGGTCAACTTCTGCTTGTTTCATTGCCACTGACCCAAGGTGGATGACTTGTCAAAGGTGGATGGCAGGCTTGCTTTGCACCATTATTTTCAGTACATTAACTTCCTCTTTCTTTAGGAGCTGTTACATTTTAATCTTATTTTAAATCATTATTATCATACTGGAAATCTGTATTAGTCAGTGCAATTCTTCTTTCATAACTCACATTTTATTAATGCAATTAAAATTGGTATTTACTAATGCTTCAGGAACAAAATTATAAATTTAAGATCAATTTAACAGTGGATGATGTTAGGCTTTCTAGTTCTGTCAGCATATTTGCAACCCAGGTGAATGCATTATAGAAATATTTGGCAATATTTTACATAATAATCTACCTGTTAGGTGGGAAGATTTGTCAAGCCCATAGGTACATTGTCTACCAATTATATATAAATAATGTTTTTATTTATTTACTTTTTTTTTCACACACAGATGTTGAAACAGGATTAAAAGATCAGCACTTTTACAGATTTCACTGGCCTCTAATAATACTCATAACATAATAAACAGTATTTGTTTGCTATTGAAGATTTTGGTTGGCAACACAGGAAACCACATTTATGATCAGACAACTATTTACACTTTACTTAAGGATATACGTTCAGTGCACTGACAACTTTACAAAAGTATTTCTGTGTTACAGTATAACACAAAGACTTCTACATTTGTGATTAGCAACATGCACCAAAGAATTTTTCAGTAGCTAGCATACTTTTCTTAAATCATTAGCTCATCAGATCAGGGCAAAGATGCCTGGATCTTTCTGAATGTTTGCATAGTGCCTAGCATAACATAATGTGTACTAGAATATAAGGAAATAATTGGCACTTGTTAGTTATAAGCAGCACTTGTTAGCATAGGCTTTCTAGCATGCCAGCAAGCAATTAACCTCAGAATCAGTCAATCACCTTTTCCTGGTTAACTCACATTACACTTTGAGGAGAGCTGCCATCTTCTTGTGGAAAAATACATGTAACATTGCCCCCAACCATGATGTGAGTTCTAGACCACTGTAACTTTATTCTATTCGAAGAGTTAGAGCTTTCTAAATAGGAGTGCAATCAAGAAAACTATTTTTCTTCCATGACTGTAAATTAGGAGTAAGTGCACTTAATTCATTGAGATTGCATCTTTGTAAAACTGTGGCACTGAAATCAGAATCAATGTTTTCTTTTGGTACCTAAGAGGTGAAAGTGTAGTACTGTATGTAAGTCAATCAAAGTAATGACGTTGCTTAGCAATGTAAATGCAAAAGAGTAGATCGTTGATGCCAAGAAATTTGCACCCATGTATTGCACATGTCAATGAAACGGAGGCTACATTGCAACTGCAGTGCAGTGTGGAATCAATGCCCTAATTAGTGACTTCATCTCTATTAGATATGTCTGACTTCAGAAAATATGGTGAGGTTATTTATCAGCTCATCATTACTAAGGGAAGCAAGAGTAGCTTTTTTCATTCTTTTGTTTTTATTTTTATTTTTCTTAGATGTGGCAAATGCCTTCAATTTATTTTTTATATGGATGTAGCTGACCATGAGAGTTCTATGCATGTTTGTTTGTTTGTTTGTTTATTTATCTATCACAGAACAGATAGACCGATAGGGATTTAACATGATAATTTTTGCCTATTTACTTACATATAAGAATGGTTTCCATGGAGGAGAGGCATGGACATCCCAAATTGTGCGATTTAAGGGAGATCATTTAATTCCTATGGGAGGCAGCAACTTCCATAAATGACAACATTTTTTTCTTTTCAAAACTCCACTGAAATGCTGATTTGACACCTGTATGAAGCATTATTTTTAGAAACAGGGACTGGGGCACTTCTTCTCCCTTGACTACCAAAATGACATATAAATATCATTTATTTTACCTTTCCTGTGAATTTTGTGACTTGTGCCTTGGTGTGTGACTGCGATGTGCATTTTTTGTTGACAGATGTGAATAAGGTATAGAGTCCTAAATAAAAATGTACCTGATCCAAATAGGAAGCAATATGCAGGATAACTTAAGGAAAAAAAAAAAAAACAACCATGGTCTCACTGTATTCCTGGTCGTTTCCATGTAGGAATAAACAGATCAACATGGAGTATTTTCATAGGTAAGTGAGTGATGAAAACAAAAAATGATAGACTTGAGGCCTGTAGGACATTTTCCTACTGATCTGAAAGGCTCCTACATATTTAATTCCAAATAAATAAGTCTTTCAGTTGTGAATTAAAGTAATCCCAGATCAGGTAAGAAAGCTATGGAATAGGAAGTTCTTTAGCTTCATAGAAGTTTAGTTAATATTACTTAACGTTCTCCATCTTTCAGGGTCAGAATTCCTCTTGGGAGTGTTTTAAAAATTAAATATTTTGTGATTTATTATTATTATTTGTGTTCTTTCAAATAATCGCTGTAGAAATCCTACTGAGGAATACTCTGATCTCAAATTGCTTTACATTTGATTAAGTTAACTTTTCAAGTTCCCATTGCTGGTTGGACATTACATGAATGCTGTTAGTCATTATTCAAATATAAAAACACTTATTCGTGAAATAGTAATTTTAAAATACAACAGTATGTTTAAGTCAGTCTTTGATAATGAATTTTCTTCTGCTTCTGAGTATGCTTTAGCTAAAGATTGCAATTTTCATCTTGCCTTGATATTCTGTCCACTTTTCTTGGTTCTAGAATCTACATCCTCAGAGCTGCTTGTAAATCAGCATTGTTAGGGAAGAAAATGTACTTAAGGTATAAGAATATGAAGCTTTCTCTCATTCCAGTGCAGAAACACAAGGAGAAGAATCAAGACTCAATAATTTTTTTTAATATTAAGTAAACTTCCTGGTGCAACTGTGGTAGAATAAGAAGATATATGAAACTCATTGGTTTCATCGTACACTGCATACAGTTGTTACATGCCACTACACAGATAAAGTGTTTTAGGCTATATTTCTTAAAATATTTAACAGCTTTAAGAGCTTTTAAATCAAAGAGGTATTGATAAAAAAAATTTTGGTCAGTATTCTGTGTAAGAACATAAAGAAAATCAATGTGAAGTAGAAGGAAGTGTCCTCACTGATGAAGAGAGAGAATGTTTGTTTAGATACAAAACATGTTAACTGGGAGTACTTTTTCTGAAGTCAGCATTATAGACCAGGCTTACAATGATCATTATTTTTATAGACTTATAATGTTAACTCATAGCATGCTGTGAGCTCTGAAAGTTTGTTAATTTTGTTTTTTATTGTTTAGACTAACTGATATGCTTTCTCATATTTTTCACTTGTAGATTTACAGAGATAATAGGATTTTTCTTTCTTTGTTCTGCCTCAATAACAGTTCTATTGTCTTTTTGCCTAGGGAGCTAGAGAGCAGTCTTGGTCATTTAACTCGTATCTTCAGCATGTCCGTGCAGCACAGCACATTTTTGCCTCTTGGTTATTAAAACAGGCCATAAAAATCCATTTTAAATGGTGACTTAAGAAATGCATCCTTGTCAATAAAGAAGAATTTGTAGCCTTCATCATATTTTATGATTAAAATATATGGTTGCATAAAATAAATTGCTATTATTTATTTAGTGTAAGTGCTTTATTCTGATATTTTCATACTTATTCACACATTTTCTTTTCCTAGGTACCTTTTTAATGCTGAAATGGGCATGCTAATTTTGAACTATGCGGTAAGAAGCTCCTTCTAAAATATTCAGTAACTTATTTACTGGAATTTAACAAGCTGTGTACTTCAAAGCTCCTTTCTCCTCTAATTATGTGCGTGAACTCTGCAAATTGTATTGCCAACTTGAGATCTGGCACAGCAGCAGCAGTGCTGAAGCAGCCCCCACCGCTAGGAAAGGTACAAACATGGGCAGGGGACCTGTGATGGGCCAAGAGACCTCGCTTACCAGGATTTGCTCACGGTTATGCTTCTGGCAACTGACATTTCCATTTTACTCAAAGCTTCTACCTTTGTGTCATCAGACAAAGCCCCATGAGTGGTAGCACAGCAAACTAGCCTTCATTCTCAAGTTCGAAGAGGAAAAGTTATTTACATGCCTAAATCGCAGAACAAGCTGTTCAAAGGTCACTCTGTTACCCATTGTTTTAAACCACTATGTTTTCTATAAGCTCTATATGGAAAAGGCACATAGTTGGGGCAGAAACATTTAATTTAATTAATTTAATTTTTCTTCTTTTATTTTTCTTATTGAATGATCTGATTTTTGTATGACCAGAGGAGCGACGAAGATGGGATGTTTCTGTCATTCCTTACCATACATGATTGCTTAAAGGGATCATCAGAGATTGCAAGACAAATCTCCAACCCTCCTTAAGATTTTTATGTTCTGAAGAAAAATGACTTTTAATTGGTTAGGATTTTAGAGTTTATGATATAAGGAAAACCATTGATTCCCGCAATGACTGATCCTTTACTGTTTTTATCAGACTTTCAACTGAGCATTTATACTCTTTTGTTTTTGAATTCAGACAAATGTTTATTGTTTTATTGCTGCACTGTCATTTTCCCCCACTCCATTTTAGACATATTTTCCTGAATGTGAGCTTTAATTTGGTGACAAGAATTCTAATTTCCAGACATGTACTGTTATCAGTAGAAGTACCAAGATGTGTGAATGATGATGTTAAGGGAAAGCACAAATAATGCCTTTATTCATTCACAGATGAAGCACCGAGAATTCAAGTTTATTCAACAGAAATGAATAAATGCAGCTTGAAATATCCTAATTTTCCAAACCACAAGATCAACTCAAACAATAAGGCTAAAATAATAAACCAACAAACAGAAATGTTGGTTGATTTTCTTAAAAAAAAATTTGGAACTTAAAAAAAAAAAACGAGGGAAAACTATAGTTTGACATAGTGATTAGGGTAGATTGGAAGACTTGTCTCAGAGGCTGCATAAGTTGCTATTGCACAGCAAAACTGTGTAGGTCATTTAATCTCTCTTAGTTGTCCTGCTTGTAAGAAATGAGCTGATAACACCCACTTCAGCCTAGTGTTGTGCAATATTCAGATGTTTCACAGCACAATAGAAAAGTGTGTCACAGTGTACTTAAAATTTGCTTGTTAAACTTCATGTTTTTGAGATAAAATGAAATGTGGGATACAAATCTTGAAAGATCTCATAGCTTGAAGTGGTAGTGGCAGCTTTATGCTTTTCTGAGATATATTTTCTTTTTGGTTGTTTGTTTTTTATCTGCTTAATGGGCTAATTTTTTGGTATAATCTCTGGAATATGTATGTCTCCTATGACTGACAGAAAGTATGGCTGTTGCAAATAAAAAGTTTCTTTTAGGAGATCCTGTGATCGGCAGAATTCTGTCACGTTCACAAAAACATACTTAGCATGGCATGTATTTCTCATTTCAGCTAATAAACCTTTAGAGACATCTTTGCCTTTCCAACATCTCAAGCCCGTTTGCTAAATGATATTACTAGAAGACTCCTTACCATTAAAGCAATTCGGACTGAGTCAAACAATATGTAAATGACATAGCTTTTCCCCATAAATAAGCAAATTGACATTTCCCAGTTTCAACAGCTTGTGGGCTGGTTTGGCCTGGTTCCATGACTAATGGGGTGGGGGACCCATGGACCCACGCCCTGGGAAAGGGGGAGTGGGAAAAGGGAAAGGGTAGAGAAATGGGCCTAAAAACAAAATAGCGGCAATGATCTGAGGAGGAAAACTAATTTACTGAATAAGATACCAATGCAAAATAACACAACATAGCACAATATAATTGGAATTGAAGCTAATAAGATAAAATGAGAGA
The DNA here is from genome assembly GCA_023055505.1 of Callipepla californica brunnescens. NCBI lineage: Eukaryota > Metazoa > Chordata > Aves > Galliformes > Odontophoridae > Callipepla > Callipepla californica. The sequence goes on from JALIRH010000002.1 coordinate 27,752,882, forward strand.
TAGAGTGTCCAAAACCAAAGGCCTTACTATAAAGCTGAAGGCAAGGTGGCAGGAAGGGTGCACTGAGGAGAAAAGCAGCAAAAAATGAGAGGCTGTCTTGGGACTTGTGAGCAGTTTTATCTTTACCTTTCAGTGGAAAACAGGATTGCGGAGTTTTTCTGGTGTATGTAGTTTTTCTCTTCTGAGAATCAGGTTCCCAGAAATTCGTCAGTCCATGGAACTGGAGTATTAACTCTTTGACTCCCAGTGCCTTACATGATGTTATGATGTGGAGTACTGATAACAAAAATCATAAATCCATTACACCCAGTGCAGCAACATGCTTCTTATTGGTACTGCTAATACCATAGTCTTGAAAAAGTTATCTAGAAAAGACAAACTGAGAAAAATTGGATGCAATATATTTCTAAGTGATGTATATTTCTAAGTGGATGTAATGTATTTCCACATAAATGTCTTCAGATCAGGATTGTGCTTCTGAAGTGATTCCTGATAGTCTACCCTTACAGTGCTATGTTTAACACTGTGTTAGTGCCGTCTCATGGGCAGGAATTAGCTTTGTTTTTGAGAGAGCTAAGCTGAGGTGTATTGTCTGGGTACTCATGCCAGTACTCCATACTCAAACAGATACCAGGTTCATGGAACCATATGAAGTGATCCTGAGGTGAGGGCAGTAGGGCTACACTAATTCTAAAGAGGCTGGACATCTTCCGATCGTTACACTATTTGTTGTTCATAAACATAACGTTAGTGAGGCTACAGAATCCTGCATCAGTTGTTAACCACCAACTCTACTGAGTTAAAAGAGGATTTTGCAAGGAAGGAAAGTGCATAGAGATCCCTGTGTTGATGGTTGTGGTTTGCTGTTCATTTCCCAGATCTGTAAGAAATGGTCACGGACTCTTTCTGAGAGTGGCTTGAGAGGTAGATACTGCCAAGGTAGAATGATTTAGAAAGAAACATTACTTTCCCCTGGGTTTGTACTTGAACAACAGGGACAGAGAAGAATATTTTGCACTTTATTTACAGCTTAACCTAAATTTTTCTTCTGCAACATGGACATATTAGCCACTCACATTGTAATTATCTGGGACTACCGGTAAAATAGTTTATTTGCTGTAGATTTTCTAAGATTTTATAAATAGAGAAAGAGCATTTCTTGAAAGAACAAGACAAGGCTTGGATTGCTGTGTATCTCCTTTCAATCATTTTGATGACTGAACATGTTTTGTACTACATGAAAGGATATCAGCGGGGAATTAGTGAAAGTTGTACAAAACCTATATAAAACTAAAAGTTATCTCTACAGAAAATATGGAAGTACTATTGATGTCTACTCTCAAAATAGGCCCATAGTAGTGTGGCTGAGATTTTTTCTCTTGAGTATTCTAAGCCATGCCCTAGGCTTGCCTATAGCTTTAGGTTCTTGCAGTGAAGCTGTGAAAGGTTTTCTGGCATTGAACAATGGTCAGAGTCTATGACATGATAGATATTAAAAAAAAAACAAAAAACAAAAAACAAAAAACTCATAATCATCTATATTTGAAACTTCCAGCATTTAGGGTAGGAAAGGCAACTAAACAAAGACGGAACCCAATTGGATTATAAAAACATACTAATTAGGAATGCAGAATTTTACTTTCACGATACCAGTGAAGTGACAAAGGTGTCCTTTATTTCCATCTTTGCCAGTGTTAAGAACCAGCTCACAACTGAAGTGGAGGTCATATCACTGACATATGCTTGTCAGATACCATCAAAGGTATTAGGTACTACAGGAAAATGTAAGTATTATATGATACAAAAGGATGTATTAAGATTGTTGGTAAGGTAAAGACTAAAACAGAGGGTAACCCATGAACATAACCTTTCATGTATTATCTGCCTTTATTTAAATCCAGAATGGTTTATATTTTTAAGGGGCATCTTTTGGACTCATGCTTTAATTGTGAAAATGGTTAATTTGTGTATAGTCTAACCATGTTACTATTTCAAGTTACTTTAATTGCAGTACTTACATAAGTTCAGGAAGCAGAATTTCATTCCATCTGGTGATTACTTATTTACTTACATTAATCATACAGTTAGAAAACATGAAATTAAAAAAAAAATAAGGAACTACTGAAAACTTGATTGAACATACTAGAGAAATTAATGTGACTAAGTGTGCCCATATGGAACTTAAAAATTTCAGCACACTTCAAGAAATAATGTAGGAAACAAACATGGAACTACAAATACTGATTTCCCCAAGAAACTCAATTTTCTTACTACTTGAATTAGCTAATATATCAAAAGTAGACAAATGTAAAAAATAGCTTTTGAAGCTATTTATATTTTATTATTTTTTCAATTCATGTATATACTTACTGAGATTGAAACAGTTTGCTTTCACTCTGCTATGAATCTCTGAGACATGTTAAATACTTATGGGGACCTATGATGTTAACTTAGGGATAAAAAAAGTGATCCCACTTCGTCATATTAGGTCCTTCAGAAAACTATTTTCAGGCTTGAACAGGTGCATGACTGACCTGAGGAAGAGGTACGTTAAACATTTTAGAAGTCGGTCACTTTCCAGGTCATTAGTCCTTCTGACGTCTCTAAAATGCCCTAGAGGAACCTACAGATCATTACTCTCTAACAGATAACTTTTAGAATTCTATTCTCCATCCACAACAAATCTACAGATGGACCTCTGTGCAGTGTAATAAGACCATCCTTGTCTGCTGTCCCAGCCATAGAAGACATTTTGTATTTTTAATAACTTTGCTGGGCACTAATATATCAAAATCTGTGGTGATTTATACTGGCAGAAAGTATCATATTACATCACAAACAGTGGTCTTGCTTTATTGTTATGGACGTTCAGACTACACAAACATCATGCTGCAGTGCTGTGCTTTTAGAACTGCAATGGTGTACGAGTGGGCACATGTGCACAGCAGATCACTAGTTATTGCAGCAGAGGCAGTCTCTGCTTCTGCTATACATTTTCACAACAGATAGGCTCTTTTTTTTTAATGTGTGTGTGTGTGGGGGTGGGGTTGTCATATGGTATAACACTTTTACTAGTTGACTCCTCCTACTTTTCTTCAAACCACATCCTGATTTTTGGCCTCAGAAACCAAACACATGCACAGCTTGCAGAACAACACATGATATTGTTTCTGTATAACATCATACCAGCTGGGATATAAATTCTTACAGACAATTTTATGCGAATGAAAAATACCTACATTAAGACATTTTCCATAGCTATGCAATACATACCACAGTAGAGCATATGGTCTAGAGTCAGAGATCCTCACTTATAACTATAACAAAAGCCCCAAGTCAGGCCTCAGATCTTCAGACAGTGTAAGCTTAGTGTAAGTTTTAACAGATTAATTTCTTTCTATATTTTTTCATACTTTCTCTATTGTGTTTTGGATTTCTGGAATCTAACATCAGCTGTTTTGGTGCAATGTTGAAGACCCTTAAACTTTTTGATTTATCCATTGTGGAACCCTGTAAAGCTATTATTTAACTAAAAAGCAACAAATACTTGGTGAAACTCTAACTTGTATCATGATTTGAAGATATACCATTAGCAAAAGCTCATCATTTGTGGGAAATTTACTTCAATACTTATTTTCATTATTAGAAAACTGTTCTATATTTGATTTATCAGTCTTCAGCTTTCAAAGCTTTCTCCAGATTTTTTGTGGGTGGAGTGGTTGTTGTTTTATTCTCCTTTCATGATAGATAAGATTTGGATATAAATATTTCTCACATTATCTATAAACTGTAATCAAGTCACTCCCAATCCTTTTTTTTTTTTTTGATAATCAGTTAATCACAGTAAACAATTTTCTCCTGCTCTCAAGTTATGCAACTTTTTATTTCCTTCTACCATTCCTGTTAAAGTATGGACAGCAGAACTATGGGAAATATTCCAACACTTGCATCAGGATTCAAAGATTACATTAGCTCTGTCCATGCAGTTACACAGTAGGAACTCATGTTGAATTGCTAGTCCACCTTGTCTCATAAATCCTTGCAGAGTTGATGCATTTTGAGTCCATGTACCCCATTTTTGGGGTGGTGAAATTCTTTTGTATTGATGCATAAGCTTGTACTCATCTCTTCTAAAATGATCTTTTTTAGTATTATTTACTTCTTTTTTAATGGGTCTAGCTTGTCAAGGGATCTCTTCTTCCCTGAGATCATTGTTATGTACTACTCACCTGCCTCTCCTCTCATCCTTAACATGGTAATTTCTATATGCACTTCCAGATCACTGCTGGGAATAATGAGCAGCAGTGGGCCTAGTGCTGATCCCTGACGAATACCATTAAAAAGTAGGCAATAATAATTTCCATTTTAAGATATATTTTGATCATCCACTGACGGACTCTTAATGAATTGAAATTATGAAAATTAATGCAATGTAATAGATTATTTTTCTTAATAAAAATATTATAAAACAAACTTTTATTGTGTTTTTATCAACTAAACCATTGGAAGACACATATCCCAAAGATGAATAGAAAAATTAGTTGATCGTGTAGAAAAAGAAAACTCTGAGAATTAATATTCTTCATTTTGTTCTGCTCAGGTAACTTCATTTCACCTTTGCAAAATAGTTCATACAGTAACAGTACTGTTCATCTTTCAGAAGATGAGATGGAGAGATTATGGTTTTTCTGACATATATCCTTGTAAAATATATAGAGGTTTTTTAATTTGTTGACATTTTCTTTAAGAAGCCTACAGAACTGGGCCTAGGCCCTGGTGTATGCACTGTCTTCAGTTATTTTTTACATTTTTCACTAACACTATTTTTCAGACAGGTAGTGTATGCTCCATAATTTTCCACAAAACATTTCATTGATAAAATTAGAATATGAATCTTAACTAATTCTTAATCTGTGCTTTGGCAGACACACCTTTTGTTCATTTCTGTCTGTAAGAGGTATCATTGTACCTGTTATGTTGACAGCTAAATGTACATCTGCAGTCCACTCAGTGCTTTATGAACATCATAGCTCCTCTCCTACCTCTACTGCAGTATTTGGGGGAGTTTAGTAGTGTGTCTGAATGGGGCCTGAGTTTTCAAAAGAAAAGGGAAATAAGCTGATGACCTTTGAGGAGTCTCATTTAAAATTCTCCCCTTTTTTTTGGGACTCCTCTCACGTCCAAAATAAAGTTCTGGTGAAGTTTGTGAAAAATAAGTTTCCAATAAGTTTATTCTTGAAAAATGATAATCTAAATCTTTTGAATTTATTGGACATTTCTGTCTTTGTGTAGGCTGAATAACACAGCTAATAGCACGGTAATAATTACATGTCATTCTCTTTATCCTCTTTGTGCACTGCCAATCGGCAAAGGTGTCTCATTTCACACATCATTTGCTATGTCCTATGGTAATACCACATATTTTGGGGAATAGCTCTTGAATGTAGTCATTAATCTCCATTTTGGGATGTATAGTTCCAGATTCTGGACCCAATTCTGTAATTATTCTGTGTGCTAAAGTTGATGAGCTAGTTAAGACTCTGTTAAATTCCCAAGAGAAAGAGTACAGGTAACTTAAAACCACAGAACTGTAGGTTTTCCCTCTCCTACAACTGAAATGCTCTGACCACAGCCCAAGCAGAGAAGCAGGTTACCCTATTTGTCTGCAGTTAAAGACATGTAGGGTAAGGGTAATAAGTGGGAATTTGGGATCTAGGGATTATTCTGGACAATCTTCCCACTTGGTGGAGTGAAAGCAAGTTATTCTGACTGTCTTACTCTGGTGAAGGCAGCTAGAACAAAGGTGGACTGCTAGCTCCTACTGAGGCAAAGCAGCCACAAGTCAACAGGAATCCAGATCCAACTTCAACACAGACAGCTTGTGAAATTGAAAAACAGGAACAAGACAAAAAGTACTATACGTGTCTGTGAAATCTTATCAACTCTGGCAGAGATATTTATTGCTCACTGATGACTGAGAATCTTGTCTTGCCCAGAGACTAGTTGTGAGTTAGTAATGGAGTAAAAATGTGGGCTGAACAGAGAATGACAAGTCTATTGCTGATTGCTCTGATGTCACGCTTTGGGAACAGCAGCCAGAAATGTGCAACTCATTCTGCCTGTAGAATCAAAGGCACCTAATTACAATCTCATTTTGTTAAAATACAGCACTAATGACTTGCTTGTGCAGTAGCTGGATACCATATCAACTGCCGTATAAGCTAATTTTTTCCATTTTAACAATCCTAGTTACAGTATCTGACAGCCTGTGCATAAACATTTACCAGTTGTTGCTGTACGTCATTGGAGAGGAGAGATGCAGCAGTTACCACCAGGCAGTAAAAGCGAGAGGAGTCACTAGAAGATAAGCTTTGTACTAAGATGTCCTACCTCACTTTTGAACTGCTTTGACTCATTCATAAATACTGGTCTTTTAAAAATCAAACCACACTTCCTCAGGTCAGATTATTCTGTGGTGCATCAACAGAGGTTAAGACCTGTTCTCTTTTGTCCTCCTCTCAGTTAATTTTTATTATGTCTCCGTCTCTTGTTTTATTTTTTATTTTCATTGGTACTGTTTGTACCTTTGAATTCCTCTCCTGCCTTGGGCTGCTTCCACATTTGGTACAAGTTACACATCATCTTCTAAAATTTTATTAATAAATACATATACACATTTTCAGAACTCTCATTACTTACAAAATCTTATTTTATGTTAAGTGTTACTTCTATAATCTTTCAAGCATCCTGCTGAAAGCAAATAAATGGTTAAATATCAAGTGTACCATGCTTTATTCCCTGTATATGGCTTTCCTTTAACAAATACCGAATTAAGCATGTGCACAGGGGGCATGAATTGACACTCGGACTATCAGATCATATTCCACGAATTTCTCTTCAGAACATTCTGTATATTTAATCTGTTCATTATAGCAAAGTCTATGCTATTACGCATTTATCTGAAAGGAGTTTTCTGAAATTACTGAAATAAGTTTAGGTTTATAAGCACCTGTGTTTTGGCACACAGCAAGGACAGAGTTTATACTAAGCTACATTTTTCACATGACATTAGATGGCTCCAGCGTTTGATATGTTTGATTTTCCCCTACATGCCCAATGAAATCTATTACGTGTGTAATTCTATTTTTGAGTATGTTCTTTCTTCAAATGTGAGTAGCAATAATTCTTTTATTGTGGCTGGTGCTTTGACAGTACCCATCCTTCTAAATCTATATAACTGGCTTTTTCTCCAAGTGCTGAGCACTTGTCCCCCCAGACCCCTGCCAGTTGTTTTCAATAGCTTTTCATGTGAAGGTGTGTTACTATAACCTGTTGTGTCAGAAATCAGATAGCGTCTTTAAAAAAACGTGTGTATGGAGCTATTCACACTCAGAGTCCATCAAGAGAATGATGTGTATAATTATTATTTTTAAGAAGCATGGAGGGCAGCCAGAAGAGCTGAAGTAGGAACCCTTCCAAGTATATATCCTGAAGAAGCAGAAGGGGTAGTAATAAAACTAAACTTCCCCCTGTAATGAGAAAGATTGTTGGAAGGGTGAACTCATTAGTTAGGTGCTGGGGGCCAAGTCATTCTCTGTTTCCTTCTCATTTCTTGCAGGCTATGACTGTGTTTTAACGGCATCCCAGATCAGAACACTACCTGGGAATATTAGTGAGCTGAAAGAGAAACAGTAAAATAGTTACAGTCCCAATGTCATTATGAAAATCAGGACCATGATCTTTTAACTGCTCCAGTAAAAAGTTATGTCACTTGTAATTTCTGCTTCCTGGAGGAGCCCAGTTTATTCAAAGAGCCCTCCATAAGTCCATGATCAGTTACGCTGGATTACAAATTCAGCCAAGTTCTCTGAGCTCTATTTCCACATATTTCCTGGGGAAAGATGTAGTCAAAAAGTCAGACTATGCTCCTGTTCTGATTTGGATGCAGGTTTACTTGTGTCAGTCAGCACTCATTCTTAAGTTGTTTGCCAGTTGCATATAGTCAGCGTGCTGCATATAATTGCTGTCTCCTCCTGTCCTACCCCTTTGTTCTGTGCTCTGTAGAGAGTAAGGTAACAGCTGGGTATGCCAACCCCAAAACTGAGTCTGCTGGTGACTGACTAGTGGAGGGATTCTCTATGCTCTGTCCTGAAGAGCAGTGCAACTGAACAAGGACAAGCCAGAGCTGACGGCTGTTCTTATTCCTCTCACATTACAAATTAAACCAAGAATACGAAGAACCCATATGACTTCATCCTTCAGACCACAAGTGAAGCTGAGTCAGCAAGTGGTGAGGAAAACTACATATATTTATAGTGAATGAGCAATTATTTTTTTTCTTGAAATGTTTGTAGCTAATCAACTCAAATAGCTGCCTATCTAATAAATACAAGCTGCATAAAATGCTGCCAAAAAAGTGCACTTGAAAGGTATGTTTGGCAGTGCTGAGCAACTCTCAATGCATATTAGATGCTCAGCATTTGAGTCAAAAGGCTAAAATCTGAGTAAGATTAAAAAATATATTTTGATCTTTTTTTTTGTTTTCATACTACATGATGCTTTTATTCATTCTTAAATTTAGTTCCACTGATCTCAGTAGAGATAATGGAAGGAACAAAACTCAAAGCTAGCACTTAGGTATTTATTTTCACACGTGCAAATTATTTTCCTAAGCTTGTCTTTGTCTTTTCCTTCCCCCCTTCCCCCCTTCCCCCCTTCCCCCCTTCCCCCCTTCCCCCCTTCCCCCCTTCCCCCCTTCCCCCCTTCCCCCCTTCCCCCCTTCCCCCCCTTCCCCCCTTCCCCCCTTCCCCCCTTCCCCCCTTCCCCCCTTCCCCCCTTCCCCCCTTCCCCCCTTCCCCCCTTCCCCCCTTCCCCCCTTCCCCCCTTCCCCCCTTCCCCCCTTCCCCCCTTCCCCCCTTCCCCCCTTCCCCCCTTCCCTTCCCTTCCCTTCCCTTCCCTTCCCTTCCCTTCCCTTCCCTTCCCTTCCCTTCCCTTCCCTTCCCTTCCCTTCCCTTCCCTTCCCTTCCCTTCCCTTCCCTTCCCTTCCCTTCCCTTCCCTTCCCTTCCCTTCCCTTCCCTTCCCTTCCCTTCCCTTCCCTTCCCTTCCCTTCCCTTCCCTTCCCTTCCCTTCCCTTCCCTTCCCTTCCCTTCCCTTCCCTTCCCTTCCCTTCCCTTCCCTCCCCTCCCCTCCCCTCCCCTCCCCTCCCCTCCCCTCCCCTCCCCTCCCCTCCCCTCCCCTCCCCTCCCCTCCCCTCCCCTCCCCTCCCCTCCCCTCCCCTCCCCTCCCCTCCCCTCCCCTCCCCTCCCCTCCCCTCCCCTCCCCTCCCCTTCCCTTCCTTCCCTTCCTTCCCTTCCTTCCCTTCCTTCCCTTCCTTCCCTTCCTTCCCTTCCTTTCTTTATATATATGTATTTTTTTTCTAGAAGCCTTTACATGTTCAGTGCTTACTTATGAAACAGAAGGGAACAGAACTAAAAAATGGTAATTTAACTTTCTCTGACAACAGAAAGGGATCCCTTCACGTTTTTTAGAGATACCAAAAGAATTCAGTTTCAAACCATTTCAGCTGGCAATTCACAGAAATCCAGCAATGGTAGTTATACACTGAATTTAAATGCAAAGTACAGACTCTGAATATTTTTGTGTTGTTAATTGTATAAATGAGTGTCCATTTGATACACTTCACTGAAGTTAGACTTCAATATCAATATAAATTTCTTCCATGACTTAAAAAATGAAAATGAAAATATATACATCCTACATAGAAAATGCACTGTGGATTACAGAGATGGCTTAGTGAGATTACAATTTCAAAGGAGTTTTTAAAAAGAGTATAATTTTAAAACTACTTTTTCTCCTATTTGATATTTATTGCCTATTTCCTACCTTTGAAAACATACCATAGACTTCCTATACTCTGAATACTTTCCTTTTATTTAGTTCATAGCATTCCCTCCTCCTCTCCTGTCAGGAACTTTACAGAGACACAGATAACCAGGCACAAAGTTTCAGAGAACAAAACTGGCATCAGTAAATTCTATTGACATTAACTCCTCATGATTTTCATCACACAGATTTGTCCATGTAACTCCCTTTAAAATTAATGGGAATCTTGTGAGTCAGCCCTCTGCATATTGAACTCTTTCCTCAGTGTACTAAATAGTCTGTATCTATTTCTGAGTCCCAAAACAAAATGAAGTTGCACTGTCAACATATCATTTAAATGTCGTATACATTTAATCAATTACAGAACTTAAAAGAAACATCAATAAAAGCAAGTTTTTAATCAAAAGTCAAAAGTCCCCAAAAAAAGCTTAATTAATAGTACAAATTTCAGTAAAGTTATCATCATAATGATACAACAGGCTACTGTATTAGCAATTTATCCTCTAACTATACAATTTTGTCTTTAAATAGCCACAAGGAATGCAATAAATGATAGATTTTTCGGAACAATGGTTTAAGCTTAGTCTTACTCTTTAATCATTTAACCTTATTTTAAATGACAGCCTGTTAATAGGCCATTAATATAAACATTATTTTAAAATGAGATTTCAAGGAAAGGTTAGACTTGAATAAGCTACAGTAAGAACAGGCAGAAACTGATGACTTTCAAGGAAATAATGCTGTAAAAAATGTCTATGATGTTATGCCCAAGCAATTTGAAAACAAAGGCTATAATTTACCTTTCAATTACATATATATACATATATATCTATATCTATGTCACTATTTAGAAGTCTAGCGACTTAATAGAAAGCTTTGTAAGCATGAGGATGTGCAAATAATGCAGTTGAATAAATGAACGTCCTTGAGTGTCCAAATGTCAAATGGAGACATTCAAGAAGGGCCAGATACAGCTTGAATTTGCAGAATATCTTGATTCCTTCATTTTTCCCTTTCCTTCCCTTTTCTACTTCACCATGTGCCTTCTGGATTTGCACACCACACAGTGCTAATTCTTGCAAAATTGTGGGCCTCCTTGTGTGTCACTGATCCCTGGGAAAGTTCTCTAGTTAAATTGTCTTCAGGAAAAGTCTTCTTCTTTGTAATGAACAAGCAAGGAATTTCTTTCTTATTTTTTGCTACAAGGTAAACTGAGAAAGGTAATTGATTCTCTTCTGGTACATTATAAGAGTTGCAGTACTGATGTCCTCGTTTTTGCTCACACAATGTCACTAAATGTAAAGATGTTGTTATGGATCTCAATCCCGAACAGTGCAAAGCTGTGTACTGTTCTCACAAAAGCTGCAGTAATTGGCGCTTATAGGCTATAACTGCCTGGTGAAATATTTTTTTTTTTATGTTACTCTATGAATTTAAGTTCCTCAAATGTCCTTACAGATATCAGTTACACAACTGCAGTTATTTTGTGAGAAGAAGATAGATTAATAGATACATAAACAGGGACCACTTGACTCCCATGGAAATAATTTTCTTTAGATTTGATGTGGGTGGCACAGGAGAAAGGACAGTAGAGTCATATCTATCTTAGTAGTTCACAATATTTTATCACAGGAATTGAAGGCTATGTTATCCAGCAAAAAATTTAGATAAAACTTCCACACTGAAAGATGTAATTTATGTTAAATCAGAATGGTGTCCTGAAAATAAAATATATTTCTCAAACATTATCTGATTTCTTAAGATCTGAAGGAGATATTTTTTCTCTTAGAGATAACAGCATCAAGTATACAAAACTCAGTAAATAAATAGTTTGTTTATGTTTGAAGAAAGTCAAGAAAGACTATAAACTTCTTATCATGTTCAGCAACAAATTTTTATTTTTCAATTGTTTTAATGAAAAGAGTATAGAATGCCATGAACTTCTGCTGTCATCTCTATTCATATTAAATGTACCCTTGGCTATTCCAACCTCTGTTTTGTCATTACCATTAAAAGCATATATGTGGTGTTTTTTGCAGGGCTGCTGTGAAGCGGTTGCACAACATAAATACTTTTCAATTGTTGCTATTATTGATTTCTCTAATTTCACTGATTTCTCTAATGAGTGAGAGTTCTCTGCTCTGAGATGTAGATACATGGACAGGGAATTTTTTTTGGTTTTGCTATTCTAGAATTACTTGGAATATGGGATAAACTTTGGGTGGTTTGTTTGTGATACCCTTGTTCTTGACATGTTTTTTCCTTCTACTAATCCCAGATACTGTGCTACAGATTGTTATTTCTAGTGAACAGAAAAGATGTCAATACAAAGCATTACCATTGAAAGCAGAAACAAAAATTTTACTAATCAGCTTGAGACAATTAATTACTATAATAACAACAAAGCCAAGCACAATGTCTTATTCATATTCAATAGAGGACAACTATGAATTATGTACTAACATGCTTTCAGGTTTTTGTTTTTTTTTTTTAAAAAAAAACAAAACATATATACTTCTTTTTACATCATCAGACATTTCTGAAAAAGTTCAGTGTTTAACTGTCTCTCGCTCTTCATGACCATAAAAACAAAATTAATACATAGATAAAAAGGAAAACATAATCAGGACTTTGAATCTAGTATTTTGGCATTAGCCCTGAATTTATGTTAATTATGCCCCTAAGTAACACCTCGGGATCAGAGAAGCAAAGTGGGGGCATTGGGGGGAAGAATGTGAAGAATAACAACTACTCTGCTTTAAAAAATTAGAATTGTTCATTCAATTATAAAATCCGTAATAAAAGTCCATACTTGAGTTCAAGTTGCCCAAGGGAAGGTCTAATTCATGCTGGCCATTAATGAAAGCTTTATATGACTATGAAGGAAAAGCTGACAAACTACCCTAACAACCTTAGGAATGCCTGCTAATATTTTTAAGAAATAAGAACTATATACTTAGAATGCATCCTAAGTTCTTCTTTTATAAAGGCACACTTTATAGACTGTTAATAGATTTTAAAGCAGTTTCAGATACTATAATTTCAGCTATTTTACACTTGTATGTATGTTTTTAAATGCTTTCATTTTTATTTTTTGCAGCTGACAACTGTTTGATTTAATGAGAACCAACATTTGTCAATAAGCTGTCCACTTTAGTATTTTGCTCAATGCCTTTTCCGAGATAACATTTTCTGAATTGGAAATCATACTGAAACTAAATTTTTAAAATTTAGAACCTAATAATATCAACTGCACTATGGATATTTCATATAAAAATAATATTGAAACAGAATTGCTTTTATGTAAAAACATTTCCAATTTTGATAGAAGATATTTGCCAAAGTCACGTAGAATTAAATGGTCTGAAATACTCTATGGATATATTCTTAGATTATCATTAACAATGACTTTAGAGTTTCTTACACTGTGCCACTGAATTAACATAGTTTAGAGTAATTGCTGCAAAATAATCAAAATTGACACAACCACCAACTCTTCCAGTACTGACATAACTTTATGAATACAGTTTGTGAAAGATTTCTTAGGTTTAACTGTTTTACAACCCTGGTAGCATATCTATTGGACTTCATCTAGAGACATCTATACATAAAATGTTAAAAACATCCCAGAGAAGCTCTTACAATAATAATTGTGTCCTCTTCATTAATTCATACTTTTCAAAAACAACCAAGTGTTCCATTTTGCACTTTAGAAGCTTCCCTCGTTTTCTTTTTTTCCCCTCCCCTCCCCTCCCCTCTCCTTTTTTTTTTTCCCTTTTTTCCCCCCTTTTCCTAGATTTTTTTCTCCAGCTTTGCAGCTCAGTTTGCTGTCCATCTTTTTTGGGGAAGTTGTCTTGTTCTGCACACATTTGTATGGACTGCCTCTTAACACTGACTACACTCAGTATTGCTGTGTTTATTCCAGTTTGATTTATACAAACCAGTACTCAGATTGATATTGCATTTTCCTGCTGTGGTTAAGAATAGGAGCCCTAATATCTTCTGGGAAAGCTGTAACTACTGTTCTTGTTGCCACATATATGCTGGCACTTTTGCTGGGTCTTGATGTATTCAGTAGTAGCTAGAATCCAGAGTCTCAGCAAGTTTATGTTCTGAAATATATAAAACCTCCATCATATTAATTGTTTTTTTGCAAGCTCTTTTGTTGTTATTCCCGGACCACCAAGTCCTTGCAAAAGACAATACTCCATGATTCTTCCAACAGTTACAATGTTTTTCTTAAAACATCTGGTGCTTGAGAAGGTTGATATAGCCCTAAAGGTATTGAAGGCTCCCAGTAATCTTCCTCATGAAGACATAACAGTAATTTGCCCCTTGTTAAAAGCTAAAAATGAAATGTAGGAATGGATGCTCTCATTTATATACCACCTACAATATTCTTGACTCTGCATTCCCTAAGAGTGAAGTGTAAGATTAAAGAAGAGAAAAAAAAAAAGTATTTACCTTCTACAGTAGATTGTAGGCAGATGAGCTATAGACAAATTACATTATACACTGGCAAGATTCAAACAAGAAGCATTTTTTTCAATAATTTGCCACGACAGACTGAAAATTCTGTTTTGATTGCTTAACATGCATAATGTCCCTCCTTCCCTCAGTCTGAAAAGTATGTGGTGCAATAGCAGAAGAAAATATAAGATACCATACAGAATGAAATTATTCTATCATCAGAGAAATATAGTTCCCTTAAAAAATAAAAAAGTCAGTTAATATAAAACCATGAATAAAGAGAAATATCCAAGTTACATTTTTCCAAGATCTATCTGAATTTGGATTTCAGGACTAAGAATCTATACCTTAATCAGAAAAGCAAGAAAAGCATATTTTACTAGGAAGTCTATGCTGTATTTGTATTTCAAGTAGACTTCTGAACATTTTCTATAGATTCTTTGAAATCTCCATATTTTTTACCTTTCTGCATGTTTATTATATTTTGTATTTTCTCATTAACTTAATTTTAAATTTATTTAAATACTGGAGTTCTATCTTCAGTACAGTCATTGAGGCTTTAAAGAAAATATGAGATTTAAACTGTGTCTTTACATATACTGTACTTCAGATATTCACATCTAGAACTGACAAACAAAAATGTTCAGCTGGACTCTTTCAGAATCCCTTTCAGAGCAGAGCTTTTTAATTTCCATTATTCCTTTATGCTGGATTGAAATGTAGTTCTGCTTTTACATTTATTTTCCCTTTTGTTGGCTAACTTGCCTTTCCACACCCTTCCTATTCCTACAGTCATAAGCACAAAGAATGTTCTTAATAGTATTGAAAAACCCTGAATTCCATTAGTTTGAATACTTAAGTTTTGGCATAAAATGAGGCATAGCCTTCTCTCTGTCCCAAGAGCAAGAATTCTGCAGTGCTTCCAAACCCAGATCTTTTCTGTGGCAATGAAATCTTCTCTTCATCCAAGATATCAAACTGTCAGGCTGTTGTTTTTGAAAGCCTGAATTGAGGAAATACATCTGATTTAAATAAATTAGGTTGTTTGAACGTGCCTAAAGCAATAGTGAAAATATGTCACTGTTTTCCTGCCTCTTAATGTGAGTCCAACCCAGTCCATTGGGCAGTCTCCTCAAGATGCTTCTTCATTCATTCATGGGCAGTTAGAAATACAGGAAACTATTGTAGGATATTGTTTTCATAGTCTAGATATGGAAGTCTTTTTGTGGTAGCAGTTCACCTTGAAATTTATATAGTTTATATAGATTTATCCTATCTGGTATTCAGCTACCAAAATATAAGGGAATTTTTTTTATATAATCTTGGACTTGATTTCTTCAATCAAAGCACTTTTTATTTAAGCTATAAGATATTATTAAACAGTTCATATTTTACTATTACTAATGCCTTCACAACATCTATATGAATAAATGCAGGTAAATACTAAGTATGTGCTTACTATAGTGCTTGTCTATTGGCTGAAAAAATTTTTATACTTCAGGACATTAACTGAACATGACTGTCAACATCAACTCTTCTCACTGAAATGGGGTTTAAAAAATTTAAGCGAATCCTCTCAAAAGAGCATGATGTGACTGGCAATTGATTTGAGCCATGAAATTTTTAAGATTCAGTTTAGAGGGAGGTGTTACAGCAAACATTTCTGGCAGTATATTTAAAAGATTTTGGACAGAAGGAAAGGAAGAAACCCCTGACTACTGCAAGCAAATTCAACTTGTAATTTCTTTGTAAACTTCTTGAGATTGAAGTCAAATGTAGATAGTTTCTCACCAGTTTTACTGCAGAATATTACACTCCTTATATTTAAAAGCAGTCTGCCAGTTTTTACCACAGTTCTCATAGATTTAATTAGCTTCTATTTATCAATTTCCTAAATAGTCCTCCTCACTGTATATGTACTTACAAATAACATCTCTATTAGCTCAGCTTCCATTTTGCTAAGAGAAAGATGTTAAAGTGTTTTTCTGTGTATTTGCAGTGCTTCTGGTTCAAATGCAACTACTTTGCAGCAAAATAGTATGCACTAATCCAGAGGCAATCTTGCCAAGACTTTGACCAAGTGTTACTCTTTACAAGTACTGGAAAACATCCCAGCACATTGTAGAGTTACTCTTTCCTTTGTCATAGGCGCTTCACACCAGTAGTGATAATGATCATGTGATTGTCTGATTAAACCCAATTTTTTCTCCTCCTGTACTATTTCTAACTGATGAGCTCCCAGCTTATAGCAGAAATTCTTGTTATTAGTCCCTGAGTGCATGACCTTACACTTTGTACTATTAAATTTGATCTAGCTTCTACCGCTACAGTCGTCAAGGTCATCTAATTCTTCCTGTGTGATATTCCTGTTCACTTCTATATAGAGAAACCAAAGAGTTTCTCAACAATAAATTTCATTAACAGATTTCTATTATTTGTTTCAAAGCTATTAATGAGGATATCAAATAATAATAGTCCTACAACCAGTCCCTGAGGAACTCCATCAGTGAATTTCCAAACTCATAAGCTTACTTTCAGCTGAAGTCTTGTTTGTCTTTTGTTTAAGCTATCTATTCAGTATTACAATTCTTGTGCTGATTACTTGTTTTAACAGGTAGTTTCCCACACGTAACTGCATGAATTTAGGTTTAGACTGGATCAGTTTCATTACAGAAAAATAATTACAAACAAGATATAGAAGTGTGACCTAAGAAAGACAGTTCAGTCAAACAAGGCCTGAATATCAACCAAATTTGGAATACCAGCTAGGAGAAGACAAAAGCTCACTTATTACACAACATTAAATCTATTAAGAAATATTCAACAAAAACTAGAAAATCAGCAAGTAGATATAACCTTAAAATACTGATTTACTGTTTGGCAACTGCTGAGTCACAACCTGAACCACTGCTTGAGCACCTGCAGAAAAGACTGGTCAGCCCTGGGAGCACAGGTGAAGGCAATTCACCTCTGCAATCAGAAGGGGTGAAGCCAGGTGGGTGAGTATTCTCCTCCTTTCTTGGTAACACTTTCTTCTTGTATTGGTCTTGTTGCCATTACATTTGCAAATAATAAAATCTTTATATATGGTAGATGAGGAGTAAGGTGTATCTCAGTGTAAGTACATTCCTATGTCTAAACAATGCTGCTTTCTATTCAGTATAACATCAGTATTTAAAGAATTATGATGTAGTGATCCATTATCAGTTAGTTATTCAGTTAATGAACGAAATGCCTAAGGTGAAGGCCACTGCTTTACTTACCTACCTTAAGGTTATACTAAGAAACAAGCTCTCATCTTAATCGTAGTGCTAATTCACCATCTACTAAATTGACTGATCTATCTGAGAATATGCTTCCCTCGCAAAGGAAGTGTCATCTTTTGTCATCTTAGGAGTGTACTTCATTCTCTACCTGGATTTAACAATTGAGACTCTTCTGTACAACATATGAGCTTCCTTGCTGTAAAACAGCAAATGTTCTATCAGTGGTTATGTTTAAAGCACTTTATTTCAAAAATAAATTTGACTCAGCGATGTCTTCCGTTTCCAAATATTAAGTCCCTTCAATGGTTGTTATTTTATAACCCGAAAAATTACTCAGATATATTTAAGGATTGGGTTCACTTCACCGGTCTGTTAAAGATCATAGATCCAAGAGTAGTGGTCACTCCACACAACTGGTGTGGCAATGAGTGATATCAGAGGAAGGTGAGATCCCAGGTATAAAGCAGGGAGAAATCTAATTTACTGTCCTTTCCCCTTCCACTGGGCCAAAAATAGTTGTGTGGAACCACTTCTTTATACCTGGGTAACCCAGACATTTATAAACTCAATGTCTTTTGAACAAAAAGTGCCACAGTTAGGAGAGAACGTACTAATGGAGCTTGGCCTCCTGAGGTACTTGTGATTTTGGAATGGCTAGGAGTATGTGCAAAAGTGTGACCTATGCAGTCTTTTGTGTTTTCAGGGACAGATTCCTCAGTTTTTTTTTAATTTTTTTTTAATTACATTCATGATGCAATGGCCTTATTTCTATTACACTGGTCGGTAAGGGATAGATCTCAGTTGGATGAAGCCCTGCACATATCATCAACAAGTAATACAAAGGTTAAGAGTTTTCTGTTAGTGTGCAGGGAGCACTCAGCAGTTCAGAGGTTTGGGGGACCTTATCGATGTTTATCAGTAGCTAAATAGAGGATGAAAAGAAGGTGGAGCAATGCTTTTTTCAGAGGTGCTCAGTGCCAAGACAAAAGGCAGTGGGCACAAACTGGAACATGAAAAGTTATATCTGAACATCAGCATCCACTTCCTTACTTTATGGGTGATAGAGCACTGGAATATGTTGCTCAGGTCCCAGTCCTTTCAGACATTCAAAAAAACATCTGGATTTGGTCCTGGGCAAGCTGTTGTACATGTCCCTGCTTGAGGAGGGTTTTTGAATCAGGTGACTAATGGAGGTCTCTTCCAGCCGTAAATGTTTTGTACTCCTGTGATTCTGTGATACCTCTTGAACAATGAGAAGTGGGAGACAAGAGATCTAAATCTGTATTGGAGCCTAAAGAACAAGTGACAATGGTTAGATTCTACCCTAATGCAATTAGCTTGAGATATAAAATGAATCAGCACCTGCAATTAAGTATAATAAACTGAACAGAATATTTTGTAACAAGGATCCCATAATCCTTGATAATTTAATTTACATTTCAGTTTATGCCATAGATTTTTCTTTAGGTCTACTTTTCTGTCTTTGCTGGATGTAATTTTACAAAATACTAGAAAGGATCAATTAAGTATTAATATCCTATAGGCTAAAATGCAGTGAATTTAAACTTGAATAACCAACAGAACTAAGTGAAATCTTGTGTGCAATTAGGATATTTTAGTGCTGTTTAATTGATTGAAGTTTGGCTTCATCTCTGATAATTTCTGAGTGAACATTATTAAATTTGACCAACTTCTGCAGCAATACTATGCTCTGTATTTGATTCATTGTAAGGAAGAAATATCTTTCTTGCTGTTCACAATGTTTTCCAATAATCCCAAGTCCATAGTAGATTATTTCTGTTCTCTTCTGTTATCTTTTCTTAGTGAAAGCATGTATCATATACTGATGCTATTACCTTTCCTGCTTCTACTAATTTACTAAGGACTTAAAGTTTATTTGTATCTGGCAGAATAGCCTTACTCTTCTGCTTAGTCCTTCAATCCAGTAGCTCAACAGCAGTTGCCCCAGTTGCAAAGCAGTGCATGTCCCAAACCCATCAACTGAAAGCCTTTCTACAGTATGTGAAGTATAACAACAATATTTGTTCAAATTGAAATGTAGATGATAGTCTCTTCACATGCATCATGACATTTTATATTTCTGTGATTTGGAGTTAATGTTTTTTCCAATCTCAGGCAGAGAGTTCTGATTATCTATGGAGGATGATCCACAATTTTTTCATTCATTCTGGAATAGCAAATGAGTATGTTTACTCTGTCATCTGAAAAGATGATACCCTTAAACCACACTATTGAGCCTGTCACAGTCCTGTTAGAGGGAGATGACCCATTTACTGACCAAAAAAAAAAAAAAAAGGCTAAAATATATGAAGCTCTTTAGAGATTTTATTTAAACAAAATCAGCTGTATTATGAACTACTTACTCACTCAGGATTGAGGAATGATACTGTGAATACTTGTCTATTAAAAGTCTGCTATAACTATGAACACCATTATAATTTTTCATCACATTCCCACATTCATTCTAATGCAACTTCTCCAGAATATGCTTTTGAATGACAGTTCCAAAACTTTATAAAACAGCACAAGGATTGATCCTAGATATAACAAATGGCACTTGAGAGATTCTCAATGTAATACTTTGGATAACATTTTTTATAGAGGCTAACACCAAGAGAGAGGTAATTATATTGTGCTGTGGACTTTCCATTAAGGGTCTTCTTATTTTTCCCAGTTGTTTTATACTGAGCACAGTATCTTCTGTTTGGGTACAGTGTATCTTCCAGAAAAATAATCTCTTTTGTTCTGTGAACATTAAAAGACAGAACTGATTGTACCCTTTTATAACTTATTCCAATGGTTAACCACTCATGTGGCTTAGTTCAACATCCAGCCATTAGATCTCTCTTTCTTCGCCTGATTAAAGAGTGTTCTGGTACTCTGTTTTTCCATTATGAGAGTACTTACTCCTTTACAATCATCTTTCAGTGAAGACTTTTCAATGCACTAAACAAAATAAACTCTTAAAAGTTTCTCACTGTAGACTTTTTTATAACCTATTTTCTGTGGTTCTTTATTATAACATGTCAAGATTTATACAAACAAAACAACAATAAAAAACAACACCCAAACAACCAGAAACCAACAAAACAGAAATCCTCCAACCATCTCTTTAAACTGTGGACAACAGAAAAGGACAAAGTTGGTTTTATTTATTTCTTTATTTTACATTTGGCCAAGTTGCAACATGGTGTTATTGTATTGTTTGCCAGTGATTCAGAGCACAGTGTATGGATAGTTCTATTGTTCTTGATATCTTTTACTGATACTTGAAGCTTACTAGCACACGGACATTTTCTAGGAATGATTTAGGTTTGTGTTTAACTCATGGTGAAAATGTTGAGTAACACTGAGACTAATGCTGATCCCTGAGTATCTTCCTAAGATTACTTCTATTTGGTGATGATTTACCACAGACTAACTCTTTTTTTGAGATCGTTCACTTAACAAGTTCCACATTCATTTATATAGTGGTCTGTTGAATTTGCATTGTGTTATCAGTGTTCTGAAAAAGGACTTCAAAAATGTCCTGGTTACAGTGGCAGAAATTCTAAGCATTCACTAGGACATAATAAAATATAAGTAGTTGCCCTTGTTGTAGAATAATACAGTTCCCTCCACTATCAACTGGAAAAATTCCTAAAGTATACTAACTACTTGAACAACATATATTCAAGTAGAAATACAGAATCATAGAATATCCCATGTTGGAAGGAACTGATAAGGATCCAGTCTGGCTCCTATATAGATGGTGTTGTTTTCTATCTATAAAGATACCACATATATTTCTTTGTTACAAAAAGGATCTAGAAAGAAGCTGGACAAAAAAAAACAACCCAACAAACTCTCCAACTTTTAATTTCCATTGTATTTCTCATCTACTTATGATGTAACATTAGAGGGGGACTAGCCATCTTTTCCTTCCATTTCAAATAACACAGGTGTGGTAGTGTACATGAATAATGCTAATCATTTTAGAATATTAGGTCCAGAGAATAGTTTTCTAATATAATGGAACTAGACATACAGCAAATTTAGGCATACTATGAGAGTTAAAATTATCTGCAAATGCAGAAGCTTCAGACCTTCATTCTTTCAGTTGCTACTCATTTCAATGAAATAAATTGATTAAAAAAACCATAGTAGACCTTGAGGAATCTAAATATATGAAAATTTCAAAATACTACAAAAAAACTAAAATGCTAGGCATTTTAGGTTGGCTTTACCAGCTTGAGAGGATGATGTGATATCTGCAGCAATGCAAAGAATCACTGGGGTAAGAAACAATATTCCAGTAGAAGAATTTTCCAGTCAAAACTGGTTACCAGCTGCATCATCTGCTAAGATAAAGGCAGTGAAAAGCAGAGACACAAAGAGAAGGTGAAATATAGAATAATAACATTAAGATCAAGTACTGTCCACAGAAAAACTACAAGATTACCAAAACAGGCTAATTCCAACCTCATTAGAGGTCCAAATATGGTAGTCCTTAGTGACTGCTTCATATACTTCAAAATATGAGTGTGTTATAAGGACATACATTTAGAGATTATTCCCCTTAGAAATTATTTGGTCTGAGGAAGTGAAAATAGCTGTAAACTAGAATTTCCTCTTTTAAAGATTATACTGACAACTAAAATAGTACAGTAGCTTCTGTATTGGGCTATGCCAAAAGGGTGCACTTATCAGAAGCCTTAAAGATCTTGATAGACTGATTGAAAGAAATTCTAGAAAACTGATACAATTATTCATTGATTTTTCCTGCAACATAAACTTGCCCTAAAACTGTGCTGATGTGCTCACACAGACCAGATGCAGTATGCCCCAGTCAGGCCCCCCTCCAACTTTATTTCAGTTACTTATGAATGCATATTTGTCTTTTAGAACTAGTGGAAAGAATGATAAATCCTTGAAAAATTCACACAACTTTGCTTTCATCAGATTAAGGTAGCTTAGCAACTAGAGTAGTATTTTATCTGTTTTCAGTGGGATTTGGTTCCCTTTATAGCACCCTTGAACTGACCCTGATAGCTGGTGTTTCTATCTTTTATCAGCCCCGAGTCTTTTGAATCACCAGGTCATTGAGTTATGAGGCATTGCCATCTTCACATGTATACCTACACTTGCTTATCCTTACCATCCAATTTGGGTCTATATTAAAGAGCCAGAAAAGGCACATCTAGGTCCCATCTTCTGTACTATGACATTAATCCCATAGGAGACTCGGTCAAAAATCTGATAATGTTAACTTTATTGTCAGCATGAATTTATGATAACTAAGTAAAATTTATAGCCCACACGCTGACATAGCATCTTTTTTTTCCTTTGAGGTCTTCAAAATGCATACAGTGTTCTCCAACCTTTCTTATTCAGTAGCTGGGCTCCTTCCATAAATGACTCATCATAGAAGAGAGTGGCTCTTTTGCCCTTTGTGGCATACTCCTTCAGTGCTATAGCTATGCTTCTAAATAAAAGGCAGCATGCTTCCAATTTCTTTCTTTTTTTCTTTTTCTCTCAGGGCTCACCAGCTGAAACAGAAACCCAAGCCCGCATGGTGATCATATTTGATACCTTAGGGACTAATTTTCTTTTACATCCTTTACTGTATTCCAAAGCTTCATTGCCATCATCCTCTTGCTCCCTATGCACTAACAAAAAGATTTTAATGTATTCATTATGCAAAATCTTGTCTTTTGTGACCTTTGCCAAGAATGCCCCCAAAGGACCGGCCAGGCTTAATAAGCTCACAAATAAACTACGATGTCAGCCAAGGGCACTACTGGCCAATTGAGCCTGCACCATTGCCCTCTCCCTCAAGCTCCCACTTCACACCTGAGATACCCCGAGGTGGAATTGCAAGGGTGTTGTCTGTCCTGGAAAACTGTTAATCCTTTCCGGCAGCTCCCAGCTAGGCAAACAATCCCCTTTGTGCAGGCTGGAACAATCACGCAGGCAATATTGTCTTTTGTCTCTCTCAAGATAGGCTCTACCTTCCTTTAAGTTCCTCTTTTCCCCTTTTTCACATTATTTAATGCTTTCATTCTTCTTATTTCGTCTATGTTATATCCTGTAAAAGCTTTGTCACGGGCAAACCAGCTGGGTCATTGGAGGAAAGGCACTCTCTCATCTGATCCCTGTGTTAGTCCTTTTTCCTCCTGTCCAGGGTTATTGTCTAGGTTCTGCGGGGAAAGCATCCACTCTCCCATTCAGTTGTTGATGCTGTGGCAGATTACAGTGGTTTCTGTCTGCTAAGCAGCCAGCCGAAGAAAGGAGTAAGAGAGGCAGAGCAGCCTCTTCATTTCACATATAAAAGCTGCAGATCAAGCATATAATATCAGAGAATAACCTAGCTGCTGAAATTCTGAATTTATTGTGGAAGAATACAAACTTTCAAAACTCTAAAAGAGATTGGGCTCATAAAAGATAGATATTACAAATGTTAATGCAAATTATTAGTAAATCTGACCCCCAATGTGTGACTATGACACACATTTAAAATTTATTATGGAACACATTTGGGAGAATAGCTTTAGGGAATTCATTGCTCATCTTTCTCTTTCTTCTTCCATCTCACACACTAGCAGTTTCCAGACAGCTTCTCTGAATTCTTCAGAAATACTGCCACTCTGACCTCTGTACCATAGATCCATTGACTTACTTCATTTGGCTGTCTGGAGTGACAGCTAAGGTACTAGTACAACATGTTCTCACAACTTCCTTGGCAGTGTACACATCTTCTTTCCAGCTCATTTCTGTATTATGATGCAGAATATCATGGCACAGAGAACTTATAATCTTTCTGAGCTTCTGATGTTTTAATATATGTAGTCCAAAGAAAAATTATGAGCAAATGATGGACTTTAGCTAGCAGCAGAATTCATCTTATAACACCTCTCTGTTATTGATAGCATGCTGAATAGAGAAGACTTGCAATATCATGAAAAGTTTTGAGTGTTCAAGTGCCATCAGTTACAATTAAATACCAATATATGATATTCTTTTTTTTTTTTTTTTTTTGATAAAATTTTGGATCTTTTTCTTCTCTACCACCCTTACTTATTTCCCTTCCAAGGTTAAAAAAATTAATACCCTGCAATCATAGCGTTACTTTTTTTTTTTCCAGAAATCTTCTAAGGAACTTAAGGCCACGTTTTGATAGATGCAGAAAATTTAGACAATACTGTGGGTGTTCGTCGCCATAAAAACCTCGTTCCTGAGTTTAAAAATCCCTCAGTAATGATCTTATGTAGCTCTTCTCAATGCCATAGTGACAAGACAGTGCCTCCAACATTTTAAAGAGAAACAAGTAAGCAAACAAACAAAAAATATGCATAAAACTCCTGTCAAACCCAAAAAGCTTTTCCTAATTTTACCAGGTCTTTTACCAGGTTCCATTTGCAAATGCTGAAAACAATATATCTGTTAATCTGACAGGATACAGCAATATCAGGATAACACATTTGCCATATGTGGAACTGGACTGTAGCCATTTGTTCTTTTAACATGTTCTTCAGACACTCAGACTGCATACAGTAGGTTCTAATTATCTGTCCAGAAGCTCAGGAAGAAAAAAATAAAGTACCTTTTCTGGCATCTCTGTCTCAGGATAAGAAAAGTTCTCCAAATACTGTAATAAAGATGAAAGCAAAGGAGCTAGAAAGACTATAATACCCAGCAAAATCTGGGGAGAGAAAAAAATGGAAAGGAAAACAAAAGGCACATGTCAATAAATACAAGAAACACCCACCCCGTATTACTGTGGTTACTAACTGCTAACAATGAGCCCCTGGCAGGCAGTGAGGTGTGCAGACAAAAGGCCCTTGAGAAGTTGTACTGCTGCATACTGTATAATAGTTGAAATCTGTGAGTGTTTTTCAAGGTTAGGCACAAATAAAGCAAAATTTCTTTATTAAGGTTCCAAATTACTCATCTTCTCCTACATTTCAGTCCACTGTGGGGCTCTGAGTACTGTAACTGACCTTTGATAAACAGTCATTTCACCACAGTGATGAGACTACATAAAGACTGGTCTGCACAATATAATGCAGATTAACTGAGGGGCATTCCAGCTTTTCTTAAAAATAAGCTAGAATGACACCAGAGAATTTACACATAATCTAGTTGGTTGCATGTACATATATTCTTTGTGAGTGAAATTTATTTCCAATAAGATAATTTGAACAATGAAGAAATTACTCTTGTATACGTGGATTGTGTAATTTAAAATATTTCCTTCAAAGGAGAGTTTAGTTAGTGCTTTGTTACACATATGATTGAACTGATGATCCACTGTTCATATGCGTCACTACATAATGAGGTTGATCACTGATGTTACAGACAGAGGAAAAAAAGGAAAAAAACCTGCAAATGTGAAGTTATTGTAGGTTGTCTCATGAATAAGTTTCATGCTTCTGAGTAAACTAGCAAGTAAGAAGGTGTTGTAAAACTTGCACATTTACCAAAAGGTAAAACCAAGTTAAAAAGGCATACTTTGTTGTATGAAAGATCAGAGAAAGTGATCACGTCATACCAAAGGTAGTCTGAAATTTTGGCAAGAGATCCAGCCAAATTAATTAGAATACAATGTTTCAAAGACATGTTAACGGTGTAGTATTGTTTACTATTTACGTGATAAATTATCCATATAAATTTGCAAATGTGTCTTAGCATGCTAATAAGAAAGTGAAAGGGAATAAGATGAAGAGATTACCACTCGAACTAGCAGTACCACTTTGTTGCATTGCACTTTCCAACTTCTGTCATTATAGCTCGTCCCAATTTATACTTTTCTTATTTTGCAGGAAAGAAGGATCATAAAAACCACTAAAGATGAAATGATCAGTATTATTGTCAAGGCATTTTAAGCAAGAATGCAGAGTCCTTGGGCCAGAGCTCCAGCAGTTTAAGGCAATTTTTAATCCAGCTTTGTTTCTCTTTCCTGTGTTCTCAATTTGTATGTCTTGATGCCCATTTGAAACGAAGTCTCTAAATTACATTACAAAAGGCAGTTGTCTTTTCAAAGAAGAAGCTGTAAAATTGAACTAGAATAATGCCACACATTATTACTGAAATGGCAATATCCAAAAGTCCATGAAAATAAAATCTGCACTTGAGGAAACAGATAATTGATTCACCTAAACAAAATGCTGTAGTCTATAAATAGAACTGTAAAAGGCCAAAGTACTGTTCTTGCAGGAAACAAATTTTCTAATACTGCTTTTAATCTTCAGAACTCCTGGATTGCACTTGACGAGAGGTAAAACCATTTTTAAGAGCTAAATGGCTTTATTTTCAGAATTTCTGAGCAGTTAGAGCACCCGTCAGTTTCAACGGAAATTGCAGGTGCTCAGGACTACTTGAAAAAGAGTTCACACAGGTATCTTTTATATATATGTATATACATGTGTAAATATTCATATATTAAAAAAAAAACATCCATTTATGTAACCATCAGTATCATAATGGCAATACAAATGCACAACAAGCACAATACTAATGGAACATCCCTAATGTATTCTATGGGCTGCATGAAAAAAAACAACAACAAAAGCAGTAGATTAGAGAAGCTTTGTGGGTATCATCCTACCATCAGGGTTTTCTCCACTGATTTAAGTGGGAGTGAACCCCACATACAAAGACTGTAAATCATAGAATCACAGGATTGGGTTGGAAAAGGCCTTGAAGAGTCCCCCCCGCCATGGACAGGGTTGCCACCTGTAGGGCACTTTTGCCATCCAAATGTTTAGATTTAAACTTTAATTTTCTTAGGTGATGTAAAATAAAATTAAGTAACATGGGAGAAAATATTAAGGAAAATAAATACTTCACTTTAATTGCCCTAGGCCATATTAGGAAAATCAAAGATTTTTATTAGGAAAATCAAAGTCTAGGTTTCATATTGCCCCTGTAACTTGTTGGCTGTTGATTTCTGAAGTTGATTCCTCTGCTAAACATAAGCCCCAGAAAATATTCATAGCAATTGCAATTTTTGAAGCATGAAGTACAATTTATGTAGTCAGTCAAATTTACGGAGTTTAACAGATTCCTTGATTCTTGTCTTGCTTTTTCATTAAGCCCTTTAAACTGGACTTCTTGTCAATAAATAAAACTATTGATGTTAAAAGGTCACATCTGTGACCTTTCACATGTTTCTCCAGCTCTGTATCTATATACACTGTATACTTTACCTCGAGAAGAGATTCTTTTATTTAAGAGAGCTTAAACTGTTCAAATTTGTAATGTACTGGGGATTTTGGAATATCTAGAGGGCTTAGTGGATAAAGAACTGACCTTTCATCTCTGAACTCAGTTCCCATCCAACGTAAGATAAGTGAAAGAGTTTTGTGTCAGCTGCCCATATGATAAAACTAGCTTTACCTTGTATTATTCAACACAATTTGGCATGACTGGCAGTTTTTTCCTCTCAGGAGAAGCACATTGAATATGGAAAATGAATTGCTTCTGTCTCCAGAGAGGGTGGTCCTCCAGGTTAGGCTTTGAAGTTATAAATGGGAAGTGCTGGATAGCTCGTATTATTGCTGGTTGCCAGCTCAACATCAAATGCATGGATAAACAGCGGGTCACAGTTTTAAATCAGCAATAGAAGATGATTTACAAATAGAAACATGTAACCACTTATGTGACTTTTCCTCAACTAAATGGAAACTATGCAATGTAGCCCAAAGTAGAAGTCAGTAATTCCAAGGTCTGCACTCACTCCTATAGGTAGTAAATTTTTACATATATTGTAAGGGAATATGTTTATGTATTTTACCCCAGGAAAAAAAATTAATCTCTGGATTTCTATAGCACTACAACTCCCTTATTTCCCTCTGTGTAATACTCCACTTCACAGAAAACAACATGCTGGTGGGAGAGGAGGGCAACCTGCCTCCACCACCACTAGTGCCATTTCCAAAACAAGCCCATAGAACTGCTCTCTTCTCGCCAGCCAAGCATTGCACCACACCCTCTGCAGGGAGTGCTTGTCAATGAGGGGAGCCCAAGAGCCAGTAATCAAAGGCAGGTCCCCAGCATGGCATGGTGATGCCCAAACTGTAATGACTGGGTTTTGTTTTCTGCTGGGTATGGTGCTCTTCCACTGGAAATGTATGCATTTTTTAAAAAGTTTTGATTTATTTTGATTAGAATTATGTACTCTGTCTTTGTGACGAACTTTAAAAAGAAACCAACGGCCTGAAATGTGAATTCAGTTTATTTTGTTACTGAAACTCAGAACCTGCAATCAGTTAACATGCACCCAGTAATTAACTGGATTTCTTCTGTCTGGTGAATGTATTAATTATCTGCAATATAACGTAATGCTCCCTCTTTTCTTGCAGTCCTTGGAACTAAGTTGGTTTCATTTGATACTTTTTATGACTCTTCAGTAATATAAAACCATTTTTTAAATAGCAATAAAAAACTGCTCTGCAAGTGTTTCTAGAGACAAGATATTTTTATAAACAAGAAAACCCACCTCAGTGGCACTCATTGATTAAATTTATCTTTATGATTTATCTATACATTACACAGATGGAATTTTTCAGAAATGCCATAAACTGCAATTTGAAACCATGTCTACCTTTTGCTTGTCTCGCAGCTCTGATCTCATGTTAAAAAATCAAGAGAATAAATTTCCTGTAAAGATAATGACATCTTTGGAATGTTAATAGTACAAAACTTTCAAAAGGTAAAA